>JAEIFZ010000251.1:0-537500 GCA_018904035.1 Zaprionus ornatus
GCTGAAAAATATCGCTTCAAAATACTTTTGGTTTCTATATACTTGATCTTACAGCATAAATGTAGGCCACATAACTAACGTTAAGTTGATCGTGGGACAAAAAGTTGTTAAAATCGTTAAAATTTTCTACTCTTTGAAAAGTCGAGCACACTTTGAATTTTTTCGAAATTCCTACGATGCTCGGCCAAATTTGGAGCATTTTTCTTCTAAAGGGAGAAGAATTTCTGTTTGCGACATGGGAGGGTATGGGATACCAAATCTACAAATTTGTTTTGATCTAATTTCTCGCCTGCAAGAGTGCCCGTGACTATGGAATTGATACTCCAAATATGGAGCAACGTCCGGGCAACTAGAATCAGCAGTAATAAACTGATTAATAAAGGACTTCACAGGCTTAAATGTGGACTCGTTCTTTAGGTCGAGCTTGGGGGCGTCTTTCAGCCAGAACATGCCATGTACTATATATGTGGAGAGCCTCTTTGCTAAAACTCCAATCGGAAATAAAACTTGATGACCTGGTGACAACCAAAGACACCGCCTTCCTTTTTCATCAGTTTTAAAAAATGTCTATATCGAAAATCGAAATATCTGGCACAGGTCACTGGGTCTGCTCTAATGAGACGAGCTTTCTCATTAAACCCCCAAATTTAACGCTTCTTCTTCGGATACTTCTAGCTTGTCTACATTTTTACATAGCAAGACTAAAAGCTCCGGCCACCTAGTTTCCGCTGCGGAAAATGTTATAAAAAAAGTTGGAAGCCCTACCTGCCTAATCATAGCCATCACTTTCTTTTTCTCGTCCTCCCAATGAGCAGGAGACGTGCGAATACCTTTTAAAGTATTAAGAAGTATTAACCTATTTAAAGTTTCATCATTACGCACATCAGCAGCCGAAATGCCTTGAGTGGCAGAGTGCTTACGTAAGCAAATTGATGTGCTATTCCTAATGCTAATCATTTCTAACTTTTTGAAGTTATGAAATAATTTATCAGTTCTACAACCTCTTCTATCAAAATTCCTAAGCTCTGATCTAACTATAGTTGTAAAACTTTCCTGACATTTCCTTTTAATGCCTGCAAATATTGTGGGAAAAGCCAGCTCCTCTGAATCACAATCGGTTATCATGTCAAGAGGTCGCTGACCCTCTCCTGGTGCTATAGCAATTCGAGGAATATCTATGTTTTCAACAGGGACATTTTCCATGAAGGGTTTCTTGACCTCCTGGATTCAACTCTACCTCTTCTTCTACTACTCTATGCTCATTAGGTTGTGCTGCCTTTTCTAACATTTGACACACAATGTCCCTGTCGTCTGCTGACGCAACAAATGGTACAGTCTCAGCTGAGTAAGAAGACAACCACTGCTCATTGATAGTATCCTGGTGCTTCTTATAAAGTTCTGTGTTCACTAAATACCGAATTGCATCAACTATCTTTGAGGGCCTTATGGTTTCAGCCATGAAATCATGGTTATACTCCATCCTACGCTTAAGATGAATCTGAACTACTTCGGCTTCATTAAATGCCCTGGGAAGGGAAGTTACAACATTTACAACTGGAATTGGCACATTGATCACTGCTCCTTTAATGGCCCTTTGACGTCCATATCCAAGAGACTTTATGATCATAAAAGGAAGACGGGGAGAAATCAGCCTTTCTTCTAGAGGCGTCAAGCCTTTCAGGCATTCCGGAAGCTCCGGTAAATTTAGGCCATTTGTAATAGAAGCCTTTGGTTTTTTCCCTGACTTAATACTGCGGCTGCAGGTTTTGCAAAAGCTAAACCTATTATTATGGGATGGAAACATAGAGGAAAGATACAAAATATCAACACTATCTGCCTCACTACACTTTTCCTCTATGACCTCACGCGAAATTTTGTCCACTTGATGTGGAAACCACAAACCTTTGCAACATATGCAAACCTGATCGGGTCCCTGCTTGACTGTCTTATTAAAATTGGCTATTAGGCAATCTAAACTAGTTTTAACCTGCGATATCCTATCATCTGGAAGGGTATTCGCACGGTCCACTCTATTGCGGGACGCGTTTCTCCTATTCTCTGCTATCCTATTGGTGCAAATAGACTCACTCTTTGCGACATATTCCTATGGGCTTCAAAGGCCTCACGTTGAGCTCGAATTCGAGCACTGCGGCGTGCACTAGTATTGCGTGCCTGCTCAACAATCCTACGAATAGGATTGTTTCTAACCTGAGACCTTTAACTTCTATCTATTGCCCTTTCTAAAATTCGCGTCTCCTGATTTTGTCGCTGAATCGCCCTTCTAACAGCATCTCGTCCGCTTTCGTTGGACCTGAATTGTGGACATTGCCTGCGCCTCGATCGACGCAAAGTATTGGCAAGTTGTTAGGCATTTCTAGTTGAATGATCAGTTCGTCGAACACGGCGACGAACTGCATCCTGCTCTCTTTCCTGAGATCGAAACTCAGCATCTTGCCTGCGACTTGAACGACGCGAAGTGTTGGCAAGTTGTTCGTCTGTTTTAATTGCAGAATCACTGCGACGTACATGGCGACGAACTGCATCCTGCTCTCTTTCCCGAGATCGAAACTCAGCATCTTGCCTGCGACTCGAACGACGCGAAGTGTTGGCAAGTTGTTCGTCTGTTTTAATTGCAGAATCACTGCGACGTACACGGCGACGAACTGCATCCTGCTCTCTTTCCTGAGATCGAAACTCAGCATCTTGCCTGCGACTCGAACGACGCGAAGTGTTGGCAAGTTGTTCGTCTGTTTTAATTGCAGAATCACTGCGACGTACACGGCGACGAACTGCATCCTGCTCTCTTTCCTGAGATCGAAGGTCAGCATCTCGCCTGCGCCTCGAACGACGCGAAGTGTCAGCAAGTTGTTCTTGTAATCTGATTGGCGAAGAAGCCCGAAGAGTAGTGTGACGAATTGTGTCCGGTAATTGCTCAACGGCCCTAAATGTTCTATTACTTCTGCGGACTCGATGCTGTTGACTATCTCTAACCCTTTCAGCTTCCCTAAATTCGAAATTTTGCCTACGTTCTCTATGTGCCTCTAGATTATTTACGCGTTCCTGCTCAGAAAAGTCTATATCTGACCTATTCAAACGATTTCTTTTTCGCTGTGTTTGACTCCTATTGCAAGCTGACTTTCTCTTAAGTCTAGGCATCTTCTAATATATAAGTTTTAAAATAATATATAGGTATGTTAAAAATAAAATTCTTATAAATTAATTTAATTTGAATATATATTTATCAAAATTAATATATAGTTATATATATAAAATAAAGTTAGTATATTTATTTATATATATAAATATATTCATATATTTAAATAGATATATATATATTATAATTATATTCATATATTTAAATAAATATATGTATATTATTTAAAATAATTATATTATAAATGAAAATAAATATCTAATGAAAGAACAAATAATAATAAAATTTAATAAGGAAAATAAAAATAAACAAAATGTGGAAAAAAGAATAAATATAAATCAAAGAAATAATAAATTAAACCTGCAAGAAATTCCAGCGAAAATTCCAATTTGAATCGCGGAAACGAACCGATACCGATGTTCACGTACAATCACACACACTTCAGAAGAGTCTATACACATATATGTATGCATGCACAAAAATACGTTACGCTGTGTACCGCACTTTTCTAAAATTGCGCGCCACGTTCCGGGCAGGGCGCAATCATTCACACGCATAAAAAATGTTCCGTTAACGCATAACAATCACACACGAGGATTTACTTATTATATACTCGACTTATATTAATTTGCATTAAATGTTAAATGTATCACGAACACGCGAATTAATTATATATTATTTTATATTTAATATCGAAAATACAAATGATAATCGACAATCGACGACGACACCGAACACGCCAATCGCAAACTACAAATTAACATAACACTGAAGCGCGCTGCCACCTTGCAACAATTTTGATACGTTGCCAATAATTTATCGCCGCAATTAAAAGTGCGCGAAACCTTAAATTTATAATAATGATCTATAGAATCTAATATACATACAAAATATACATATATTAAAAAAACAAAGTAGAAGAAATGTTAGTACATTTTTTTCAAACATAGTTTCAATAGACGTGGGGATATAATATAATTTACACATATTAATATAATTTATATGCAAAACATATGAAATATATATCGATATGTTTAATATATATTAAAAGCTATCGATATGATAGCTCATAATATATCGTGAAATCTAAATTAATATTTATTTAATAAAAAGTCAATATATAAATTATTAAATAATAATAATAATATGTCTATATTAGAAATCTAGTAAATACCTGCATTCATGCATGCCGATCAACCTGCTATTGGTTGTATATAATTTTACATATGTATGTGTGAACACAAATTAAGTATGCATAAGTGTTTGCATTTATGCACATGTATTTTGGGTAATTGACATGTGCATGAAAAAGAAGAGTCGAGAAACAGCTCGCGCTTCGCGCTCGCATCGTTTATCCTTTTCTTTCATGCACAAGTAATTTAGTTCTGACGTCATCGACAACTTCTTTGCTTTCTTCATATTCATATATACGCCACCTATTGGTTGAGTGTTAGCATATATTTATGCACATGTATTTTCGGTAATTGACATGTGCATGGAAAAGAAGAGTCGAGAAACAGCTCGCGCTTCGCTCTCGCATCGTTGTCCTTTTCTTTCATGCATAAGGAATTTAGTTCTGACGTCATCGACAAGTTCTTTGCTGGTCGAAGTGTCGAAATGGTTTATCTAATAACTTCAGTGTTTATTGTCTGATCGGATTGCAATTTGGAGGATAAGTTCATATATTATTTATCTATGTATATGCTAAAGCAGAACGTTAAGAAATGAGTTCTTCGAATGTAAATAGCAATGTAAACCAAAATTGGCGGTTTGCGGGGGCGGTAGGCGTGTTATTCCAAATTGAAAATAAACTTGATCTGCGTATGGTATACAGGAATCTTCATGCTAAATTTGGTGTCCGTAGCTTTTGTAATAGCTGAGATCGGCGCGTTCATCCAGACAGACAGACAGACGGACAGACGGACAGACAGACGGACATGGCTCAATCGACTCGGCTATTGATCCTGAGCAAGAATATATATACTTTATGGGGTCTCCGACGCCTCCTTCTGCCTGTTACATACATTTGCACAAAGTTAGTATACCCTTTTTTGACCATTTTCAATGGTCCAAGGGTATAATTATATACAACCAATAGCTTGGTTGATCGGTATGCATGAATGCAGGTATTTACAAGCTTTATAATATAGACATATTATTATTATTATTTAATAATTTATATATTGACTATTTATTAAATAAACATTAATTTAGATTTCACGATATATTATGTGCTATCACATCGATAGCTTTTAATATATATATAACATATCGATATATATTTTATATGTTTTGCATATAAAGTATATTAATATGTGTAAATAATATTATATTCCCACGTCTATTGAGTCTATGTTTGAAAAAAACTTACTAACATTTTATCTACTTTTTTTTTTTTAATGTATGTATTGTATATTTTCTAATATATATTAGATTCTTTATATCATTATTTTAAATTTAAGGTTTCGCGCACTTTTTAATTGCGGGGATAAATTATTGGCAACGTATCAAAATTTTTGCAAGGTGGCAGAGCGCTTCAGTATTATGTTAATTTGTAGTTTGCGATTGGCGTGTTCGGTGTCGTCGTCGATTGTCGATTAACATTTGTATTTTCGATATTAAATATAAAATAATATATAATTATTTCGCGTGTTCGTGGTGCATTTAATGCAAATTAATATAAGTCGAGTATATAATAAGTAGATCCTCGTGTGTGATTGTTATGCGTTAACGGAACATTTTCTATGTGTATGAATGATTGCGCTCTGCCCGGAACGTGGCGCGCATCGTAACGTATTTTTGTGCATGCATACATATATGTGTGTATAGACTCTTCTGAAGTGTGTGTGATTGCGTGAATATCGGTATCGGTTCGTTTCCGCGATTCAAATTGGAATTTTCGCTGGAATTGCTAGAAGGTTTAATTTATTATTTCTTTGATTTATATTTCTTCTTTCTTTCACACTTTGTTTATTTTTATTTTCTTTATTAAATTTTTTTCTATCATTAGATATTTATTTTCATTTATAATATAATTATAATATATAATATACATATATATATTTAAATATATGAATATATTTATAAATATAAATAAATATACTAACTTTATATTATATATATATAACTATACATATATTAATTTTTGATAAATATATATTCAAATTAAATTAATTAATATGAATTTTATTTTTAACATATATATTATTTTTAACTTATATATTAGAAGATGCCTAGACTTAAGAGAAAGTCAGCTTGCAATAGGAGTCAAACACAGCGAAAAATTAATCGTTTGAATAGGTCAGATATAGATTTTTCTGAGCAGCAACGAGTAAATAATCTAGAGGCACATAGAGAACGTAGGAAAAATTTCGAATTTAGGAAAGCTGAAAGGGTTAGAGATAGTCAACAGCATCGAGTCCGCAGAAGTAATAGACTATTTAGGGCCGTTGAGCAATTACCGGACACAATTCGTCACTCTACTACAAGAACAACTTGCCAACACTTCCCGTCGTTCGAGGCGCAGGCAAGATGCTGAGTTTCGATCTCAGGAAAGCGAAATGCCAAACAACTTGTCAATACTTTGCGTCGATCTAGGTCCACAATTCAGGTCCAACGAAAGCGGACGAGATGCTGTTAGAAGGGCGATTCAGCGACAAAATCAGGAGACTCGAATTTTAGAAATGGCAATAGATAGAAGTCAAAGGTCTCAGGTTAGAAACAATCCTATTCGCAGGATTGTTGAGCGGCCACGCAATACTAGTGCACGCCGCAGTGCTCGAATTCGAGCCCAACGTGAGGCCTTTGAAGCCCATAGGAATATTTCGCAAGGAGTGAATCTATATAGCAGTAGTTGCACCAATAGGATAGCAAAGAATAGGAGTAACGCGTGGAACATGCGTTGTTTTACAACTATAGTTAGATCTGATGTGCGTAATGATGAAACTTTAAATAGGTTAATACTTCATGATGATGGCTATAGGCTTTTAAAAGGTATTCGCACGTCTCCTGCTCATTGGGAGGACGAGAATAAGAAAGTAATGGCTATGATTAGGCAGGTAGGGCTTCCAACTTTTTATAACATTTTCCGCAGCGGAAACTAGGTGGGCGGAGCTTTTAGTCTTGTTATGTAAGAATGTAGACAAGCTAGAAGTATCCGAAGAAGAAGCGTTAAATTTGGGGTTTAATGAGAAAGCTCGTCTCATTAGAGTAGACCCAATGACCTGTGCCAGATATTTCGATTTTCGATATAGACAGGTTTTAAAACTGATTAAAATGGAAGGCAGTGTCTTTGGTTGTCACCAGGTCATCAAGTTTTATTGGCCAGTAGATTTTCAGCAAAGAGGCTCTCCACATATACATGGCATGTTCTGGCTGAAAGACGCTTCCAAGCTGGACCTAAAAAATGTGTCCACGTTTAAGCCTGTGAAGTCCTTTATTGATCAGTTTATTACTGCTGATTCTAGTTGCCCGGACGTTGTTCCATATTTGGAGCACCAACTCCATAGTCACGGGCACTCTTGCAGGCGAGAAATTAGGTCAAAACAAACTTGTCGATTTGGTAACCCATACCCTCCCATGCCTCAAACAGAAATTCTCCTCTCTTTAGAAGAAAATGCTCAAAATTTGGCCGAGCATCGTAGGAATTTCAAAAAAATTCAGAGTTTTCTCGACTTCCATTTGATGATGGCATCACAGTTTTAGGATTGCCTGAAATAGATCCACATATAAATTTTTTAAATGTGGATGGAAATATTGATATGTATAATTAAGATAGTAATGTCCGTTTTATTAAGCTTCCAGCCTTAGTTTCTCAGGAAAGCTTAACTAATATGGTAAGATCTCTTAATGTAGAGCAGAAGCTATATTTCACACATGCTTTACATAATGCAAAATCAATACAGTCTTTTATGAATTTGTTGGAGGCGGTGCCGGAGTCGGAAAGAGTCGATTTATAGCAGCGATTTTTCAGTCATTATCCGTAATGTATAACAGTATACCAGGAGCTGATCCGACATCTGTTAAAATCCTCTAATGTGCACCAACAGGAAAAGCAGCATTCGGAATTAATGGTTCGACACTGCATTCCATGTTTTCACTTCCTGTGAATCAATCTCACTCAGCAAGGGCCTTAGCCATGATTTACTTAATACTCTTCATTCGAGCTTAATCTATCTTAAATTAATTATTATTAATATTATTTTAAAAGAGGGAGTCTCCCAGCGGAGAAGGCTCGAGGCACTGCGACCATGAAGATCTTTTGTACATAGAATGCTCTCCCTATAATGACGAAAACTGTTCTGCTTCCCTAATGAAGCATAACAGATCTTTCGTCGAGGAACTTGCGAATTCTAGGTGCAGATGTTACCTCCTAGTCCATACCAAGGCCGGACAGTCACATAGAATGTGTTTAGTAGATTCGTCGTCCTCTTTTCAGAGCCTGCACTCCGCATCCGAGCTCATTTTTGTAAGATGATAGTTCACCAAGTGGTGGCCACTAAGGTAGCCAACAAGGAGGTAAAGGTCTCTCCTAGAGAGTAGCTTGGTCCTTTGATCAACTGTGGGATTGGTGAGCTCTTTAGCCTGCCGCATCCCTGGTTGGAAGAACCAGTAGCGTTCGGTCAATTTTCCAGCCCAATTTTTCACCAGGGAGGAGATAGTTGACCACCCCACGCCACAGAAAGGTTCAGGGACAAGCAGGGCGCTGATGACCCAGCCCTCGCTAGTTCGTCCGCCAGCTCGTTGCCATGGAAGCCAGAATGTCCAGGTACCCAAATCAGGGTAACTTTATTCTTATTCGACAGCCTCTGGAGATAGTTCCAGCAGTCAGCCACCATACGCGAGCCTACTCTTTTTGAGGAGAGGGCTAGTATGGCCGCTTGGCTGTCCGAGAAGATGTATATGTTCGCTCCTCTAATCCCCTTCTCAAGGATAAGACGGCAGCAGAACTCGATGGCGAGAACCTCTGATTGGAAAACTGTGGGCCAGTTGCCCATAGCAATCGAGGTTTTGGAGTTGGGACCATATATCCCAGCTCCTACCCCCTGATCAGTCTTTGACCCGTCGGTGTACCAATGTATACCATTGGGGTCTCTGATGGGGTTGCCAGAATCCCAGTCTCTACGGTCCGGGATGAGGGTTCTAAATTTTGCACCAAAGAGGAGTTCCTTGGTCATAGAATCTGATCTGGTGCAGATCTCTAAGCCAGGAATGTCTTTGAGTAGGCTAGCATGCCCAGATTCGGTAGCTAGAAGCCCAGATTGGAGCTTGATTCTAAGAAGGCTCATAGCAGCAACTTCTTTTATACGGATATGCAGCGGAGTCAGATTCAAAATCGATTCCATTGCTGCAGTGGGACAGGTGCGGAGTGCACCCGTCAAGGAAAGGCAAATCAGCCTATGCAATTTCGTGCATTTATTGATGGCAGTGACCTGCGTAACCTTGGGCCACCACACAATAGCAGCGTAGGTTACGATCGGTCTTACCATCATCTCAAAAAGCCACCTAATGGTGCAGGATTTGAGACCCCATATTCTACCGAAAGGCCTTCTACATGCCCACATGGCATGAGTGGCCTTTGATAGAGTGTTGTGTAGGTGGGAGTTCCAGTTTAGTCGTTTATCAAGGGTTACCCCTAGATATTTGACTTCATTGGAAAGGTCCACGGGAGAGCCGCTAATGTGTAATTGACCAATGTCAACGGAGTATCGCTTAGTGAAGGGAACAATTATTGCCTTTTGTGGGTTGATGCTAAGACCTACATCTTCACACCACCTACTGACCGTGTTCAGAGCTGATTGCATCAACTCTGTCACGGTGTTGGCATAGTTCCCGTTCACTACGAGAGCCAGGTCGTCGGCATAGCCAATCGCATCCACGCCCTGTTCTGCAAGTATAATTAGTAGTTCGTCGACTACTAGGGACCAGAGCAAAGGGCATAGGACACCTCCCTGGGTACACCCTTTTACCGCACTAATATGGGCGGTCGTCGTGTCCAGGGTAGAGGAGATAGTCCGGTGTTTGAGCATGGCGTCAATCCACCGGATTATGGGACGGGCAATGTTCCTGCGCTCAAGCTCAGCAAAGATAGACCCGTAGCCGGTGTTATCGAAAGCACCCTCTATATCAAGAAAAGAGCACAAAGCAATGATACGAAGGCTTTTTCAATTTTACCCACTAATTTGTGGAGAGCGACCTCTGTCGATCTACCAGCTATATGCGAACTGCGTGGGGTGCAGAGGGTTGTTTTTCTGCAGAGAGCACCGAATGTGCATGTCTAAGAGCCTTTCCGCAGTCTTGAGCAGAAAGGAGGTAAGTCTGATCGGCCGATATGACTTAGGCTGGTCAAGAGGACGGTTTCCCTGTTTGGGAATGAATACCACATTGACTCTCCTCCAAGAGTTGGGTATGTGTCCCCACGTGAGACTAGCTCTAAGAAGGCCGACTAGTGGATCGAGGATATGATCCAGGCTGTTTTGGAGAAGGTCTGGAAAGACTTTATCACCCCCTGGGGCTTTGAAGGGAGCGAAGGAATCTACAGCCCATTTGACCTTTTCAGGGTCGAAAATGGTTCCAGATAGGCTGGATCCACGTGAGTCAGGTGACAAGGTGGCGTCATCGTCACTGGAAAGATCTGGGTTCGCCACGGAACCTGGGAAGTGAACTTGCAACAAAAGTCCAAGTGCTTCCCTGCGATCTTGAGTGAAAGAGCCATTTGCTCTTTTGAGAAGCCCTATTCCATTAGACGACCCTTTGGCTAATACCTTGTGGAGTCTCGCTGCCTCTGGCAGTGATTCTATGCTACCACAGCAGCTGCGCTACGTATCGCGTTTGGAGCGTCTAATGTTCTTATTATAGGGTGTGAGAGCGTCCCTATAGATGTCCCAACTTATGCGGTTAGATCTGGCCTTGTTGAAAAGGCTTCTAACCTTCCTTCTTTGTCCTGCCAACTCTTCATTCCACCAAGGAACTTTACGGTTGACCATTAAAGTCCTCCGAACTGAGCTGACTTCGAAGGACGTAATAAGCACATCTTGAAGCAGGTTGGCAGCAAGTTCTATCTCACTGATAGAGTTTGGATTGCAGTCAACAGGT
The DNA here is from genome assembly GCA_018904035.1 of Zaprionus ornatus. Lineage (NCBI taxonomy): Eukaryota > Metazoa > Arthropoda > Insecta > Diptera > Drosophilidae > Zaprionus > Zaprionus ornatus. The sequence goes on from JAEIFZ010000251.1 coordinate 11,249, forward strand.
CTGCTTTCAAGGCCACAGAGGCTTTGAAGAGTTCCCAGTTTGTCTTTTTGGGACAGAAGGAGTTCTGGCGGATTTCGACTTGGCCAGGAAGGTCGAACCTGATGTGCTGATGGTCCGACAAGGTGGCTTCGTCTGTGACCCGCCAGTTAACAAGCGAGCTCGCAATTGAGCTGCTGACTAGGGTGAGATCTAATACCTCTTCCCTAATAGAGTTTATAAACGTGGGTTTACATCCTACGTTAGCTATATCTAGATGACAACACATTAGATAATCTAAGAGAGACTCACCACGTTTATTGAGGTGGGCATTGGCATCACAGCCGATCACAAGCGGCTTGTTGTGAAGGCGGCAGAAATCCACAAGCCGCTGAACCTCTGCGGAGGGTACATCATCCACATCGCCCGGGAAGTAAGCAGAGGCGATCACTACTTCCCGGACGCCATCTTAAATTAATTATTATTGATGAAATATCAATGGTTAGCTCTCTAATGTTTTCATATTTATATTCCCGTTTCCAAAATACTTCTCCTTCTGGTGGTGTTTCTATCATCGTATTCGGTGATCTTATACAGTTACAGCCGGTAGGAGGTAGTTGGATTTTCGATCCAAATACCACTGGCCCTTACCATGAAATATTTGCTACGTATCTCTGGGAACTTTTTTTGTGTTTTGAGCTCACAGAGATAATGCGTCAACGTGACGATCAGCTTTTCGGCTCTGCCTTAAATAATATGGCATCGGGTTGTATGACAGCCGATGATATTGTCCTTTTCCAATCTAGAATATGCGAACCATCGGCAGTGCCCGATGATACAATTCATCTGTTTAGTAATAATAATGAGGTAGATTTATTCAATGTAACGAAACTTAACTCAATTGCTACTGAGCAATTTTTCTTTACTGCTGAAGATTTTATTAGGGCGGGCCATTTGGAACCAGCTAGGAAACAAAGAATATTAAAGGAAGTGAAGGGTTTTAAAACTTCCGCTACACAGGGACTCTGTACGTCTCTTCTCCTAAAAAATACTGCCAAGTACATGATGACGGTCAATGTAGACACAGGGGATGGATTAGTAAACGGGGCATCAGGTGTGTTGATGCAAATAGATTTCAATACATCCAACACTCCCAACATTTTATGGATGAAATTTACAGAGGAAACTGTAGGAGAATCTGCGCGTTTGAAGTGTACACATCGTACAGATCCTTCATGGACTCCTATTCAGAAAATTGTTCGCAGATTTCAATATTCAAATAACGCACAAATTAACATTGACCGTAGGCAGTTTCCAATTGTGCCTGCTGAAGGCATCACAATTCATAAGAGTCAGGGAGCTACGTATGGCAAAGTGGTAGTCCATGCTAATTTCAGAATGCAGCGTGTTGTATTATAAGTAGCTTGCAGTAGAGCAACTACTGCTTTAAGATTATTCATTATTGGGAACTTTGTTCCTCCTAAGTCTCCCCAAAATAATGATAAAGTGAATGGAAAAATGGTTTGATAATTATTATTATTTTTATTATTTTTATACCCTTGGACTTTGTTATCGATATTGGCCAATTTAAAATTTCTTCGTACACTCTACTGGACAAAAGTCCCCAAATGTTTTCAATAATGCTAATGTCATGGGAGTAAGGCGGCCACGCGAGCAATTTTACGTTTTGGTCTTTAATCTTGTTTTATAATCCGAGCCGTATGGATGAGAGCGTTGTCATGTTGGTACATGTACATATATATATTTTTATACAACCAATAGGTTGCGTGGTAGATCGTAATGAATGTATGCAAGTATTTACATGCATGTGTACATATTCATAATAATTATAATATGCACATATGTTCGTGCACATATAATTATTATTTAATAATTTATATTTTAGGGACAGTAAAAAATACAAAACCATAAAATGCAATTGTTGTAGTTTATGATTTTATAGTGTCCTTTTAAATAATAAGTCAAGATTTATGTTTTGGTTATTTATAATTATTTATATTTTTTTAACTGCAACACCAGCACCACGACCTGCTCTCAGCAGAAAAAGTTCAAGAAGAAGGAAGGAAATAAAAAGTGTGACCATGCATGTAAAATATAAAGTAGTGTTGCTAAACGTTATTTTTGTTGTTGAATAGGGGTATTCCAACACGCCCCCTCAAAAATAACGTCTACAATTAATAAACAAAAAAAGTCATTAGTATATATGTGGGTGGTGTGCATTCTGGGAAGTGTTAACTGATCCAGCATTCGCTGCGAGGATACGGGGAAAACCCAGAAAAACCCGATCAGATCATTGTGACAAAATATGTTTACAGAAATTAGATTTAAAAAATTATCGTTGAGCATTTGATTGGTCGTCTTGCATCAAACCCAATTTTTCTCGTAGCTCCACAAATCTTGTAGCAGGTAACGGTTTTGTAAATATGTCAGCCAGTTGGTTCTCTGTAGAAATATACTCAAGATAAATCACATTATTCTGAACTTGCTCTCTTGTAAAATGATATTTAATATCAATATGTTTAGCTCGTTTATGACATGAGGGGTTGTTTGCTATGCTAATACAGCCTTGATTGTCTTCGTAAATTTTAATGGGGTTTTCTAGTTTAATGTTAATACTAGTTAATAAAGATTTAAGCCATAGAGCTTCTCTCACGGCTTCAAATAGGGCCATATACTCAGCTTCAGTTGATGAGGCTGCTACTGAGTTCTGTCTCTTCGTGTTCCAACAAATAAGATTAAAATCAAACATTTTGAATAAGTACCCTGATGTACTTTTTCTATCAATTTCACTACCACCCCAATCAGAATCCACAAAACCAATTAATTTATTATCGAATGCCAAGTTCTTTTTAAAAATTAATTTCATATCGATAGTGCCCTTCAAATATCTAAGAACTCTTTTTAAGTTCTGCCATAACTCTGAGTTATTTTTGCTACTATATCTACTCAAGATATTTACTGCAGTAGTTAAATCTGGGCGTGTACAAAGCATTATGTACATTAAACATCCTATAAGGTTACGGCATTGGGCATTGCAGTTTTCATCTGAATTAAGTAATTCATAATTTATTTTGCTAGGTAAAGGAGTACTAACTGCATTACAATTTTCCATGTTAAATTTATTTAAAATTCTTTTAACATATGCAGATTGGCTTAAATAAATTTTATCTTCATGCATTTCTATCCTAATTCCAATAAAATGTTTTATTTCATTTAGGTCAGTCATTCTGAACTTTTCCATTAAATAGTTTTTGAAGTTATTCATTCTTGTCATATCTTCTGTAGCTATAACCACATCATCTACATATAATAACACATATATGTTTTCATTGATGTTACCTTTGTCTAAAATATATATACAGCGATCTACTGGAGAGTTTGCAAACTCACAGTCTTTCAATGCTTGCTCAAATACTTCAAACCAGCATCTAGCCGCTTGCTTGAGTCCGTAAATTGCCTTATTCAATTTACACACATTGTTACTATTGCACGATATACCTCGAGGAATTCTCATATATATTTCCTCTTTTAACGTGCCATTTAAGAAAGCTGTTTTTACATCCATTTGATGGACTTTTAAGTTATATTGTATTGCCAGTGATAATATGAATCGAAAACTTGAGATTCTAGCTACAGGAGCAAATGTCTCTTCATAGTCGACTTGGTACTTTTGAGTGAATCCTCGTGCAACCAATCTAGCTTTGTATCTAATTGGATTTCCAAGTTCATTATATTTAACAGAAAATACCCATCTGCTATCTACAATATTTTTGTTTTCAGGCCTTTTTGTTATTGTCCAAGTATTATTAATTTTATGAGCACTTAACTCTGTATTGATGGCTTCTTCCCAAAAGGATTTATCATCTCTGTATTGAATTTCATCAAATGAATTTGGGACATCGTTAAGTATGGTGTGAGCATTTAGAACAAATTTATTCAAACTATTATCCTCTTCATTATAGGATATCTGAGGCTTCGTCTTTAATCTCTCACTTCTTCTATTAACAATTTCTATGCCATCATTTTTAATTGGATTCTGATCATTTCCAATTTCTTTTAAGTGCTCTGCTGTTTCACTTTCCCTACTCTCATTCGGGTTGCTCGATCCCTTACTTTCATTCAGGAGATCATCGCGCTTTCTTTTCTTACTCTCATTCAGAAAATATTTATTACATTCCTTACTATCTTTCAGGAATTCTGTGTTGTCGCATTCCTTACTCTCATTCGGGAATTCTGTTTGTATTATTTCCCTACTATCATTCGGAAAATTTTTATATTCACTTTCCTTACTGTCCTTCAGGAACACTGTTTTAAATTTAACAGCTCTAGAATTAACCATATTGGTTTCATCGACAACAACATTCCTCGCGACAGTAAATTTTTCATTTACACCATCCCACAACTTAAAACCATTGGGTTCGTAGCCCACAAAAATACTTTTAAGTGATTTATCATTAAATTTTCCTTGTTTGTTTTTAATATGCACATAAACAGTTGCGCCAAACACTCTCAAATGTTTTAAGTAGGGCTTCTTATTGTGCCACATCTCATATGGGGTCTTTGAACTATCTACAAGTGCTCTGCTAGGAATTCTGTTAATTAAATAAGTTGCAGTTAAAACTGCTTCACCCCAAAAGCTTTTGTCTAGTTTTGCACCACTGACCATGGCTCGAGCTTTTTCTGTAATAGTTCTTATCATTCTCTCAGAAACACCGTTTAACTGAGGTGTATGTGGCACTGTTAAGTGATAAGAAATTCCTTTCTTAACACAATACTGCCTCATCTCGTTTGAAAGGTATTCTCTAATATTGTCAATGTATAAATTAACAACCTTTATGTTAAAATGAGCTTCACTCTTGGCTACAAAGTCTTGAAACATGTTAAACACATCAGATTTGTATTTAATTAAATAAGTTACACAATACTGTGTAAACTGATCAACAAAGATCACAAAATAATTTTTATCATTTAAGGTAACTGGAGTAATTGGCCCACATACATCTGAGTGTACTACAAAAAGTGGCCTTTTAATATGGGTCTTATCTTTCAATTGTTTAAAAGGAAGTCTTGCTTGTTTACCATTTAAACAGGGTTCACAAATTTCACTTGATAACTCTAAGTTGTTTAGAAGACTTTGATCGCTAAACATATTCTTTCGTTTTATTTCTAATAATTTGCCATTGCTTATATGGCCAAACCTCTCATGCCATAAACGAAAATCATTTTTATGCTCAGCATTTTTAGAATAGGCTTCAAAATTTATCATAGGTACATTGTTTAACATACCTGAATTTTTGACAACCATCAGCCCATTTTTCAAAATGGTTACACCGCTTTTGTCAAATTCAATCGACATTCCTGCCTCTTGGAGACGCTTTACGGACATCAAATTACCAGCAGCTTCCTTACAAAATAGTACATCCTCCAGTGTAATCTCATGGTCATTTCGTAGCCGGACAATACCACGCTTAGTGGCATAAATAAATTCGCCTTGCTTGGCCACTGCAATCTTAAGTGGAGGCATCAACTCCACACTGTCGGTATATAGCGACTCATCATTTATAAGATGGTCACTAGCACCAGAATCAAGGATAAACCCGCAGTTATTCCTCACTGAGGTGTTATTCACTTCTTTTACCATGAACGCAATGCCGTGTGATGTTGCAGTTTGAGCTTGTTTTTCATTTTCTTTATTTTTATCATTTAATATTCTTTTATAATAAAAGCAGTCTTTTTTAATGTGGCCTTCTCTGCCACAATGGTGACATTTGACTCTATTCTTGGAATTTCCCTTGAATGGTTTCTTTTGCTTAGTTCCCCGATTTTTAGACAAATTATTTTTATAAGTGTTATTTTTGCTGTGCACGATCGCGTTCATAACTTTCTTGCTTGTATCGTTGTGCTCATTTTTAATCTTAATTTCCTGATCTAGCAATCTATTTTTTACAAACGCCAATGTCAAATTTTCTTCAGATAATGTTTCTATCGCTGTCACGACGCCATCGTAACACGAAGGTAATGTGATCAGCAGATGAGAAATTTTATCCATTTCTTCTATTTTTGCACCAGCTGCCAACAATTCACTTATAAGTTCGTCAAAAATATGGAAATGGTTTAATAGTGACATCTCACTCGATAGCTTCAGAGAAAGCAAACGTTTTCGCAGCGCCAGTTGCGACGCCAAACTTTTTCGTTCGTAAATGGCGTCCAAATTCTCAAGAATTTGACGCGCCGGAATGTCGCTTGTCGCGAAATTTAAAAACGAGTCGCTTAGGTACTCTATTATTGTACTTTTTGCACAACGCTCTGCCTTTTTCCAGGGATCATCTACCTCGTCAGGCATTAAACTGTCAACTACCTTAAGCACATCTAGTTCAGCTAAAAGAGCCCTGATTCTAAATTTCCAAATCGCGTACTTCTCGCCATCGAACGGCTTAATATTACGTTTAGCTTTTTCCATTTTACCACTCATACATACACAGCAATATATATATATATAAAAAGGACGTGGCACAAGCACGTGGCACTCAAGTTCTGAGAAAGGATGAATTTCACAATTTATTTTAGTTTCACAATTTAATTGTTTATATGGCATGGACTGGGCCCATAACCTGTTGTAGTTTATGATTTTATAGTGTCCTTTTAAATAATAAGTCAAGATTTATGTTTTGGTTATTTATAATTATTTATATTTTTTTTAACTGCAACACCAGCACCACGACCTGCTCTCAGCAGAAAAAGTTCAAGAAGAAGGAAGGAAATAAAAAGTGTGACCATGCATGTAAAATATAAAGTAGTGTTGCTAAACGTTATTTTTGTTGTTGAATAGGGGTATTCCAACAGCAATTAAATAAATATTCATTTGATAACTCGATATATTGCGAGTTATCGATATTGGCCTATTTAAAATTTATAGAGAGATATCGATATATTGTATAATGCTCTTTACAGTCTTTCGCGCGCTAGGAAATTATTGGCAACGTATCGAAATTGATGCAAGGTGGCAGCGGACTGAAGTGTTATGATCAATTTGTAGCTTGCGATTAGTATCATACATAATACATTACAAAGCGCAATTTTCATTGCGAATTTTAAGTAACAAATTAAAGTTAAATAGTCGTGACGATTTGGGTTATCTCTTATTAATAAACTATAATAAAAGTTGCCCGCTGAAGGTGTATTGTATTTTTCGGAGTGCTTCCGGAATTCGTTCGTTATAGTAGTTATTTAAATAAAATAATATTAATAATAATAATATTCAACGTAATTAAATTGCTTAAATATATAAAAATACCCTTCCAGGGTGATTTTAGACAGGGCACAACCTCTTTCCCTACCTGAAGATCCTTATCATCCCACTTTCGAAGTGAATCTCGACTTGGGTATTAGCTTTGTGGATAAAAGTGTAAAGCCGTGCAATCGCGTGCGCTGCTTTAAGAAAGCAGACTTTGAATACTTAAATTATTTAATTTCATATTGTGATTGGTCTGACTTTTATCTATCAACTGATATGTCAGTGGCTATCAATATATTTTATAAAACCCTTAACTCTGCTTTTGATATCTGTGTTCCGTTTTTCTATCCGACAAGCTCAAGTAGGCCTCCTTGGTTTACAAAAGAGTTGTCTCGCTTAAAAAACTTAAAGAGTAGCTTATTTAAGAAATACAAGCTGAAAAACTCACCGCTTGTCTTTTCCCGCTACCTAACTGCTCGGGCAAATTTTACCGTGCTTAACGCGAAGTGTTATAAAAACTATTTGACCAGGTGTAGGATTCAGTTCTTTCAGAATCCTAAACAGTTTTATAGTTTTGTTAACATGAAGCGTAGGTCAGCGGGCTTTTCTTCTCAACTTATGTTCGATAACGCTGAGGCGAACACAGATCAGGCCATTGCCGATATGTTTGCCAAGTTTTTTCAAACAACTCATTCTTCCTCTACGCCAAACATTCACTCCTATCCATATAGCGTACCAAGCTCGAATGGCATCTTCACACCTTTACTGAATGAAAGTTCACTTATTAGGGATCTTCGATTGGTTAAACCAGTCTTCTCACCAGGTCCCGATGGTATCCCCGCCTGTGTACTTCGATACTGTGCCAACTCCTTATGTAAGCCATTGCTCAAACTATTTTCGCTGTCCTTAGTAACTGCCTCGTTTCCATCCATATGGAAGGAATCCTTTATCATCCCTTTACATAAAAAGGGCAGCAAGTCTGATGCAAGCAATTATAGAGGTATCTCTAAATTGTCGGCTATACCGAAATTCTTCGAGAATGTTATTACTCCTCACTTGCAGCATTTTAGTAGATCCGTTATATCCCCTTTTCAACACGGATTTGTGAATCGTCGTTCTACCACGACAAATCTGCTTGAGCTGACATCCTTTGTGGTAAAAGGATTTCAGGAAAATCTTCAAACTGATGTCATTTATACTGATTTCAGTAAGGCATTTGACTCAGTCAACTATTCCCTTCTTGCGCATAAACTAAATCTTCTCGGTTTCTCACCAAAACTTCTTAGTTGGATTGTGAGCTATTTGGGTGACAGAACCCAACGAGTCCTCTTTAAAAATACTCGTTCCTATTCTGTTCATGCCACATCTGGTGTTCCTCAGGGAAGCCACTTAGGTCCCCTGCTTTTTACACTTTTCATCAATGACCTCCCAACGGTCATACTTAACTCACGTACTCTCATGTACGCGGATGATGTCAAGCTCTGTTTTCAATTTAGAGACGACTCCTGTCATTCTCGCCTTCAGTCTGACCTAGATTGTTTCTTTTCTTGGTGTCGTGCAAATCTCCTTAATCTGAACAGCTCAAAATGCAAGCTGATGACATTCTCACGTGCTTGCCCAAAGTACGTATCATACTCTCTTTGTGGTTGTACCTTGGAAATAATTTCCCTGGTTGATGATCTAGGAGTCCGTTTGGACCGAAAACTCCAGTTTTCCGAACATATATCATCAATGGTTAATAAAGCTATGGGTGTACTCGGCTTTATTAAGAGATGGTCCAAGGAGTTTGACGATCCTTACCTAACTAAGACTCTCTTCACTTCGCTTGTTCATCCAATTCTCGAGTATGGATCATGTGTCTGGAACCCTCAGTACACAGTTCATAGAGACCGCATTGAATCCGTACAGAAAAACTTCTTAATGTTTGCCTTGCGAGGCCTTAACTGGGATGTAAATTCAAGACTTCCTTCCTATCCTAGTAGACTTTTGTTACTTAATCTGCCTTCTCTAGCTAATCGTAGAACCATGCTTGGTGTTATATTTATTAACAACCTTATCCAAGGTGACATAGATAGTAGCGACTTACTTAGTAGACTACACTTTTCTGTCCCTGGTAGAATCACCCGTAATTACCTTCCTCTAAAACTTCCCAATTGTAGCTCGAACTATGCCCTGCATGAGCCATTCAGGGTATTATGTTCGGACTATAATAAACTATACTTCATTGTAGCTAACAATAACAACTTGATATCTAGCTTAAAATTACAACTCCTCGCCCCCTTATCTAGAATTTAGTCAAATACATAATTGTCTTCTTTGTATTCATAGTAGTACTTTCAACATACTGCATGCTTTAACACTCTTACATTTGGTTACTAACACTAACTCTCCTGATCTGATTGGGTTTTTCTGGGTTTTCCCCAATCCTCTGCAACAAATGTTGGATTGGCTTTTCTTTATCCCAGTTTGCACATCTGCACAATTTTTAATTTTTTCTTTTTTTTTTACATTAAGGTTTTGCCCTTAATTTAAAATTACCTCTAGTTTAAAATTACAACTTAAATAATTTAAATCTAATTTTAATTGTTTCTTTACTTTAAAAAAAAGTCGACTGATCATAGTTCGACTATAAACTAAACTAAATAAATAAAAATATATCGTAAAAAACTAATAATGGTATAGAATCCCCACTTGAATATACTGCAGATTACCAAAAATCCGTAATATATATCTTAAAAAACTTTTATTATTAACGGTATAGAATCGCCGTTTAAATTTACTGCGGATTACCGAAAAAAAAAATATCTATGCTTATGTCAATAAAAAATGGATTTGTGTAGCAAACGATATCCGCAATTAAAAATTTTAACACAAATTATTACGACTTTTTTAAAATCGGTTTTTAATTAAAATTCTCAATGAAAATTTTGCTTTTTATAAATTTGATTTTCGCGTTATTATACTAACATATGTTTGAACGACACGCACAAATTTAATTGACGAATAGAAGAATAACGAATAGACAATGCAAAAGCGAATAGACAATTGTCGTAAGCATTAGACTAAGCGAGAGGTCAATAAGTATATGTATGTATTTTAATCCCGTGCCAAAATATGTTATTTACATTTACTTCTTCTTTATTTTTTGGCAGGAGCTTTAAATGCATATAATGTCTTTTCGCTTTGTCTAATGTCTCCACGTATGTATAAATGCCTAATATCATATGTATGTATATTTGTTTAAATATTTATTTATGTACATTCACTTACATATGTAATAAAATAAGTGGATACATTACTAAAACATATAAAATGTGAACCTGCCCACCCGGGGAATCGATCCTCAATTTCGACTGCCGCGTGAGTTGAACAGTGGCTAAGTGAGCTATATACATGTAACGATAGTTATCGATATGCGATGATCGATAATCATCGCAAAGGGTAGCGTCGTGAGCGCAGGCAGAAGAGGAAGAAGGAGATATAACAAAAAGGACAAGCATAGAGTCAGTCGAAGAAGAACAAAGCGAGTTGAAAGTTGTGCAGTAACAAGATCGTCAAGCCGAAAGTTGTCGTGTCCGGAGTAAGGCAAAGTTGTGTAGTCGTCGTATGTCCGGAGATCAAGAAGTGTTGGCACGAGTCATCTTTTTATTAAATACCAAATATAATAAGCAAACTATTATAATATCAAAATATTACTGAGATAAACAATTGTGCTTAACAATAAATATACTACATTTGGGAGCTCAACCAATAAAACAATAAAAAGTTGACCCATTTGTAAAGTGCAGAAAGTTGAACAGTTGTGGAATTACGTCAAAAGTGCCAAATATAAAGTTGTAAATAAAAAGTTGTGAAATTTCGCAAGTTGGTTGGCGTCGGTCGGAAATTTCTAGAAGCGTGGTGAGTTTCGCAAGTTGGTTGGCGTCGGTTGGAAATTTCTAGAAGTGTGGTGAATAAAATTGAGTTGGCATCAAGCAGCGAATACAAAAGCATGAGTAAGGAGGAGAGAAAGGGACAGCGATATAGTGCTGTTACACCGTCGTCGGTAAAGCGACGAAAATGAAAATGCAGAAGAGCAGCGTCTATCAGAACTGTGTGTAGACCAAATAAAAGAGATGCAAGCAGAGAGTAATAAAAGTCTACAACAAATAATTCAGCTGCTTACTCTTAAGATTCAAGCTGATGAAATTACCCAGAAAGAGCAGAAAGAAACTTCAGACAATTTTGCAAAAATTGTACCCGACTTCGATGGCGTCAGCATCCCAGTGGAGATTTGGCTTGAAAATTTTGAGCAGAATGCAGATGCATATGAGCTTACGGAAAAACAAGGATATGTGCAGGCACGAGGAAAAATGGTTAAAATGGCCAAGTTGTTTCTGGAGTCAAAGTTGGTGAGCACATATGAGCAACTTAAAAATGCCCTAATTGGCGAATTTAAGCGCGCGTCGAAAAGTGCCGATGTACATGCAAAGTTGACGCACAGGAAGAAGAAGAGCGACGAAAGCATGCACGAATACATGCTAACAATGAAAAAAATTGCAGCGCTTGGACAAGTCGATGTTGAGTCTATTATCGCTTATATAGTTGACGGGCTGGATATTAAAAGCGAGTTCAAGTTTGCATTGTACGGAAGCAAATCATACAGCGAACTGTTGGAAAAATATGAGTTGTGCGAGAGCAAATGTGTTATCGAAAAACCGCAAAAGCAATACAGTGGTGGCAGAAAAAATATAACCGATGGAAAAAGTATTTGTTGCTGCAATTGCGGCTCTAATGAACACATGAGAAAAGACTGCAAAGCAGAAACAAAATGTCTTAAATGTGTAGGCAACGGTCATATATCTTCAAATTGTCCACAAGCTGTAAAAAGTGTTCAAGTCGTAAAAGATACTAAGCGCTTGAAAGTAGTTTTCCTGAACGGTACAGAGGTCGCCTGCCTTGTGGACACAGGATCCGATGTGTCAATCGTATGTCAGTCTTTGTACAATAAACTTCAAAGTACTGTGATGCAGAAGTGTTATTCCGTTCTACGAGGCCTTGGAAACGCTAAGACGCAGCCGCTAGGTTCATTTATGGGCAGAGTACACGTTGACGGGATCGAAGCCATACAAAAGTTTGTTGTGATACCAAACAATCACATTGAGAACGACGTAACACTTGGCTTTGACTTTGCATCGCAGCTCTGCGCGATTTGAATGAGGGAGAATTCATCTTTACAAAGGCGTCAGCGCGGCCGGTTGCGCTGAATCAAAAGAGCTAAGTATGTACAATATTGTTGAGACTGGTAGTAACATAGATGCTTCTCCACAGTACAAGCCGATGATCGAGTCAATGATAGCAGAGTACAAGCCAGCCGAAAACAACGCTGAATGCCCGGTGTCGATGAAGATCGTGCTAGAGGAGCGTACAAAACCATTTCGTCATCAACCAAGCCGTCACTCAGCTGTGGAATCCGAGTCGATCAGAAAACAAGTTGACGCCTGGTTGCAGGATGGCATTGTGCGCAAATCTTCATCGAACTTTGCCAGTCGAGTCGTCGTGGTCAAGAAGAAGGATGGCACGGACAGAATCTGCGTTGACTTTCGTCAATTAAATAGTATGGTACTTAAGGACTGCTTCCCAGTTCCACGCATGGATGATGTGCTGGAACAGCTTCAGTCCGCAAATGTATTCGTAGTTATGGATCTGGAGAATAGCTTCCTCCACGTACCAATTGAGGAGTCCAGCCGCAAGTTTACAGCGTTCATAACCAAGGAAGGGCTTTTTGAATTCAATCGAGCGCCGTATGATTTTTGCAACTCGCCGGCCGTTTTCAATCGTTTTGTCAGTTGCGTATTTGAAGACTTGATTATGCAGGACGTACTCCAGTTGTACATTGACGATACTATCATATACGCAAACACAAACGAAGAATGCATGTCAAAGTTGAGAGCAGTTCTAAATCAAGCAGCCAAGTTTAATCTAAAAATCAAATGGAGTAAGTGCCACTTTCTTAAGAACAAAATTGACTCTCTGGGCCACACCGTGGAGAAGAGAAGACGCAAGCTGTGCAGAAGTTCAAATGTCCAAAGAACATAAAAGGCGTCCAATCCTTTTTGGGGTTGACCGGATTTTTCCGCAAATTCATTCGAGATTACGCTCAGATCACTCGCCCGTTAACCAACTTGTTAAAAAACGACATGATTTTCAAGATGGAGGCAGAAGAACTAAACGCTATAAGCTGTCTAAAAAATTCATTGTCATCAGAACCTGTACTAAGCATATACTGTCGAGAGGCGCCAACTGAGCTACATACTGACGCGTCCAAGGATGGATTTGGTGCAGTATTGACACAGGAGTTTGACAAGTAGCAGCATCCAGTATTTTATTGGAGCAAAAAGACGTCGCAGAGCGATTCAAAGCGCCACAGCTACATTCTGCCTGCTAGGCATACATTTCAAGTTGGGGACAGATTGCGCAGCTTTTTCGCAAACAATAAGGAAAAAAGATGTGCCACGAGAAGTTGCACAGTGGATACTTGCTCTGCAGGACTTTAATTTCGAAGTCGAGCATCGCTCCGGCAGCAGGATGAAGCACGTTGACAGTCTCAGCCGATATCCACAAGATGTTTTTGCCATAACTTCAGAAGTTGCAGCTAGATTAAAAGTTGCCCAGGAAAAGGATAACTACATTAGAGCTATAGCAGAAATATTAAAATTGCAGCCGTATGAAAATTTTAAGCTGAAAGGTGGAATTGTATACAAAACCATGAACGGCATTGACTTGTTGGTCGTACCCAAAACAATGGAGCATGAAGTTATAGCGGATGCACACAGTGTTGGCCATTTTGCATTGCAAAAAACAATTCACACACTACAGCAGCAGTTCTGGATACCACATATGTAACGAAAAGTTGCCCAGCTGATTAACACTTGCGTCAAGTGCATTATTGTCAACAAGAAGTTGGGAAAGCCAGAAGGATTTTTGAACTGCATTAAAAAGGGAGATAAGCCTTTTCATACCCTCCACATCGATCACTTGGGGCCCATGGATTCAACGTCAAAGGGCTACAACTACATATTTGCAATCGTAGATGGATTTTCCAAATTCGTATGGCTTTTCACCACTAAGAGCACAGGCACCGATGAAGTTGTAAAAAAGTTGGAGGAATGGTCCAATATTTTTGGTCAGCCGCTACGCATTATCAGTGACAGGGGCGTGGCATTTACCTCAAACAGCTTTGAAGAATAGCTGGTGACAGCTTCGACGCCGAGAGAGCTGAATTACGCAAGAAGGTAAAAGCACATATTCAGCAGGCGCAGCAAAAGTATAAAGACGGTTATGATCGCAAACGCAAGGGCGAGCGTACATATAAAGAAGAAGATCTGGTGGCTGTTAAACGAACTCAGTTTGTGACTGGCAAAAAACTAGCTAGCAGTTTACGCGTCTACAAATGAAGATCTATGGTCGTCTGGGTCAGACGACAGTGATCAGGATGACCGAATGTAACGATAGTTATCGATATGCGATGATTATCGATCAAAGAGTAGCGTCGTGAGCATAGGCAGAAGAGGAAGATGGAGATATAAGAAACAGGACAAGCATAGAGTCAGTCGAAGAAGAACAAAGCGAGTTGAAAGTTGTGCAGTAAAAAGATCGTCAAGCCGAAAGTTGTCGTGTCCGGAGTAAGGCAAAGTTGTGTAGTCGTCGTATGTCCGGAGATCAAGAAGTGTTGGCACGAGTCATCTTTTTATTAAATACCAAATATAATAAGCAAACTATTATAATATCAAAATATTACTAAGATAAACAATTGTGCTAAACAATAAATGTCCTACATACATATGTTCTGTACTTTAACATTAATGACGTTTCGAGGTTCTCTTGCTGCTGTGATCGACATTTGAAATGTTTTTATTGATTTTCATTAACTAAAATTTAAACGGTCAATAAATATTTATTAAAATTTATTTAAAAATAATAGTAATTTATATTAAATGTAAAATAATTATTACAATTTGTTTGTCTTAAATATTGCATAATAAATAAATCAAAGTCAATGAAATCAAACTGAGGAAAAATCTTCTTTTAATTGAAATTTAATTTAACATGTCAGTTTCGCAGCATCGGCTCTCTAGCAACATACGTTGAGGCAGATCGCAAACGGAGAGAGAGTCAGTCAAATTCTAAAGCTGAAAACGTAGAGTACAAATAAACGAAGAGAGAGAGACTAATTTGTGCGTTTGCGTTTTAATAAAAAGGGGGTACATATTATACCCCTACAATATCAAAAGTGGGCCTATCACGAGCAAAAAAAACAGAAAGACACGCAATTAAAAATGAATATAAACAGTGCATCGACGGCGCAATTAAAAGGGTGGTTGAGCGAGTTAAAGGAACCAACCACGGAAACAAAGAGACAATTGATTTTGCGTTTGAATAAATTAGCTAACGAGAAGTGAAACCAATTGAAATTATTATTAAAATTCGATAAAGAAAATTTGTTCGAAGGCAGCGGTAATAATGTTCAAAAATCAAAAGAAATAACGAAAAAGACGGAGAGTATAAAGACGAAGAAAGTGCCAGCAAAGTTGGAGATAGCAACGAAGACGGCGGCGAGCAGAACAACCAAGAAGCCGACAGACAGGGGCGAGTTACCATAAAATCGAAAACCTTCATCTCGAACTCATCTCTACTCTGTGCATATCAACGAACGGGATCATAAGCACCGACGAATAACAATAGTGACACACATAAATATCTAATAAAGCTTTCGTCTCTACTCTGTGCATATCAACGAACGGGATCATAACCATCGACGAATAACAATAGTGACATATATAAATATCTAATAAAGCTTTCGTCTCTACTCTCTGAGCATCAACTAACGGGATAAAAAGCTCTAGCGTGTAACCATAGAAGCATACACAACTATTTTTAATAATGCTTCATTATTCTGAGTTGTACCACCTGCTTAAACAGTCGATCGTTTTAATTATCCGCATAAAAAATCATCTAAACATTTATTTATTTATTTATTTATTTATTTAGTTTAGTTTATAGTCGAACTATGATCAGTCGACTTTTTAAAAGTAAAGAAACATTTAAGTTGAAATTTTAAACTAAAGGTAATTTTAAATTAAGGGTAAAACCTTAAATGTAAAGAAAAGAAAAAATAAAATTATTTGAAAATTGTGCAATTGTGACGTATTTTTATCGAGCTCCGCACAAAAAAAAAAAATCAATTAATTCGAGTGAAGTGAATATTTAATAAAATAAGAAAATAAAATAGAAAGCGAAAGAGACGCTCTGTGCGATACACCATCGCTCGATTACACATTCTGTGTTTGAAATAGTGCAATCAAGTAGTTTTACATTTTCAAACAAAAGATCAAAAATAACAACTATGAGTCAGAACGACACTCGCGCTCAGCGACAACTCGAGCAAGATGATCGACGGCTCTCACTGCAACGAAACAACGCGTATTTCTCTTACGTCTCCGCGACTTCTGTAGACAGCGAGCGGTCAATCACCCAAAACCCGACGAACTTACCTCTGCCAACAACTCAAGAAAGAGCGCGTACTTGCTCTCCCTCACTACTAGTGTCGTCACAAAACCCGCAAGCTCCAAACACTTGCGAATTCTCTTTGCGCTTACCTACGGTAACTAGTACGGTGACAACAACAACCACTGCAACTTCAATCACAACAACAACTGCTACGGTATCGTCAGCTCTCGCAATTTCGTCGACGCAAGGACTTGCTGTCACTGAGCCAGCGATCAAAACAAAACAAAAAACTAACGGTTCTGCTGCGCTGTCAGTAATCCAAAACGTAAACAAAAACGCCGGGTCGCCCATACAGACTGGATTAGATCGCTACATAACAATAAAAAGAAAACTCAGCCCACAAAATTACAAAAATCAACAAACCGAAAATAAATCAAAAATTGCAAGCGTGAATACTAGCAACAACAACAACAATACCAACAGATTTGAGCTGCTGGCAAATTCTACTGATGAAAGAGAACAACCGGCAAAGTCATCTAAGAAGGTCACGCCTCCTCCAATATACATTCGCGAAAAAAGCTCAAGTGTATTAGTGAACAAAATTGCCACACTAATAGGAGAAGACTCATTTTTCGTAGTCCCCATAAGAAAAGGGAACATACACGAAACAAAGGTTCAAACTGAAACCGAGGCTACACATCGAGGCTAAATATCGACGTCATGCTCCTCTCCGACACACATCTAACGGATAAGCAAAACTTCCATATTCCAGGATACATGTTCTACGCCACAAACAATCCGGACGGCACTGGTATACTTATCAGAAGTCGCATCAAACACCACCTTCATAATAGAACTGAAATGGACTACCTGCAATCCACTTCCATTAACATGCCATCCACCAGCGGCCCCGTCACTCTGGCCGCAGTCTATTGCCCACATCGTTTTGTAGTTTCTGAGGACCAATTCTTGTAATTTTTCAACACCCTCGGTGAGCGATTCATAGCGACCGGCGACTACAATGCCAAGCATACGCACTGGGGATCACGCCTTTTGACTCCAAAGGGCAAGCAACTATACAACGCGCTCATTAAGTCGCGAAATAAGCTCGATTATGTGAGTCCGGGTAGGCCTACATACTGGCCAGCAGATCCAAACAAGCTCCCGGATCTCATTGACTTTGCAATAACAAGAAAGATCCAAAGAAATAATATTACGGCCGAATCATTTGCAGAGCTATCATCTGATCACTCTCCAGTTCTACTTACTCTTAGGCATCGACCACATATAACCGAGCGACCCTAAAGGCTGACAGGCAACAGGACCAACTGGGCAAGGTACGTAAAATATTTTTGTACTCACATGGATCCAACTCAAACACCGAAAGACCGAATCGATAGAGGCAACACTTGTTGCTGCAGCCAATACCTCTACCCCTCCAGACACTCACACATTGATAAATCACACAAAGTCGAATCGGGAAATCGAACAACTAGTACTAGAAAAACGAAGACTAAGAAGAGAGTGGCAGAATCACAGATCTCCAAAGGCTAAAGAACATCTAAAAATAACAACACGCAGACTTACCAGGGCACTTCAGCTTGAGGAAGCAAACGCCCAGCATCTTTACATACAACAACTATCGCCCAGCAGCAAAAAGAACCCTTTGTGGAAAGCACACAAAAATATTCAGGCACCGACTGAAACAGTCGTCCCACTGCGAGTCTCTTCTGGAAGCTGGATACGCAGCGACGAAGAAAGAGCTAATGCGTTTGCCGATCACCTTCAGAAAGTATTCCAGCCAAATCCTGCTAGTAACTCATTTGTCCTACCAGCAGTTACTAAAATTTTGCCACCAATAAATCCAATGACATTTAGCGAAAGTGGGATTGCTTCTATCATAAAAGATCTAAAGCACAAAAAATCACCTGGACATGACTTGGTCACACCAAAAATGATCATAAAACTCCCACCGTGTGCGGTTCTGGCTTTATGCCATCTCTTCAACGCTATCACAAAACTTGGATACTATCCCCAAAGGTGGAAAAAGGCGGTCATAGTGATGATTCCCAAACCAGGCAAAGACAAAACGCAACCATCATCCTACAGACCAATCAGTCTCCTAACATGTTCGAAAAAGCATTTTTAAAACAACTGACTCCCTACTTAAAAAGGCAAAATACAATACCATCGCATCAATTTGGCTTTCGCGAAAATCATGGTACGATCGAACAGGTCAATCGCATCACAAACGTAATTCGTACTGCTTTTGAGCACCGGGAATACTGTTCAGCTATATTTTTAGATGTTGCACAAGCATTTGACCGAGTCTGGCTGGAAGGACTAATGTTCAAGATAAGAAAACTGCTTCCCCAGAACACGCACAAAGTGTTTGAATCTTATCTCTTCAAAAAAGTATTCTCAATCTGGTGTAATAGTTCGACCTCACACGACCGCGTTATCAATGCAGGAGTCCTCCAAGGTAGCGTTCTGGGCCCCGTTCTCTACATCCTAAACACAGCAGACATGCTTACGAACTACCTCACAACCTCTACGTTTGCTGATGATACCGCAATACTTTGCCGATCTAGATGCCCAGAAAAGGCAACGGCACAACTTGCTTGTCATCTAAAAATTGTCGAAAGATGGTTTGCGGACTGGCGCATTAAGATAAACGAGACTAAAAGCAGACATGTAACCTTCACACTGTACAGACAAACCTGTCCCCCTTGTACACTGAACAATACATGAATCCCACAAGCAGACGTAGTAACATATCTTGGCGTGCATCTAGATAGACGCCTCACCTGGCGGCGACATATAGAATCTAAAAGGACTCACATGAAGCTTAAAGCAGCTAATCTTCACTGGCTTATTAATTGCAACTCTCCCCTTAGTCTAGAGTACAAAGTACTCCTCTACAATTCCGTCCTGAAACCCATCTGGACATACGGCTGTGAACTCTGGGGAAAAGCTTCAAAAACCAACGTTGAAATTATACAGCGAGCTCAGTCAACGATTCTGCGAACTATCACTGGGGCACCATGGTACCTACGCAGCGAAAACATACATAGAGACCTCCACATAAATCTTGTCAGCGAGGAAATCCAGATGAGGAACAGAAAGCATCAAGCAAAGCTCGCCGCACACAAAAATCCCCTCGCGAGTCTGCAGTCAGAGCCAACTGAAGCGCAACGATTCTCCAGCCCAGCAAAGAAATACTAGGGCCGTCTCTAACTAATAAAAATATTTCCTATTGTAATTAATTTAAGTTATATAATAAGATTTGAATAATTATTGTTAGTCTCATTATAAGAGAAGATCCAATAAATAATGAAATAAGCTTGAAAAAAAAAACAATTCAACTGTACTATCTTTTTTTTTTTTATTTCTTTAACAGACATTTAAATTTCCATAAAATAATTAATCATTAGAATTAAAATTTATCTTGCAAATATATTAATAACGTCTTTTATAAACTTGTATTAAAAACAAAAAAATACATTTAAGCAATTAAAAACGTATCCTATATATAAATCTACTAAATATAAGCTACACAATACAAACAATTTAAGGAAAATGTCTCACATAAATAAAACAAAACAAATATTAACCAGAAATATGACTAGACTAGACCCTGACTTGTCAACGGACGATATAACATCCGACTCGGGATCCCTCACAGCCGACTCCATTTCGGTAGCCACACCTCAAGAGGTATTCAACTCCTTTCGTATACCGGATGCAATTAGGTTTCTACCTGTATACGGGGGTAACCCAAAGACACTCAAGGAATTTATAGTAAACGTTGAGGAGATATTGATAATAATAAAGGGTACGGAGATGACTTCATATGGCAAAATGGTGTTGAGAGCTATTCGTAACAAGATTGAGGGTAAGGCAATTGTATGGCACGACATCAAACAAACCCTGATTAATACATTTTCCGACAAACGCGACGAGTCTACGTTACTATACGAATTGCATTCTTTATCTCTTCAAAATTTGTCAGTTACTAAGCTTTTTGAAACGTTTATAGAAATCAAGACAAGCCTGTTTAATCAGGCAGTAAATAGTGCAAAGAAAGAGCATTCAACCAAATATGTTTAAATACATTTGTTTCAGGTATAAAAGGACCTCTGGGTTCTTTCATTAGGTCAGCTAAACTTACTTCCCTTATAGATGCCTGTGAGTCTGCTATCAAGGAAAGAAACATTTATTATCAGGAACAACCCGAAAAAGGAAATTTGAAAATACAAATCAGGAATTTTGGCGACCAAAGGTGGGCTTAACTGGCCACTCAAGAATTGTGGGCCATCGTTGTACTCCTGTTTGTCTGTTTGTGTTCTATCTGGCCATGGGTTGTTTTTTTTTCTCTCCGGTTGATTATTTGTTCGTCGTATCTGCACGTTTTTTTAATTATAAATTATTTTTGTAGGCCCTAAACTGCGCAAATTAAGGAATGCCTCCCCTTAGCCGACGAGTAGTAGCCGGAAAAGATACGTGCTGCCCAATTGACAGATACCACCAGCCTACGGAGGTTGAACTAATAAGGCAACCGTTACATAATAATTTATTTTAACGGCCAACGTGGGGCCTGATTTAGGTAGGATTCACTAAAGCAACTCAAAACTTTCTGTGATTTTCAATTTTATGTCTATTGCTTCAGTCACAAGAAGTAGGAAGCATTCATTCTGTAGCAGACAGAAAGTAACCACTATTAGTAGCAAAGTAATGGTCTCTCTTCAAGATGGTATTTTATACGGCAAATTTGGAATCTCGATACGAAGATTAAGACTTCGTCGAGCCAGTTGGTACGTGTAAAGTTCGCAGTCTTGAATATTATCGCTTCGATTTGTTGTTCAAACCTGTAAAGTGTTGTTGGTTGGAGTCAATCACCTGATCTACGAGTATAAGTTAGGGTTTGCTACCAAAATCACAATTCAAAGGTGTTTGGATTTGCACGAGTGATTTTTGTCTTATCTATTTATCTATTATTTTATTAAACGCAAACGAAGGTAGCAGGAGAAAAATAAAAGAGATTTACTGAAGTAAGGGTTCAATTTAATTAATGAAGTTTTTTTTTTTGGAAATTTTTGAATTTTGCATATTTCTGCTTGAATAATTATTTACAACATTTTTTTTATCAATTGAGAAATTATTTACATTTTTTTATCTCTGTCTAAATCAATTGATAAATTATTTACAAATTCTTTTTTTTTTATTTTTTCCTAAATCGGATAATAAGTTATTAATAAATTTTTTTTGACAAATTTTTTTATTTTATCCAAATCAATTTATAAATATATATTTTTTTTATATTTTTGTAGTCACGATTGTAAATCTATTTTGTTATTTTTAAATTTTTTTATTATTACAATTTAATTTATGAATTCCGGTAACTGATTTCTTACAATACTATTCTGGAATTCGATTGTTAAATTACATTTAATTACTTCAAAAGCCCAAGTGACGGGCAAAGAACACCCTGCGGTCCCGAATTTCACAAGACGTGTTTAAAAACACGTCTTAAATCTAGTGGCAATTGTCCAATTTTGCAAAATTAGTTGCGCACCAACTGCCAAATAGGCTGCGATTCCTTCTGCTCACAATACCCGCTCTCAGACAGCCATAAAAAAATGCCAGCTCCTTATTTGAAGGAAAAGCATCTGAATTTTACTGGCGGCATCACAAAGTGGTAGGTCAAGTTCGTTAGGACCTACTTTGTGAAGCTCTACGCAACCAATTTCGAGACCAACGGAATGATGCGGATGTCGAGGACCTTGTTCGTGCACGAAAACAGAAGCTGGATGAATCGTTTGAGACATTTTATGATGAGATAGCCCGGTTGATTGACCAAATGGAGATACCTATAATAAAGAAAAGTTTAGTTCGAATATTGAAAGCAAACTTGCGTCCAGAAATACGCCACGAGATCTTACATTTAGAAATAAATTCCGTATCCGAACTTCGGGATGTGTGTAGGAGGCGAGAGGCATTTCTCGAAGATATAAATCCACAGATGAATAGTGGCAAATTGGTTCCGTTTAGGCGAAATATAGCAGAGTTGGTGGAACATGATGAGGTTGTGGTTCAAAAGGAAAGTGGAGAGGAAGTTGGAGCCGTGGCACTGATATGCTGGAATTGCCAGCAAGAAGGCCAGAGGTATCAGGATTGTTTGGCTGAACACCGAGTTTTTTGTTACGGATGTGGAGCACCAAAAACTTACAAGCCACACTGTACCCGGTGTCAAAAAAACTTGAAAGGCGGCACACAGAAGTTTCCACTCAGACAGAGGAATTCGAGTGTGCAGCCCTAAACAGTTCCACAACACTGGATTCGCCCAGATTAAATGAAGATTCTTTCTTTGAGCCCATACACAATATCCCTCAATTGCTAATACAAGTTACAAGTCTCAATCTCGCAGCTCTAAGCGCTTTAGAACATTTTGGCAAAGAGTAAGGAAATTAGGGAAAGCCGTAAGAAGATTGTCAGCGCTAGAGTTCAATGCTACAGATCCACGGCCATATGCTAAAGTTCCGTTATTAGATAGGAATATTTTTGGACTGTTAGATTCAGGGGCTACAATGACTTGCATTGGAGGAAATTTAGCAAAGGAACTGTTGGAAAGCAAGATAACTTTTAAAAAACTAAAATCAGATGCGAGTACGGCAGATGGAAATAGACAACAGATAGTAGGACTCTTAAAGGCAGAAATCATTTATAAAAATTTAAAGAAATTAGTTATTATTTATATTATTCCAACTTTACGTTTAGACTTATATTTAGGAATAGATTTCTGGCAGCTTTACGATTTACTTCCAACTGATTTAACTGTGTCAGAAATTAGCAATGACGAAATTATGCATCATTTATTTCTAGCCTGCAAAAATAATTAGATCGAATTATTGCCATCTTTTGCTGAGGAAGGCTTAGGTAAAACAAACATACTATCGCATACGATTGATGTAGGTTCAGCTAAGCCAATAAAGCAGAGGCATTGTCCAGTGTCACCAGCGATAGAAAAACTGATGTATGCAGAAGTAGATCGGATGTTGGAGCTAGAAGTAATAGAGGAGTCGGAAAGCGCATTGTTAATAAGCCAGGGAAGATAAGACTATGCCTTGACAGTCGGAAAATAAATTCAGTAACGGTTAAGGATGCTTTTCCTCTGCCGCATATTGGTGGAATATTAAGTAGATTGCCTAGAGCTGAATTTATTGCAAGCCTAGACCTGAAAGACGCTTTTTGGCAGATACCTTTAAACGCAAGTTTTCGAGCTATAACCGCTTTTACAGTCCCCGGACGTCTACTTTATCCGTTTAAGGTAATGCCTTTTGGGCTTTGTAATGCCCCTCAAACAATGTCACGGTTAATGGATAAAGTCATCTCTCCTCAATTACGCAACGAAGTCTTCATATACCTAGATGATCTGCTGATAGTTTCAGCTGATTTCGAACGCCATCTACACGTGCTCCAAGAAGTTGCTAATAATCTCAGATCTCTTTGCCGTCGAGAGGTTAACTACTTGGGACACATAGAGGGTAATGGGGGAATAAGGACCTACCCAGAAAAGATATCGGCAATAAAGAACTTTCCAGTTTCTAAAACGATAAAAACATTGAGGAGCTTCTTAGGCTTATGTGGCTGATATCGCAAATTTATAGCAAACTTCGCGGAGGTAACAGCTCCTTTGACAGACCTGTTGTCTACAAAAATAAAATTTGCCTTCTCGGGAAATGCATTATCTGCTTTCGAGAATCTAAAGAACAAACTCAGTGAAGATCCAATTTTACAGATCCAGGACTTTTCAAAGCCGTTTTTTATCCATTGTGATGCATGTAAAACCGGTGTAGGTGGGGTACTTGTTCAAGTTTCGGAAGAGAATGATGAAATGCCTATTGCATATGTGTCGAAAAAATTAAACAAAGCTCAGCAAGCTTACTCGGTGACAGAACAAGAATGTCTTGCTGCTCTTGTCTGTTTAAAAACTTTTCGGCCATATGTCGAAGGGCATGACTTGAGCGTGTTGAGGCAATGCAAGGGAAGTTCCCAGACTTAAAAGTGGAAGATGGGTATGTGTATAGGCGAACTGGTCATACAACTGGGGAGGCTTTACACGATGTGTATGTGTGGAAGCTGTGAATTCCGAAAGCAATGACAATCATAGGCAAAGCACATGACTCGGTACTGTTTGCCCATGGGGGTATCCACAAAGCCATTGATACGCTGAGAAAATGTTATTTCTGGCCATGTTTGGTGCAAGATGTGAAGGCAATCATCAATAATTGTGATATCTGCAAAACATCGAATGCACCGAACAGGGTACTACGTCCACCAATGGGTAAGTTGATGGAGTCGCAAAGGTTCTTTCAACGTCTCTAAGTTGACTTCTTGGCCCTTATCCTCGTTCACGTAGTGGCAAAGTAGGTATTTTTATTGTTCTGGATTACTTCTCTAAGTTTGTGTGTCTAAAGCCAGTTAAGAAAATGTCGGCGGACATAATTTTAGATTACATGGAGAAGGAGCTATTTTATACGTTTGGAGTGCCCGAAACTGTGTTTTCGGACAATGTCTCACAGTTCTGATCCGAAAAATTCAAAAAGCTTCTTAACCAATTTCAAATAAAGCACATACTTTCTGCCGTGCATGCACCTCAAGAGAACGCATCGGAACGCGTAAACCGATCCATAATTGCCGCTATAAGATCCTATATAAAACCAGATCAGAAGGATTGAGATGCAAGTCTGAGCCAGATAGCGTGTGCTTTGAGATCGGCCATACATTCGGCCATAAGCACTACACCATATTATATGGCTTTTGGGCAACACATGAAGTTGTCTGGCTCCACGTATTCTCTATTGAGAAGAACTCGGGAAGATTCTCTGGAAATTATTCGGAAAAGGGCAGGAGAACTTATGAAAAGGCAACATAACAAAAACAAACGTCTGTATAACTTACGCTCAACCGCTATCCAAACGGGATATAATGCAAAACTTGGGTCAAAGTTTGTCAAATGTAGAATTCGCAGAAAGCTTGGAGATTCAAATTATGAAGTTGAGGATTTCCAAGGTCACATCACTACCATGTAAAAGATATAAGGCAGTAGTGCAGGAGATGCCAGAATTATCTGACATGGGAAATGCTTGATCCCTAAGTCTGTTTTTAGCAGGGGGGAATTTGTAATATCTAAGGAAAAAAAAAGGAAAAAAATAGCAATTATAAACTTATATTTCTTAAACAAAAAAAAAAAAAATTTATCGCTGTTATCTTACCATTATTTTTTCGAATGATCGATTCTGGTCATTGGTAGCATCGATACAATAGTGGTAATGGCGACTGGTTTGCAATGGCGACTAGATCGAACTTCTGAATTTCCAATCAGTACTCTGAAGTCAGCCGAAGCGTTATAAGAAACTAACAGGAAAAAAAGAAAAGAATTTAAACATATAAATTTAGTGAGGCAGTGAATGTGAAATTATACATAGTTACCTGTACCCATTGCTGGTGAGTTTTCACAGCTGATAGAAAATAATATAGGAAAATTTATTAAAACAGATACTCGTTATAGAGCTGAAATTTTCTTGGACCTGGGAGAAAAATTGCGAATTCTGAACTCATTTCATCTGATTTCATCTGCAATCGGCTGCAGGAATCTGGAAGAATCTCATCTTTAACCACAGCTACGGGAAAAAATTTCCTGCTTCCATCAGTAACCAACGGCCAGTTGGCCCATACGATTTAATCCCGCCAAAAATCACAAAATCCCGCCTACGGTTTTACCGTAATAAAAGGCAGTAAAGAAAATAAAAATTTTAAAAGGGAAGAAGGGAAGAGTTTCACATCTAATTTCGCAGCGTTCCAGCACAGCAGCAATATTCTTTAGATTACCGTATTAGGATAGGCAAAAGATTTAATTTCTTTTGGTTTCATTTTTATTCTTTATAATTTTAAAATTCCTTAGACAATTAATTTTAACCTTTGTTAAGAATAGGATTTTTTTTATTTTGGGGTTTTGGTTTGTTTGCATTTAATCGGTAAATTCATTTGTCTGTTGTCTGCTAATTTGTCAGCTGATCTGTGAAAGGGTCAGTAATCCGAGAGAGTGAGTTGTGTTGCGTGCTGAATAAGACATAAAAATGGTAAAAGTAAAAGTGAATTTCCAATTTAAACTTCGCGGGCCTAACATTTCGGGCTAGTTCTTTTTTCTTGAGTTGGTAGGACTGCTAATAACATCTGGGACAAATTTCATGTCAATGTCATCATCAGTAATATATTTACGCTTGTATTTACCAAACGACCACGAGTGCATGTTTCGATTTTTACAATGTCTGATTTAATTGAGCAAAGAAGTGCTATCAAATTTTGTTTGCGGAATGAAATTTTGGCTGCGGAAACGTTGAGGATGTTGCGGAAGGCCTTTGGTGATTCTACCATGTCGCAGAAAAATGTTTATAAGTGGTACAAAGACTTCAAAGAGGGTCGACGCCAGACCGAAAAAAGCACGTCAAAGTCGTTCAAAAATCAAGGTCATGATGACAGTTTCTTCGATTTTCGTGGTGTGGTGCACTATGAATTCCTTCCACCCGGCCAAACTGTTAATAAGGAATATTATTTGAGCGTTATGCGTCGTTTGCGTGAAGCAATTCGTCTAAGAAGACCAGAATTATGGGCCAACAACTCTTGGTTTTTGCATCACGATAATGCACCATCTCACACTGCACTCGTTCTTCGTGACCATTTCGCCAAAAATTCGACGCATATCGTTCCGCAACCACCGTATTCGCCTGATTTGGCTCCGTGTGACTTCTGGCTATTCCCAAAACTCAAGAGACCAGTCCGGGGAACGCGTTTCGAGTCGATTGAGGAGATAAGAGCTGAATCGAAGAAGGCGCTGATGGCTATACCGGAAAGGGACTATTTGGCATGTTTCGAGGATTGGAAAAAACATTGGCATAAGTGTATTTTATCGGGAGGGGATTACTTCGAAGGGGATGAAATTGATGTAGAAGAATAAATAAAGATTTTTCATTTTACAAACAAATTCACCTTACTTTTTGCCCACAGTAGTATGTACATATAGTTGCCTACGTAACTATGTATTGTACATAAGTGCATGATTTTTGTGGTTTAGATTGGCGGATTGAATCAATGTATATGTACACACACACACACAAACTTTTATGAGGCTTTGCCATATTTTATATTTATATACATGTAAATACATGTACCATATTCACAAAAAAAAAACGTGAAAACCTAGAACTATTAAACACTTATCTGAATGATAGGAAAAAAATTAAAAGAAGAAAAAAAAAAGCACAAAATATGCACACTTTATAATTACATTGTTTTTACATTACACTCCCGATAAATAGTGACACTATCTGGCGATAATCTCAAACACAACTCTTTTTTCTCTCAACTGTTGAGTTATCGGAGATCAGTGTTCCCTTCTCTGACAATCAGCTGATTGGCCAGCCATAGATAAACAAAGAATGAAGGAAAAAAAATGTTGAGGGTTTTAAATTTCAAAGTTTTATACTATTGTATTTTTATTTGTAATTTCTTCTGTTCGGTGTTAATACTTATATTTATATTTATCTTAGTGTATTGTTAGGCAAATTTTTCGAATTTATTTATTTTATCCAATTTAGGTGTAATAATAAGGGCTGGCACAAATCCTCTAACTGAACCCTCCACGAGGGTGCTGGCTGGGCAATGGGCTGTGTATTGACTCAAACTTCAGAGTCAGGCACTGTCCTGTTGCTTGGGCCAATACACGGCCCAGCTAAGGCAAGGACGCAACAACATGCGGACAATCAAAGTCTGGTGCTGCTGTGTCCGGAGCCATGGTCAGAGGTGCCTGGCAGATAGGCCTAAAATGCTATAGGGTGGTTCCCAAGAACAAAATTAACCAAAATTGAAGAAGTAGATGGAGCCAACAACTGGGTCAACTCGGGCTGGGATGTCAGCCCAAACGTCGGTGGAAGGCATGACTGCTACCACCGGCGGGCACGGGGGGGTGAAAACCCCTCTACGTTTCGCCAGCGGTCACACCTCTGTACTGGTGGGAGCAGGCCAGGACAGTTGCACTACGACTGCCACAACAACAACAACAACATCAAAGAACGCCAAGATGCGGCGCGGTACCAGAGTCCATGCAGACTCGGACAGCGACCCTCAAGGCAACGAGATCAGCGCTGAGATGGAAGAAAGCCTCCTGCGCTCCCCTGTCAAGGGTTCCAACTCCCCTAGTAGGGAAGGGCCCAAAAAGACAAAAGAGGGCTTGAAAGCCAAAGCTTAGTATAAAGCGGCCCTAAAAATCAAATCTCGGCTCGCTAGCAGCAACAAACTCACCCCTGAGGAGAGGAAAAAGCTGGAGTGGGCCGAAGAGAAGATCGAAGAGGGACGAAAACACTTCGAGGGCAAATCGGCAATGAAGGCCACTTCAAGCCAATATGCCAACAAGGTCGAGGAGTTGCTGCTCACTAAAAGGCTGCGGTCTGAAGACCAAGACAAGGCGGATGTGCCCGCGAGCAAGCGGCCGCGCCAGAAGGTGGAGAAAGCCCCCAGGAAGCCACTGCCGAAAAGGAAGACAGCTAGCGATGTGGCGCGACGGCACCTAGTCGTCGCGCTCATCGACCGCAGTAACCCCAACGGCAAAATGACACCCGAGAAGTGGAAGATGGTAGAGCTGAGGCTGTTGGACGCCCTATTCAAAAGAATGGAGGAGCCAGAGTCTCAGCCTACCACCTTTGACGGAGCGGGGTGGCTCAACGGGGTAAAGATACTGAGCTGCAAGGATGACCTCACCCTGAAGTGGGTCACCGAGACTGTATCCAAGATGGACGCTCCCTGGGAAGGTGCTAAGCTGGAGGTAGTTGACAGAACCTGTATTCCGTCAGTACCAAAAGCGAAGGTACTCTTCCCAAGGGTCGTACCTAAGGAACAGGCGCTCAAACTGCTCCGATGGCAGAATCCGGACGTGCCTACCGCTGACTGGACGGTACTACAGGTTGGCAAGCCGGAAGGCAACGGCCAACAGATGGTCCTCCAGATCAATAAGGAGGCCGATGATCTGCTGTACCCAAGGTTCGGGAAGATGGCGTGGGGAGTAGGTAATGTATACCTACGACTCAAGAAGCGCCACCCGAACGACGCCAACGCCAACACGCTGGAGGCCGGCGAGGTGGAAAAGGACCTCGAAGCCTTGACCGACGCGGTCAACAGCCTCGATATTGACGATGAAACGGAGGAGGATGGTGACCTGACTATCATAGCCAACCCATCTAAGCAGAAGGAATCTGGAAATAGCCATGAAGCTACAGATCCTTCAGCTAAACCTCCAAAGGAGCAAGTTGGCGTCGGCGGAGCTCCTTCTAACCCTGGAGGAGGAGTCCGTCGACGTGGCCCTAGTCCAGGAGCCCTGGATCGCGTGGGGCAACAAGATCGCTGGGCTAGGGTCTAGCAACTATTCCATCTTCTACCCGACCACCGTAAGTAGAGCTAGAACTGCAATTCTTGTAAGAAAAGGCATCTACGCTTATCTTATGTCCAATTACAGCACTGACGACATCACGGTGATAGCGCTAGAGGGCTGCAGGGACGAACCACTCCTAATGGCGTCCTGCTATCTAGCGCAAGACAGGGAATCACCGACGGAGGAGACGGAGCGTCTGATACAGGAGGTGAGCCAGAAGAGGCAACCCCTGGTGATAGGCGCCGACGCCAACGCCCACCACACCCTTTGGGGCTGCAAGGACGTGAACAATAGGGGTGAGTCGCTTCTAGACTTCATTCTTAATTATAATCTTAAGATCGCGAACAGGGGGAGGAACCTACCTACGTGGGTCCCACCTCATCAAGCGTTATAGATTTAACACTCGCGTCTGGAACAAATACCGAAGTCACTGAGTGGAGGGTTCTCAGCAAACCCTCCTTCTCTGATCACAGGTACATCCAGTTCAAAGTTCAACTCGAGTGCAAAGTGACAAAAAGTCTTTACAAGAATCCCCGGAATACCAACTGGGATATGTATAAGACCAAAGTGACAAGGACACTTCCAGCACCATCACCGATCATATCAACGGCGGACACTGAGAAGTCCGTGAAGACTCTCTGTCACCACCTAACCTCGGCCTTCAACGCAGCGCGCAAAACCTCAATTGTAAGAAGGAAGCACAGGCCACCCTGGTGGAATCCAGAATTGAAGGCACAACGCACAGACCTACAAGAAATCTTCAAACTGGCCAAACAAGCGAATGAAGATCTTGTATGGGATGAATACAGAATAAGGCTCCGCGACTTTAAGAAAAAGGTCCAGACAGCCAAAAGGAACTCCTGGAGATCCTTCTGCTCCGGCATAGAGAAGGTCACAGAAACCGCCAGGCTTAGGAAGCTTCTGTCGAGCCAACCGGCAATCCAGAGCCAACTAAGAACCAGCGATGGCCAATGGACGAGTAGCAGCAGGGAAGCGACTAATGCCCTTCTAAGCGAGCACTTCCCCGGATGCACAGATGTACTCGATCCGCAACAACCAATGCACACGAACCCAGTGTCCGACGTACCTGGGAGCATAATCACACCACATAAAATCCAGTGGGCCATAGACTCGTTTGAAAGTTATAAATCCCCTGGCCTGGATGGCGTAATACCAGCCATGCTACAGAAGAACAAAGAAAAGGTCACTCCATGGCTGGAATCGATATTCAAAGCATGTCTGAGGCAGGGATATGTACCGGTACCCTGGAGGACAGCACGTGTTGTGTTTCTGCCAAAAGCAGGAAAATGCAGTCACATGCAGCCGAAAGATTACAGACCGATAAGTCTCACCTCCTTCCTGCTAAAAACCTTCGAGAAACTTCTGGATCTACACATAAGAGGAGGCATGGACCGACTCGTAGAATCCAACCAACACGCATACACAAAAGGGAAATCGGTGGAAACAGCGCTACACTCCCTAGTAGCCACCATCGAAAAAGCCCTACACCACAAGGAATTTGCCTTAGGAGCGTTCCTGGATATCTCAGGTGCATTCAACAATGTATCTACGGAAGCGATCATGCGGAGCCTAAGAGCCGCAGAAACCCACGAAGCTGTAAACACTTGGATATGCAATCTATTGAGCTGCAGAAGAGTAAGAGCCGAATGGGGAACCACGACCATAATAACTAAAGCAGCGCACAGAGGCACGCCACAAGGCGGAGTGTTGTCGCCGCTGTTGTGGAATTTAGTGGTAAACGACGTCTTAAGGAAATTTAAACGGAAAGCCCCCAAGATAACCGCCTATGCAGACGACATAGCCATAATTATCGTGGGCAAATGTCCAATGACAATCAGCTCTGTCATGGACAATACACTAAAAGAAATACTGAAGTGGGCGATGGAGGTCGGACTCAGTATCAATGCGGACAAGACGGATAATTCTCTTTACCAAGAGATACAAGATACCGCAATGGACTC
Organism: Zaprionus ornatus; assembly: GCA_018904035.1. Classification (NCBI taxonomy): domain Eukaryota; kingdom Metazoa; phylum Arthropoda; class Insecta; order Diptera; family Drosophilidae; genus Zaprionus; species Zaprionus ornatus. Next base: position 43,434 of record JAEIFZ010000251.1, read on the forward strand.
CGCCATCTATAAACGGTGCCATGCTCGAACCAAAAAAGAGCGTAAAATATCTAGGAATAGTACTGGACAGCAAACTGAGCTGGAAACCCAATGTTGAGGAAAGGGCTAAGAAAGCCACAAATGCACTTTATGCATCGCAAAAGATGCTAAGTAGAACGTGGGGCTTGTCTCCAAGACTAATGCACTGGATCTTCATCTCAATTGTTCGTCCAATACTACTCTACGGTATCCTAGTATGGTGGAGGGCCACTAAGAAATCCACATACCTCCTAACAATGGAAAGGGTACAAAGACGTGCATTGATGTGCATTACTGGGGCACTGAGATCTACTCCAACAAAGGCCTTGGAAGTGATACTCGGAGTTCTCCCAATTGACATACAGGCCAAACTACTAGCACAGAAGACCGCGCAACGTCTTCGTGCTACGGGACATATGGCCTTCGCAAACTATGGGCATAGCGAAGTGGGAGGAGAGTCATTCAATAGCACGGACTATATGACCCCAATAAACAACTTCTCCAGAACGCCCGCTCTAATGGGTCATGAAGATTGGAAAATCGGCATGGACGAAAACGCAACAAAGCTATTTACGGACGGATCTAAAATGGAAGCCGGCGTGGGCGCCGCGGTCTACTGTGCGGATCCGCTCATTCAAGTGTCGTACAAGTTGCCGGATTACTGTAGCATCTTCCAGGCGGAGGTCTTTGCTATAAGGAAGGCGGCAGAACTTGCGACAACACTCAACAAAAATCGGGTCAACATCCTAGTCGACAGTCAGGCGGCTATCAAATCTTTGCAATCCTATGTCATCAGCTCCGAAGGTGTACTGGCAAGCAGGGAAGCATTAGATGCATTAAGCATCCGATCGAAGGTGCGCATCTTCTGGGTTCCCAGCCACCAGGGCATTGACGGAAACGAGATGGCAGACAGGCTAGCAAAAGAGGGTGCCGAATCTAGACAGCAGACAGTTGAAGACCTGAAGCCACCGCTGCGATCAATAAGCCACAGCCTAGAACAAGGCGCTGCGGTAATAGCAGGAAGAAGATGGCACAACACAAAAAACTGCAAAATAACCCGCACCATGTGCAACAACGCAAACGCGAAATTAGCCCACTATGTCATTCAGCTCCCGAGAAGAGACTGTAGAACAATGATGGGCATACTCACGGGTCACTGCCTGACCGCAACTCATGCTAAAAAGTTGGGCATTACCGACAATGACGAATGCAGGAAATGCAAGGAACCAGATGTAAGAGAAACTCTGGAGCACCTCATCTGCGACTGCCCCGCTCTCATGACCTCGAGAGCGAAGTACCTGGGACGCCCTCTGCTTGCATCACTAGAAGAAGCAGCGGGCCTGGCACCCCAAAAACTCCTGGCTTTCGCCAAACTTACCAGCATACCAGACTGGGATAATTAAACTAAGAAATTAACAGCCTCCATCACTTATCCGGATCATACTGATCTATATGAGGCCCCCATTAGGGGGCCTGCCGATATAACCTAACCTAGGTGTAATAACTCATAAATTATGCTAGGATGTATTTTAAAATTGTTCACATGCTAGGATTATTAATAAAAATTATGAAAAAAAGTATTTTTATGGTTGAACCTGAGCGGATGTAATCTCTTGAGGGGTCGCCATGGAAATAGTCAGCAATTTTGGTGACCAAAGGTAGGGCGGGCTTAACTGGCCACTTGAGAATTGTGGGCCATCGTTGTACTCCTGTTTGTCTGTTTGTGTTCTATCTGGCCATGGGTTGTTTTTTTTTCTCTCCGGTTGATTATTTGTTCGTCGTATCTGCACGTTTTTTTATTTATAAATTATTTTTGTAGGCCTTAAACTGGGCAAATTAAGGAATGCCACCCCTTAGCCGACGAGTAGTAGCCGGAAAAGATACGTGCTGCCCAATTTACAGATACCACCAGCCTACGGAGGTTGAACTAATAAGGCAACCGTTACATACATTGAAGAAGTAAATCATTCTGATTCCTTTAAACGTATTGACTTGAGCACGCCAATAGTAGTTGAAGAATGGGAACAAGACAATGTTATAGAATTAAATTTTTCCGATTATGTAAAATTACAAGACAAACCGGAGACGCAGTTTTTTTTAACAATTACATCTAGAAAACCTTAATACCGAAGAGTATATAGAATTAAAGAAACTTTGTTCAAAATTTAAAGACATATTTTATAATGAAGACACCAAATTAACTTTTGCCAATACAATAAAACATAGCATCCCAACTACGGATTACATCCCCATATACACCAAGCCATTCAGGTATGGACACTACGAAAGAATAGAAGTTCGAAATCAAATAAGAAAGTTATTGGACATGAACATTATTTGAGATAGTTATTCCCCATGGAGCGCACCGGTTTGGTTGGTCCCTAAAGAGCATGAAAAAACAGTTAAAGATAGATATCCTATGCCAGTTATTACCGATGTTCTCGATAAACTAGGAAAGGCCACTTATTTCTCCGCTTTAGATCTGGCTAGTGGCTATTATCAAATCTAAAGGACTGCCGAAGACATGGCAAAAACAGCTTTTTCCGCGGAAGATGGCCATTACGAATTTGCCAGAATGCCCTTCGGGTTAATGAACGCTCCAGCATCTTTTCAGCGAGTGATGGATAATGTTTTAAGGAATTAATTGGCAAATCTTGTTTAATATATTTAGACGTTATTATAATTTTCTCATCTTCGCTGCAAGAGCATATGCAAGACCTACATAAGGTTTTTCCAAACTAAAGTCCACAAACCTCAAGCTGCAAGTAAAAAAATCAGAATTTTTAAGAAAAGAAATCGAATACCTTGGACATGTTATATCAGCTGATGGCATTAAGCCAAACCCAAACAAATTAACAGCAATAAAAAATTTTACACTCCCCAAAACAAGGAAGGAAATTAAATCATTTTTAGGATTGCTAGGATACTACAGAAAGTTTATTCGTGATTTCGCAAGGATAACCAAACCCTTAACAGCACAATTGAAAGGAAGAAGACCAAAATTTGATCGATTCATTCGAAATATACTCTTCTACAATATGTAATGATCCTATCCTATACAATACAATATCCAGACTTTTCTAAACAATTTATTCTGACTACAGACGCTAGCAATGTAGCATTGGGCAGTTTAAGGAAGCGACAGACCTGTATCCTTCGCCAGCAGAACTTTGAACGATACCGAGCAGAATTATAGTACAGTAGAGAAAGAAATGCTGACGATTATTTGGGGAATTAAATATTTTAGACCATATTTTTTTAGTAAAAAATTCATTTTGTTACTGACCATCGACCCCTGATTTGTTTAATGAATTTTAATGAACCGGGAAGTAAACTTGTCCGCTGGAGACTTAAATTACTAGAATACGAGTTTGAAATTGTTTATAAAAAAGTTTCACAAAGCGTCGTTGCAGATGCGTTAAGCAGAATAAATGTAGAAATTAACTGTAATGACATTGAAACATTGGAAGGCACAGCGGGTTTTACCTTTCATTCAGAGAAACCACTTAATGATTTCAGACTTCAATTGATCCTTGGAGAAGGGCCGAACTCCGAGTCCTTTACAATAGTCCCTTTTAAAAATGAAGTACGGCGAACAATCATAAACCCAGAGTTAAACTTAGAAAGCATGTCCAAAAAATTAAAAATTCTTCTGAAACCCAACAAAATCTGCGCAGTATATACAACAGACAGAATATTTAATTTAATTCATATGGCGTACTCACAATATTTTGCTCACAGTAACATTTATAAATATGTTAAATGCAAGATATTTTTAACAGACCTGATAGGCATCGACAACCATGAAGAAAAAAATCGTACGCAACACAAAAATTCAAATCATAGAGGGGCGGATGAAGTGACACTAAAACTAAAAAGAGAGTTATATTTCGCAAACATGAATGAAAAAGTAAAACCGATAAAAGAAAACAGTAATGTGTGCAAAACTTTGAAATATGATAGAAACCCACCTAAACAAGCCTATAAAAAAACAGAAACCCCGGATGGACCATTAAATATAGTACACACAGACTTGTATACTATTAACGGCCGATACGTTGTTACAATAATAGATATGTTCTCGAAATTTGCGGCAGCTTATACGATCCCAACCAAGGATAGTATAAATACCACAAGGGCTATTTTACAATTTATTCAAAATTTTGGCACACCAAAAAAACTCATTTGCGACCAAGGTGTCGAATTTCAATCTAACCTTTTCAAAAGTTTTTGTTCACAATATATTACAGATTCACACACTACGTCGTTTCAGCAATCTTCAAGCTATGCTCCAGTTAACGGTTGCATTCTGCACTGACCGAAATCTATAGAATCATTATAGATCGAAAGTCCAAAGAAAAGCTCGAATGCAATCACGATGAAATTTTATCAGAAATATTAATCACATATAATAACGCAGTCCATTCTGCTACTAAATTAATTCCATTCGAACTTTTCTCGGGATGAATCAATCTTTTTAAAAAAAATATTACATTTGATAACTATCATGACTATTTGACTAAATTAAATACATTTCGTAAAGACTTATACCCTAAAATTAAGAAGCAAGTAGACCAGGAAAAAATAACTAAAATACAAAAACTTAACGAGGATAGGCACGAACCATTCCCGATTAATATTACAGTTGATAACTATCATGACTATTTGACTAAATTAAATACATTTCGTAAAGACCTATACCCTAAAATTAAGAAACAAGTAGACCAGGCAAAAATAACTAAAATACAAAAACTTAACGAGGATAGACACGAACCACTCCCGGTTACCCCAAATCAAACTATACACAGAAAAGAAAATAGAAGGAATAAATTAACGGCAAGATTCACTCAACTAATAGTTCACGCTGACGCAGGCCGAACGTTGCTACGATAACTAAGAAAAAGCAAAAACTTCATAAATCAAAGATAAGAAGGAATATTAATACAATAGTCAATAAGGGTAGCAACATTACATTAAAGATTCCAAAATATCACTATACTAAATACCGAAAAACTGTACCGATTGTTAGATAAAATTCAGGAATAATGAAATTCCTCTTAAAATACCAATTTTCAAGCAAAAAGAAATTGTATTTATTAAAATTATTATTATTATTAAGATTATTTCATTATCTATAAGCAAACTACCTATGTAATTACTTAAAAGTCTATCAACAAAAATCTTCAACTGAACAAACAAAAATAAAAAAATCAGAAAAAGCTATTGTATAATTCAAGCCTATACGAAGACATAAACAAAATTAAGTCAAACAAAATTTTTTTTTTTGTTTTAGTTTGGAGCTTTTATTTGTTCTATCTTTTCAATACCGAAAACTAACAACAAGTTAACAAATCTTAAGTGTAAATACTAATTATCAGTACATTTCTTGAACTGTATTATAAAAGCGGCCCTAAAAAAAAAAGAAGTTACTGCTGGGTTGGCAAGTCGTTTCGACGTAGACGTGATCGGCTGCTTAGCCTTGTTAGACTCCTCGCGTGCTGGTTAGGATGCGTTGATAGCTTGTTAAGGTACTTTTCCTTTTTTTCCGCAATTCCGTCTTTTACAGGTGGCACGTTTAGATCTTTGTGAATGTTGGCGTTTCGAACATACCACGGTGCCCCGGTGATGGTTCTCCATATCTTCGTCTAGGCTCTCTGAACGATATCGATGTTGCTGTTGCTGGCATTTCCCCATAGCTGGCAGCCGTAAGTCCAGATTGGTTTTAGCACTGAGTTGTAGAGCAGCACCTTGGAGTCCAAACTGAGTGGTGAGCGGGAGTTGATAAGCCAATGAAGGCTGTTGGCTTTCAGTTTTAAGTGAGTTCTCTTGGCTTCGATGTGTCGGCGCCAAGTTAGTCTTCTATCGAGGTGTACACCCAGATACGTCACTTCGTTTGCTGTTGGAAGTGCGACGTTGTTCAGCTTGAGCGGTGGACAATCTTGCCTGTTAAGGGTGAAAGTTACTTGCTTGCATTTTTGTTCGTTTACCTTTATACGCCAGTCGGACAACCACTTTTCCACGTCGACCAGGTAGATGGCTAGCTGAGATGATGCTTTGATTGGGCATCTGGAGCGGCTGAGAATAGCTGTGTCATCCGCAAATGTTGAAACTGTCAGGATGCTGCTTGTAGGGATGTCTGCTGTGAATAGGACGTATAGTGTTGGGTCTAGTACGCTGCCTTGTGGGACACCGGCTTCAATACTGTGTTCGTCGGATATCACAGTGTTGCACCTCACTACAAACTTCCTGTTGTAGAGGTACGACTCAAGCAGTTTATGAGTGTTGTTTGGAAGCGTTGTTTTGATTTTGTACATCAGACCGTCCAGCCAAACTCTGTCGAATGCCTGCGAAACATCTAGAAATATCGCAGAGCAGTATTCCCGTTTTTCAAATGCGTTATGTATTTCTGATGTTATGCGGTTAACTTGCTCAATAGTTCCGTGTTTTTCAGGAAAGCCAAATTGGTGTGCTGGTATTGTGTTGTGCGTGTTCAAGAATGGAGTAATATATATAATAGTCAGAGACAGTAGGCATTTTTCGAACAGTTTCGATAAGCAGGATAGAAGGCTTATGGGTCTGGACGACGATGGAAAAGTGTGATCTTTTCCCGGCTTTGGTATCATTATTATTATTGACTTTTTCCATCTTCCTGGAAAGTAGCCAAGTTTGTTGATGGCATTGAAGAGCTGGGTAATGCTGCATACGGCACAGTAAGGCAGCTCAATAATCATCTTAGGGGTAATTAGGTCGCACCCTGCAGATTTTTTTGGGTTCAGATGTTCTTTGTTGATTTTTGAGGTTTCGTTTGAGCAAAACACAACTGAAGCATGATTAAGCTGGGAGTCGTCTGTTGCGGGCGGAATTTCGAACGTATTTGTTGAAGAATTCGGTTAGAAGACTTTTTGTAGATGAGTGGCAAATGTGCTGGCTCTATTTTTGTCGCTACGGGCCCAGCCACCTGTGTGGTTTCTAATAGGGACCAAGGTACTGTGGGTGAGCCAAGAGTTGGGTGAGCTTTCCACAGTGAGTTTTTTGTACTGGATGTTGATAATTTTTCAATATAAGTACGTTGGGCAAGCTCTTCTTCTTGCTTTAAAGCTTTTGTAAGTTTGCGTGTGGCGTTTTTTAACTTTTGTTTTGCCGACGGTGATCTGGAGGACTGCCGTTCTCGCCGTAGGCGCCGTTTTTCGAGAACAAGTTGTTCGATTTGCAGGTTGGTCTTTTTGTGATTTGTAATTTTGCTTACTGTTTGCGGCGTTGAGCAGCGAGCTGCAGCAACGATGATTGACTCCAGTGAGTTAACAAAACTATTAATATCAGCTTCAGCTTCAAGAGGTGGGTTAAGCTCAATGTGTGAGCTTATGTATTTTTTGTATTTGAGCCCGTTGGTTTTTTCTGAAGTCAACTTATAAGAGTGGTTTGCTGGTTCTGGGAGTCGGACCAGATTTATTAGGAGGGGCGAGTGGTCAGATGATAGGTCTGAGAGGCACTCGGCGCTTATCAAATAACGGGGAATGTTTTTGGTGACTGCGAAATCAATTAGATCAGGTAGTTTTTTGGGGTCAGTAGGCCAGTATGTAGGTATGCCAGGAGAAACGTGGTCGAGCTTGTTGTTTGCTTTTATAATGGCGTTGTAGAGCTGTTTTCCTTTTGGATTCACGAGTCGAAACCCCCAGTGTGTGTGCTTGGCATTATAGTCCCCAGCTGCTATAAAATGTTCTCCAAGTGAGAATTCCATAAATTGGTCTTCAGATAAAGTGATACGAGGTGGGCAGTAAACAGCGGCTAAAGTAAGCTGGTTACCATTATCCAAATGAATTTTTAATGATGTTGCTTGTAGATAGTTTTTGGCAGTCTCAATATGACAGTGGTGCTTGAGACGGCTTCTTATCAAAATCCATCAGGGTGATTGGTTCCGTAGAAAATATATCCTCTTATGTTGAAGTTATATTTCTTTGTGAGGTGTGTTTCCGAAAGTAGCATTACGTCGATGTGCTTTTCGTGTATGAATTGAGCTAGCTCAAGAGATTCTTAGCGAGGGCATGAAGACGATTATTTTGATTGTTGTGATACTAGCAATTGTATCAACATGTTTTGATTACGCATTAGATCTTGCATGGTTGTCCGCATAAACGCCATAAACTCCGCCATGCTCTGCTGCAAGGTAAGTATCATTGCTTCGAAATTGTTTTGTTGTTGTTCCATTGGCTTTTTGTCTTGTACCGAATTGAAGTCCACATATTTGGCTTGTGAACATGGCGCATTGGAGGCTGGGGGCTCTAGACCTGATCTTAGAGCGCTTGCATATGACGCGTTTTTGGTAACGAATCCTGTACCAAGTGAGGATCTGGCTGCGGTAGAGAAGAAAACTTCTGGGTTGTTTTTGGAGGGTATTTTTGTGATCGGTGCGTTCTGTGGGCGTACAGTGGCTACGCGCTGGTTAATGCGACTTCTGAGATCTTTGTATACTGGGCAGCCTCTGTAGTTGGCTGTGTGATTGCCTCCACAGTTGCCACACCTTTTTCCGCTTGAGTCTTCTTTGGGTGCACTGCAGCTGGCTTTGTCGTGGAGCTCGCCACAGACTACGCCCACTGGGCGCAGCTTACAGTAAGACTTTGTATGGCCGTATTCTTGGCAGTTCATACATTGTACCAGATTGTTACGTTTGTGAGGTTCTTCTACGGTGATTCTACGATGTAGTAAAAATTTGAGTTTGTAGATTGGATGCACATCGTTTCTTTTCGGCATCTTTGCTTATGGTGCAAGTTCCACCTTGAAGAGTGGTTGCGGCTGTCTATTTTTGTTTAAGATGTTGAAGACTGATTTTGCGGTAAATCCTTTATCCTGTAGCGCCAGCTTTATTAGCTGGTATGAAATAGCTTTTTTCTCCTTCCTCCAAATACTTTGTTAAGGCTCTAAAGTGTTGTTCAGACTTGGTCAAATGTACTAGAGCTTTTCTCACGTACAAATATTAGTGGTGGCTTTGGCTTATTTTTGTCGCTTCCATCAGCTTCAACGGGCAGGTCTTCAATAGTGTCTGCCAAAATGTCAAACCTGTTGGCATTGTTCGGTACTTCGCCTAAAGTTGTGCTGGCGTTGGCGCGTGTGATTGGTTTGGTTTGTTTACATTTTTTTGGGGGCTTAGCTTTCGTTTTATTTGGATGTAGCGATCCATTCCAGTCTGTATGGCCGGCTTTGCGTTTTCGTTTTCGTATGTTGCAGTTTGTTTTGCTGTCTGCGCAGCTTTCGTTGTGTTTGTATGTGTTGAGCGGGCAGTCGGCATCGGTGTTGTTTTAGTTATTGAGGTTGTCGCGACAATTGAAGAGTTTGTGCTTGCTGTTACAGCTAAGTTCTGTTCTCTTTGCTTGATGTAAGCAGATTTTGTTGGTAAGGGAGACGAAGAGCAAGATCGTTCTTTGACGTTCGCTGTAAGCAGGTGTTCGTTTGGCGGGTTGGGAGTTGCCGATCACGGGCGGTCGGATTGCGTCGACCCGATAGATAGTAGCGACGGCGACGGGGAGCAAAAGCGTTCACTGTCGCGTGTTAAGAGAGACAGATCAGCTGTCGGGTTGGGGGTGATTGACCGCTCGCGGTTCGATTCCGCAGAGACGACGGAAAGGTAAGCGTTGTTGCGTTGCAAAGAGAGCCGTCGCTACTCTTGCTGACGTTGACGCTGCGCGCGAGCTTCGTTTTCACTCATTGTTTTAGTTTATTTATATTTGTAATTAGTTAATTGTTGATTAATAACTTATAGATTTGTTAGAAAATCTATATGTGCAGGCATTGCACTGAGCGTCTTTTCGCTTATGATTTTGTGTTTGGTTCACTACACTGTTTCGATTTTTGGAATTGTTTAACTGGAGCACTGTTAAAAACACGTCCGCATGCAATGTTATTTATGTTACGCAACGTGTGTAAATTGCAATTTCAAAATGCACTTGCTGACTATCTAACTTGTTGTTGCTTGGAAGGCCACAAAAGCTGTCAACTTTACCGGATTCACTTAAATAACAAACAAAATGCACACCAAAATAATCTACAATAAATGTCAACTAGAAATTAAGTCTAACAGCGACAAGATATTAACAGTCCAAGTATTTTAGAAGTAAAAAATTTAAAGTTCATCATGCCGCAAATACCCTATACCTGAACAAGCAAGCACAATCTGCAGCATTAAAAAATCAAACTATGTTCAGATTATCGTCGCCAGTGTACTAAGGCTTATACCTACAGACGTTCCAAACGATAGGCTAGTGATCCTCGTTCAACCCATACATTCGTTACGGGTCTCGAGTTACCATAACAGCGACAATCTTGTCCTTCAACTCGAACTCATCTCTACTCTGTGCATATCAATGAACGGGACCATAAGCACCGACGAAAAACAATAGTGACATACATAAATACCTAATAAAGCTTTCGTCTCTACTTTGTGCATATCAACGAACGGGATCATAAGCACCGACGAATAACAATAGTGACATACATAAATACGAGGGTCGTTTGATAAGTCCGTGACTTTTTGAATAAAATATATTTTTTTCGTCAAAGAAGCGTTTTATTTCTCAACATAATCTCCTTTTAGCTCTATACATTTAGTCCAGCGTTTTTCCAATTTTTTTATTCCTTCCAAATAATAGGTTTTCTCAAGGCCCTCAAAATAGTCGTTTGTTTCTGTGATGACCTCTTCATTTGACCCGAATCTCTTACCGCCGAGCCATTTCTTCATGTTTGGAAACAAAAAATAGTCACAGGGGGCTAAATCTGGAGAATATGCTGGATGGGGTAGCAGTTCGTAGCCCAATTTATGAAATTTTGCCATGCTGACTACACACGTGTGCACCCGTGCATTGTCCTGATGGAACAGCACTTTTTTTTCGCCAAATGCGGTCGTTTCTGCTTCAAATCAATATCGAATCTGTCCAAAAGCTCTGAATAATATTCGCCGGTGATCGTTTTACCCTTTTCAAGGTAATCGATGTGAATGATACCTTGTGCATCCCAAAAAACTGTGGCCATGACCTTGTTGGCCGACAGACCCACCTTGGCCTTCTTTGGTGCACGTTCACCCGGAGAAACCCACTGTCTTGATTGTTCTTTGGTCTCTGGTGTGGTGTGGTGGATCCATGTTTCGTCTACGGTAACGAAACGGCGCAAAATTCGTTTGGATTGCGGTTGAACATCGCCAAACACTCCTTTGAAATGGTCACACGGTTGCGCTTATGGTCGTGTGTGAGCAATCGCGGCACCCATCGCGCGGAAAGCTTTTTCATGTCCAAATATTCATGTAAAATGTGATGTACCCGTTCAGTTGAGATGCCTACAGCCTCAGCTACCTCACGCACTTTCATTCTCCGATCATCCAATATCATTCATTGAAATTGATGGTGCAGAGTCCCCATAATATTTATCAAGTCTTTCCTTGGTTTCGGTGATGGATTTTTTACGCAAAAAATAATGCTTAATTAGCACACGAAATTCACTTTTTTCCATTTTCGTTAAAATTCACGAGATCGTCTGCTTTCAATGCCTATAAAACGCAAACTAAGAAACGCAGCTTTCTCAAAATTTTACAGTCAGCTGTTAATCGATAACTGCTGACAGGAGCAGTGTTGTATTTAGAGCAGGTGCGCGGCAAATACAAAAAGTCACGGACTTATCAAACGACCCTCGTATCTAATAAAGCTTTCGTCTCTACTCTGTGAGCATCAACTAACGGGATAAAAAGCTCTAGCGTGTAACCATAGAAACATACACAACTATTTTTAATAAAGCTTCATTGTTCTGAGTTGTACCACCTACTTAAACAGTCGACCGTTTTAATTATCCGCATAAAAAATCATCTATACATTTAAATATATGAAAATTCATATGTACATAGATATGTATATAGATACACATCGTTAGCTCCCACCGTCTCGACCTAAGGCAATCTGGTAACTCGCGCAAATGGATCTCACAAGGAAAGAATATAGCCAGCATTTATGGAATGAATAAACCGTTTATGAAGATGTTGATTGTCAATAAGATAAAAGGCAAAGCATGCATGTGGTTGCATGTAGATCCGCAGCGCGTATTGCTACCAACGGAGCAGTTGGCGGCTGAGCAGATATCGATGTTTGGTGAGAGGAAGTCAAAATTTGAGGCAGTCGAAAATGTGAGGACTGAAAATGGACAGCGGGCGAAATCTTTGTTACAATAACAATAAAATCGATAAAATGTTAGAAGAAGCAAATATGTAGAATAATAATAAACGATAGTGTTAGTCAAGGTAGTAGTCAATGTCAAATGATTAGTGACAAGGTTAGAAAAAAATTAGGAAAAGCTGTCAATTTTGAAATAAACACAGTGGAGAGGGAAATGCTTGAAATTAATGTAATAGATGACTCAATTGAATACAAAATAGGTAATCAGGTGGATCATAATGTGAGATGTCAATTCACTGGGTTGTCGAAAATTGTTAATAAAGAAAGACCGAATGAACCGGACATTCGGTGTGAGATACAATTAAGATTAGAGGACTCGAAACCTTTTAGTTGTTCTTCTAGAAGATTAGCATATACCGAAAAAGAAAAGTTGCAGATTATTTTAGAAAAATTGAGGAGTTTTCTACATCAGGTTTTAGCCAGGTTTCGATAAATATTAAAATTTGATGATCGAACGATACACTATTTAAAAACAAATTACAGAGCTTAGAATTTAGGCCTCTAACGTTTTGATAAGTGAAGTAAAGATGGGATATTTCTACTGGTTTTTTGATGTTCCACTAGAAAAAGAAGAAGCGCGAGAAGTTGATAAAAGCGGTACCGCAGTTCGAGTTTTTTGTTTTGGAGAATACTCTTTTACAATTAAGTCAGGCGGCCAGAAGGTTCCGCTGCAAACAGAATGAAAATTGTCTGCAGGTATACTTATTTTAAAGGATGAGATATCTCGCGTGTAGTTAAATTTAAACTTTTCTACAACAATGTTCGGTACAGAAATTTTTATTGAATATATCAAACTTTTCTTGAACTTTCACAGTGAACGGACGTGTTTTTTTTTGTGCTCCTCGATCTTATTGTGATTTGAATTCATAACAAACGGTGTTTTGTTTAAATATCTAAATTTACATATCTCCTTTTGCTAGCCCGTTCACGACGCGTGTGCATGCCTAATATTGTAGATTAGTCAAATTAAACTTTGTTTGCTAACTTTACATTTGTTGTGCATTGGTTCTGCTTGTCCAGTGTTTTGTTTTTGTCTTCTTATTTTCGGTAAGCTACGTTGTTGTAGTTAGTTCACAGCTATAGCTCTCTCTCCTTATCTCTCCTAATTCTTTGAGTGCGCCTAAGCAGCTCTCACGCTTTGCCGCTCTCTTTGCTGCACTGTTCCATCTCCATCTTTCTGCTCTCTGTGCTCACTGCTCTTTACGCGCGCTAATTTCTTTCTCTCGCGCACATACCTCTTCTTGTTTTGTTCGTTTTCTTTTTGGCATTTCTCGTTTTACAGTAGGTGTCCACGGGGTAATTTGTTTCAAAAAATCATGCCTTAAGCAGGTGACTGCCGCCCAGGCAAGCATTTCGTGCTGGCTATGTACCAACGTAGTACACGCGAAGTGTGCCGGATTTTCTGGCCCGACGACTGACGCCGTAGCCAAGCCCACTGGTTTGCGTTATTGCTGCGATGTGTGTAGGGAGGTGGAGAACGACATGTGTTCGTTTATGCGTCAAAAAAAGACTGGATTTAAGGAACTGCTTGGAATTTTTCGTAAACTATCCGACCAGTTCTCGGCGCTGGATTCTTCTTTCAATAACCTTAAGTTATTGAATGAATCCCCAAAGCGCAAGAAATCCACACGGGTAGAGAAGTCTTCTGTTAGCGCCACCCAGCTCCCTCTAATTGACTAGCCAGGTACGCCAGTGACACAGCCGCTGATGCCGTTCACCAATCCTCCGATGGTAACGAGATATGCGGTTCTTCTAGAGAATGTCATTGGGGGTGTGCAATCAGTGACGCCTAAACCATCCGATTTGTCTGCTGTGGTCTCGTTGCCTGTGCCACAGTTATTAGATTTTCATAGGGCGAGTTCAAGTTCTGGATTACCAGAAGTGTAAAATTACACTTCCCCGGCTTCTTTCATTATATAACCTGTTCTTATATTCCGCCCTCATCGGAGTTATCGGTCTATTTGCAACATTTGTCGGCAATAAAGACTATATTTAATCTGTTATCAGACAGAGATCACTTTTCAGTCCTTGGGGACTTTAATATTTCTAATTGTAATTGGACAACAAGTGTTGACTCAAAAACTCTGTTGCTTTCACGGCAACATGACCTTTTCGACGGTCTGTTTGATATGTCATTGTCACAGGTCAATCATATCTTAAACTGTAGTAACAGATCGTTAGATTTATGCTTTGTCTCCGATCCATCTAGAATGAGTCTAAACAGGACACAACCACTTTCTCTTCCTGAAGATCCTTACCATCCCACTCTTGAAGGTACTTTTGAGTTTGTCGCATGTATGGATAAACATGAAAAACTGTGTAATCGTGTACGCTGCTTTAGAAAAGCAGATTTTAACTTATTAAATTCGTTAATTTCCAATTTTGATTGGTCGGAACTAAATTTGTCTACAGATATTTCAGTAGCGACCAATATTTTTTACAACACAATTAATTCATTTTTTGATATTTGTGTTCCGTGCTTTTATCCAACTTCCTCGAGTAAGCCGCCATGGTTCACAAGAGAGTTGTCACGGTTAAAAATTTTAAAGTCGAGTCTATTTAAAAAGTATAAAAACAATAATTCGCCTTCAGCCTTTTCTCGTTACTTAAGCGCGCGGTCAGATTTTACAGTCTTAAACGCGAAATGTTATAAGACCTATTTAACTCGTTGTAAGGTTCAGTTTATTCAGAACCCCAAACAGTTTTATAGTTTTGTTAACACGAAGCGTAAGTCTACCGCATTTCCAACGAAATTAACGTTTGAAAATGCTTGTGCAGATACCGACCAAACCATGGCCGATTTGTTTGCAAAGTTTTTTTAAACGACCTATTCACCTTCTACACATCACACTCACTTTTATCCATACAACAAAGTTCGAATGGTATCTTCTCTCCCTTTCTAAACGAAAGCTCACTTGTCAAGGATCTTTATTTAGTTAAGCCAGTTTTCTCACAAGGCCCTGACGGTGTTCCTGCTTGTATACTTCGGTTCTGCGCCAACTCCTTAAGTAAGCCATTGCTCAAACTATTTTCGCTTTCCTTAGAAACTTCACTCTTTCCTTCTATTTGGAAATAATCTTTTATTATTCCCCTTCTTAAAAAGGGCAGCAAGTGTGATGCAAGCAATTATAGAGGTATCTCTAAATTGTCGGCTATACCTAAATTTTTCGAGAAAGTTGTAACTCCTCAATTGCAACATTCCTGTAGGTTCGTTATTTCTCCTTTTCAACACGGATTTATAAAGCGTCGTTCAACTACGACAAATTTACTTGAGCTGACATCCTTTGTGGTAAAAGGATTTCAGAAAAATCTTCCGAACTGATGTTATTTATACTGATTTCAGTAAAGCTTTTGACTCAGTGAATCATTCCCTTCTGGCACATAAGCTTGACCTTCTAGGTTTTTCACCAAAAATACTTAGTTAGATTGTTAGCTATCTGACTGACAGAACTCAAAGAGTCCTCTTTAAAACCACCCTTTCAAACCCACTTCATGCCACATCTGGTGTTCCTCAAGGGAGTCACCTTGGTCCCCTACTTTTTACGCTTTTCATCAATGACCTTCCTTTGGTCATACGTAACTCTCGTACTCTCATGTATGCGGATGATGTAAAGCTTTGTTACCAATTTAAAGACGACCACTGTCACTCACTCTTACAAACCGACCTAAATAGTTTTTATACCCTTGGACCATTGAAAATGGTCAAAAAAGGGTATACTAACTTTGTGCAAATGTATGTAACAGGCAGAAGGAGGCGTCGGAGACCCCATAAAGTATATATATTCTTGCTCAGGATCAATAGCCGAGTCGATTGAGCCATGTCCGTCTGTCTGTCCGTCTGTCTGTCTGTCTGGATGAACGCGCCGATCTCAGCTATTACAAAAGCTACGGACACCAAATTTAGCATGAAGATTCCTGTATACCATACGCAGATCAAGTTTATTTTCAATTTGGAATAACACGCCTACCGCCCCCGCAAACCGCCAATTTTGGTTGACATTGCTATTTACATTCGAAGAACTCATTTCTTAACGTTCTGCTTTAGCATATATATAGATAAATAATATATGAACTTATCCTCCAAATTGCAATCCGATCAGACAATAAACACTGAAGTTATTAGATAAACCATTTCGACACTTCGACCAGCAAAGAACTTGTCGATGACGTCAGAACTAAATTCCTTATGCATGAAAGAAAAGGACAACGATGCGAGCGCGAAGCGCGAGCTGTTTCTCGACTCTTCTTTTCCATGCACATGTCAATTACCGAAAATACATGTGCATAAATATATGCTAACACTCAACCAATAGGTGGCGTATATATGAATATGAAGAAAGCAAAGAAGTTGTCGATGACGTCAGAACTAAATTACTTGTGCATGAAAGAAAAGGATAAACGATGCGAACGCGAAGCGCGAGCTGTTTCTCGACTCTTCTTTTTCATGCACATGTCAATTACCCAAAATACATGTGCATAAATGCAAACACTTATACATACTTAATTTGTGTTCACACATACATATGTAAAATTATATACAACCAATAGCGTGGTTGATCGGCATGCATGAATGCAGGTATTTACTAGATTTCTAATATAGACATATTATTATTATTATTTAATAATTTATATATTGACTTTTTATTAAATAAATATTAATTTAGATTTCACGATATATTATGAGCTATCATATCGATAGCTTTTAATATATATTAAACATATCGATATATATTTCATATGTTTTGCATATAAATTATATTAATATGTGTAAATTATATTATATCCCCACGTCTATTGAAACTATGTTTGAAAAAAATGTACTAACATTTCTTCTACTTTGTTTTTTTAATATATGTATATTTTGTATGTATATTAGATTCTATAGATCATTATTATAAATTTAAGGTTTCGCGCACTTTTTAATTGCGGCGATAAATTATTGGCAACGTATCAAAATTGTTGCAAGGTGGCAGCGCGCTTCAGTGTTATGTTAATTTGTAGTTTGCGATTGGCGTGTTCGCGATTGGCGTGTTCGGCGTCGTCGTCGATTGTCGATTATCATTTGTATTTTCGATATTAAATATAAAATAATATATAATTAATTCGCGTGTTCGTGATACATTTAACATTTAATGCAAATTAATATAAGTCGAGTATATAATAAGTAAATCCTCGTGTGTGATTGTTATGCGTTAACGGAACATTTTTTATGCGTGTGAATGATTGCGCCCTGCCCGGAACGTGGCGCGCAATTTTAGAAAAGTGCGGTACACAGCGTAACGTATTTTTGTGCATGCATACATATATGTGTATAGACTCTTCTGAAGTGTGTGTGATTGTACGTGAACATCGGTATCGGTTCGTTTCCGCGATTCAAATTGGAATTTTCGCTGGAATTTCTTGCAGGTTTAATTTATTATTTCTTTGATTTATATTTATTCTTTTTTCCACATTTTGTTTATTTTTATTTTCCTTATTAAATTTTATTATTATTTGTTCTTTCATTAGATATTTATTTTCATTTATAATATAATTATTTTAAATAATATACATATATTTATTTAAATATATGAATATAATTATAATATATATATATCTATTTAAATATATGAATATATTTATATATATAAATAAATATACTAACTTTATTTTATATATATAACTATATATTAATTTTTGATAAATATATATTCAAATTAAATTAATTTATAAGAATTTTATTTTTAACATACCTATATATTATTTTAAAACTTATATATTAGAAGATGCCTAGACTTAAGAGAAAGTCAGCTTGCAATAGGAGTCAAACACAGCGAAAAAGAAATCGTTTTACCGGACACAATTCGTCACACTACTCTTCGGGCTTCTTCGCCAATCAGATTACAAGAACAACTTGCTGACACTTCGCGTCGTTCGAGGCGCAGGCGAGATGCTGACCTTCGATCTCAGGAAAGAGAGCAGGATGCAGTTCGTCGCCGTGTACGTCGCAGTGATTCTGCAATTAAAACAGACGAACAACTTGCCAACACTTCGCGTCGTTCGAGTCGCAGGCAAGATGCTGAGTTTCGATCTCAGGAAAGAGAGCAGGATGCAGTTCGTCGCCGTGTACGTCGCAGTGATTCTGCAATTAAAACAGACGAACAACTTGCCAACACTTCGCGTCGTTCGAGTCGCAGGCAAGATGCTGAGTTTCGATCTCAGGAAAGAGAGCAGGATGCAGTTCGTCGCCGTGTTCGACGAACTGATCATTCAACTAGAAATGCCGAACAACTTGCCAACACTTCGCGTCGTTCGAGTCGCAGGCAAGATGCTGAGTTTCGATCTCAGGAAAGAGAGCAGGATGCAGTTCGTCGCCGTGTTCGACGAACTGATCATTCAACTAGAAATGCCGAACAACTTGCCAATACTTTGCGTCGATCGAGGCGCAGGCAATGTCCACAATTCAGGTCCAACGAAAGCGGACGAGATGCTGTTAGAAGGGCGATTCAGCGACAAAATCAGGAGACGCGAATTTTAGAAAGGGCAATAGATAGAAGTCAAAGGTCTCAGGTTAGAAACAATCCTATTCGTAGGATTGTTGAGCAGGCACGCAATACTAGTGCAGTGCTCGAATTCGAGCTCAACGTGAGGCCTTTGAAGCCCATAGGAATATGTCGCAAAGAGTGAGTCTATATAGGAGTATTTGCACCAATAGGATAGCAGAGAATAGGAGAAACGCGTCCCGCAATAGAGTGGACCGTGCGAATACCCTTCCAGATGATAGGATATCGCAGGTTAAAACTAGTTTAGATTGCCTAATAGCCAATTTTAATAAGACAGTCAAGCAGGGGCCCGATCAGGTTTGCATATGTTGCAAAGGTTTGTGGTTTCCACATCAAGTGGACAAAATTTCGCGTAAGGTCATAGAGGAAAAGTGTAGTGAGGCAGATAGTGTTGATATTTTGTATCTTTCCTCTATGTTTCCATCCCATAATAATAGGTTTAGCTTTTGCAAAACCTGCAGCCGCAGTATTAAGTCAGGGAAAAAACCAAAGGCTTCTATTACAAATGGCCTAAATTTTCCGGAGCTTCCGGAATGCCTGAAAGGCTTGACGCCTCTAGAAGAAAGGCTGATTTCTCCCCGTCTTCCTTTTATGATCATAAAGTCTCTTGGATATGGACGTCAAAGTGCCATTAAAGGAGCAGTGATCAATGTGCCAATTCCAGTTGCAAATGTTGTAACTTCCCTTCCCAGGGCATTTAATGAAGCAGAAGTAGTTCAGATTCATCTTAAGCGTAGGATGGAGTACAACCATGATTTCATGGCTGAAACCATAAGGCCCTCAAAGATAGTTGATGCAATTCGGTATTTAGTGAACACAGAACTTTATAAGAAGCACCAGGTTACTATCAATGAGCAGTGGTTGTCTTCTTACTCAGCTGAGACTGTACCATTTGTTGCGTCAGCCGACGACAGGGACATTGTGTGTCAAATGTTAGAAAAGGCAGCACAACCTAATGAGCATAGAGTAGTAGAAGAAGAGGTAGAGTTGAATCCAGGAGGTCAAGAAACCTTCATGGAAAATGTCCCTGTTGAAAACATAGATATTCCTCGAATTGCTATAGCACCAGGAGAGGGTCAGCGACCTCTTGACATGATAACCGATTGGGATTCAGAGGAGCTGGCTTTTCCCACAATATTTGCAGGCATTAAAAGGAAATGTCAGGAAAGTTTTACAACTATAGTTAGATCAGAGCTTAGGAATTTTGATAGAAGAGGTTGTAGAACTGATAAATTATTTCATAACTTCAAAAAGTTAGAAATGATTAGCATTAGGAATAGCACATCAATTTGCTTACGTAAGCACTCTGCCACTCAAGGCATTTCGGCTGCTGATGTGCGTAATGATGAAACTTTAAATAGGTTAATACTTCATGATGATGGCTATAGGCTTTCAAAAGGTATTCGCACGTCTCCTGCTCATTGGGAGGACGAGAAAAAGAAAGTGATGGCTATGATTAGGCAGGTAGGGCTTCCAACTTTTTTTATAACATTTTCCGCAGCGGAAACTAGGTGGCCGGAGCTTTTAGTCTTTCTATGTAAAAATGTAGACATGCTAGAAGTATCCGAAGAAGAAGCGTTAAATTTGGGGTTTAATGAGAAAGCTCGTCTCATTAGAGCAGACCCAGTGACCTGTGCCAGATATTTCGATTTTCGATATAGACAGGTTTTAAAACTGATGAAAAAGGAAGGCGGTGTCTTTGGTTGTCACCAGGTCATCAAGTTTTATTGGCGAGTGGAGTTTCAGCAAAGAGGCTCTCCACATATACATGGCATGTTCTGGCTGAAAGACGCCCCAAAGCTCGACCTAAAGAATGAGTCCACATTTATGCCTGTGAAGTCCTTTATTGATCAGTTTATTACTGCTGATTCTAGTTGCCCGGACGTTGCTCCATATTTGGAGTATCAACTCCATAGTCACGGGCACTCTTGCAGGCGAGAAATTAGATCAAAACAAATTTGTAGATTTGGTATCCCATACCCTCCCATGCCTCAAACAGAAATTCTTCTCCCTTTAGAAGAAAATGCTCCAAATTTGGCCGAGCATCGTAGGACTTTCGAAAAAATTCAAAGTCTGCTCGACTTCCCATTTGATCGTGAAAGCGTAGAAAATTTTAATGATTTTAACAACTTTTTGTCCCACGATCAACTTAACCTTAGTTATGAGGGCTACATTAATGCTGTAAGATCAAGTATAAAGAAACCAAAAGTTTTTTTGAAGCGATCTTTTGCAGCAATCAAGCTTAACGCTTATAACAAGCACCTCCTTTTGTTGCAGCGAGCAAATATGGATATTCAGTTTATTTTAGACCCCTATGCTTGCTGCAGCTACGTCGTTAATTATATTAACAAGTCTCAGAGAGGTATCTCAATGTTGATGCGTGAGGCAATCAATGAGATTAAAGACAATAACAATGTAACTATTAAGCAAAAGTTACAACATTTAGGTAACAAATTTATATTTGGCACTGAGATATCCGCTTTTTATAGCTACTGCAAATCAGAAGGAGAGGAGCTCGCCAAGAAAATGCAGATGACTTTGACGATGATGTGCCTAGGGCTTCTGAATTAATAGTTTACGCTCTTCGCGATAATAGTGGCTTCATCAGAAAGAGGACCACTGCGTGCATAATTAGGTATAGGAGATTTAATGTCAATACAGAAACAAGTGACTATTTCAGAGAGCTAAAAATGCTTTACGCCCCATGGCGAGATGAGCATTTGGATTTAGTCACACATGACTGTGAATTGTTCTGTAGGGAAAATTCGGAGTTAGTAGAGAACAATCGCAGAAAATATAATTAACTAGAAGATGCTCTGAGCCACGTAACAGAGGAAGCAGAAAATGAGAATAATCAAGTAGGAGAACAGGAAGTGGTAGATGATGGCTTCACAGTTTTAGGATTGCCTGAAATAGATCCACATCTAAATGTTTTAAATGTGGATGGAAATATTGATATGAATGATGAAGATAGTAATGTCCGTTTTATCAAGCTTCCAGCCTTAGTTTCTCAGGAAAGCTTAGCTAATATAGTTAGATCTCTTAATTTAAAGCAGAAGCTATATTTTACACATGCTTTGCATAATGCCAAAATCAATACAGTCTTTTATGAATTTGTTGGAGGCGGCGCCGGAGTCGGAAAGAGTCGATTTATATCAGCAATTTTTCAGTCATTATCCGTAATGTATAACAGTATACCAGGAGCCGATCCGACATCTGTTAAAATCCTCTTATGTGCACCAACAGGAAAAGCAGCATTCGGAATTAGTGGTTCGACACTGCATTCCATGTTTTCACTTCCTGTTAATCAATCTCGCTCAGCACCTCTAAGGGCCTTAAGCCATGATTCAGTTAATAGCCTTCATTCAAGGTTTATCGATCTTAAATTAATTATTATTGATGAAATATCAATGGTTAGCTCTCTAATGTTTTCTTATTTAGATTCTCGTTTGAAGCAAATTTTCAAAAATACTTCTCCTTTTGGTGGTGTTTCTATCATCGTATTCGGTGATCTTAGACAGTTACAGCCCGTAGGAGGTAGTTGGATTTTCGATCCAAATACCACTGACCCTTACCATGAAATATTTGGTACGTATCTCTGGGACCTTTTTTTGTATTTTGAGCTCACAGAGATAATGCGTCAACGTGACGATCAGCTTTTCGCTTCTGGCTTAAATAATATGGCATCGGGTTGTATGACAGCCGATGATATTGTCCTTTCCCAATCTAGAATATGCGAACCATCGGCAGTGCCCGATGATGCAATTCATCTGTTTAGTAATAATAATGAGGTTGATTTATTTAATGTAACGAAACTTAACTCAATTGCTACTGAGCAATTTTTCTCTACTGCTGAAGATTTTATTAAGGCGGGCCATTTGGAACCAGCTAGGAAACAAAGAATATTAGAAGAAGTGAAGGGTTTTAAAACTTCCGCTACACAGGGACTCTGTACGTCTCTTCTCCTAAAAAATACTGCCAAGTACATGATGACGGTCAATGTAGACACAGGGGATGGATTAGTAAACGGGGCATCAGGTGTGTTGATGCAAATAGATTTCAATACATCCAACACTCCCAACATTTTATGGATGAAATTTACAGAGGAAACTGTAGGAGAATCTGCGCGTTCGAAGTGTACACATCGTACAGATCCTTCATGGACTCCTATTCAGAAAATTGTTCGCAGTTTTCAATATTCAAATAACGCACAAATTAACATTGACCGTAGGCAGTTTCCAATTGTGCCTGCTGAAGGCATCACAATTCATAAGAGTCAGGGAGCTACGTATGGCAAAGTGGTAGTCCATGCTAATTCCAGAATGCAGCGCGCTGCATTATACGTAGCTTGGAGTAGAGCAACTACTGCTTTAGGATTATTCATTATTGGGAATTTTGTTCCTCCTAAGTCTCCCCAAAATAATGATAAAGTGAAAGCCCAATTGAAGAAATTGCGGACTGAAAAACTACTGTGTACTCATTACGATTATTTAATTAACAGTTCTGCCCTTAACATTTTCTTCCATAAAACTCAGAGCTTGAATTCCCATCTTGGAGATATTCGATCGGACAAGCTGATGCTTCAGTCATCAATATTATGTTTCGTGGAAACTTCCATAAGCAATGAAACTGTAGAAATACCTGGGTTCACTATTGTGGTTCAACTTGAATCAATTAGGCCTTTAACAGGCATCATAATTTATGTAAAGAACGAGCTAGTAGATAGAGTTTCCCATACCTTTAGCAGTAGAAAAACTTTTGGCTCAGTAGTTTTTGAGTTCGGCATATTTAGGTTTGATGCCATAAGTTTTCTTATATTATATAAAAGTCCAGACTTTCCTCTGTCCACATTTAAAGTAGAATTTGAGGAGATAATTCATCAATTTTCTCGTTTAGGTGATTTAGGGGATAGCTTGCTAGTTTTAGGAGATTTTAATTTGTGCCTCAAAACCTTTAACAGGTGTAAGAGTATTTATAATTTTTTGATTAGCAAAGGATTAAGGAGTTTGTTAGATTTGAAAACGTCCACTACCAATATGGATACACATATTGATTGGGCGTTTTCAAATATACTAGATAATGAAAAGATTAGTGCTAGGACTTTTGAGGTTTTGCATAGCCATCACAATGGGATATCTGTTCGTATTCAGGCATGAGTTTGTAATGTTTGGAATAGGTTAGAAATTAAGAAATCTAAATGACAGGATATATGTAAATATGTATGTAGGCATATTTTAATAATTTAAATTTAATTATCTAATAGTTAAGTATAACCATTGAATGGAAAATTGGTTTGATAATTATTATTATTTTTTTATTTTTATACCCTTGGACCTTGTTATCGATATTAACCAATTTAAAATTTATAAAGAAATACCGATATCTACTGCTCACACCGTTTTAGGGAATTGCGGCGATAAATTATTGGCAAAATATCGAAATTGAAGCAAGGTGGCAGCGCACTCCAGTATTATTATTAATTTATAGCTTACAATTAGTATTATACAATTAAATACTTTTTATGGCAACATACGTCCAAGGGTATCCTACTGTCGTGTGCAACTCGACTTTTGCTCTTGTTATTCTTGGTGTTGTGCTAATTTTTTAAACCTGAACAGCTCTAAATGCAAGCTGATGATATTCTCTCGAGCCAGTATGGCCAAAGTATGCTTCTTATACTCTTTGTGGTTGTGCCTTGTGTAAGCATATGGCAACCTTGCCTGTCAAGTACGGTGGTAACCCGGGAGAACAGATGGCCACGCTAATGTGTGCTCGCTCAGTCGTCGTCGAAGAGCAAGCCGTCGCGCAGCGTCTGAACGCGTGATCATACTTAATTCATTTAATATTTCATGTACATATCTAATTTCATTTAATAAACTTATATTTGCTCAATCTCATTGCCTCACCACTCCTAAAGCCATTCCTTCTTACAGTTCAGAAGTCGGATGATCATGAGCAAAGACAGACAGTAGCGAACGCGTTGGCAAAGAATAACGGAACTTAGTTACGATTGAAACATACATACGTAGATGCAAAGCGTTGTATCTATCAGTGTGTTGATACGAACGTATTTGTATTTGTCTGCAAGCGGTGTGAATATACAAACGGTGTGAATATACAAGCGGTATTTCATACAAACGGTATAGGCATACAAACGGCGGGCATATACTCGTAGACAACGTAACGCAACGCAAGAACGAACGAATCGCAACGTAACCGTGCAAAAACAATCACGCTAACGTAAGCGTGCGAAAATATTTCCGCAACGAAACGTAAACACGTACGCCAATTCGGTATATACAAACACAATTACGCGACGTTAAATAAGACATAAAAAAATGAAAATTACAGAACTGAAAGTCGATCAGTTAAAGTTCCTGTTGCGGGAACGAGAGTTGCCCACAGCTGGATCGCGAGATCAATTAGTTCAACGTTTGATGACCCACGAAGAGTCTGACGAAATCGAGTTTTGTGTTTCTTTCGCGAATGAAAATACTGACGAAATGCCGGTGGTAGCACAACTTCAGGCCGAGATGAGCCAACTTCGTGAGATAATGGCAAATTTTATTAGTTCGCAAATTGCTGCGACAAATGCAACGCAAGGTGCACAGGCGGCTGCAGCCAACGTAATACCTGTACCACCGAGTCCAACAGCTGAAGTCGTACACACTAGCACGACTACACGACATGCATCGGTCAAGGAAATCGCTAATACCCTGCCAGAGTATGATCCAACGGATGAGAATGGTATCTCTGTGGATCAATTTATCGATCGCATTAATCGAGTGATAGATGCCTATCACTGGGACGAAAAACTTTTCTTGCTTGCCATTTATACTCGACTAAAGGGCGCTGCCAGAATGTGGCTAGATGCGTCTCCAGTTTTACACACCACCTGGAGCGAATTTTCGAATGCTATTAGAGATGAGTTCGGTTCGACCCCCGACGAAGCCGAGATTCACTACATAATGTCAAATGCTGTTCGCCGACAGAAGGAAACTATCAAGGAGTCCTGCTTCCGCATGTCAGCCCTTGGAAATCGTTACAATTTAAGCGAGTCTGCTACTATTCGATATGCCCGAACTGGGTTAAAGCACCGAGAGCTACAACAGAGCATTGTGACCACAAAATTTGCAACGATGAAACAGATGCGTGACGTCATTGACGAGTATTTTGTCAACCGAGGTAGGCTTCAACTTCCAAAATACGATCCAGTATCGAAGAACGATGAACCGAAATCTAAACAACACGAGTCTGCAACAACCAACGATAAATTAAAATGCTTTAATTGCGGCGAACCAGGTCATTTTTCGAACAAATGCACACAACCACCGAAACGACACCGATGTACTACGTGTAATAAAGTACACCCCAACAACGGTAACTGCGTTAAACCCTAAGCGAGTACACGACGCCTTGGGGCAACGAATCAAGATAAGTGCTTCTACAAAACCATCATCGTCCAATCGAAACCGTATACTGCGTTCATTGACACCGGTAGCCAAGCTAGCATGGTTCGTGAGACTGTAGCACAACAACTCGACGTTAAACGATGCAAGTGTGCAATGCAAATTCATGGTATTTGTGGTGGAGTACGCATTCTAAACGAAGCAATCATCATCGAGCTGATCATCGATAATACTGTCACCGAAGCACTGATGTATATAGCCGAAGACAAAATCGTAGAGCAAGATTTTCTTATCGGCCAGGATATCCTTGTTAACCCAAATCTTACGCAGAAGTTGGAGAACGGAATGATGACTTTTGAGAGCAAACGAGCAACACAGCAAGTATCTCACTTCAAGAAAATTACTAATCTTCTTTCTAATATTGACAGTAATGACGATAAGACACGCATGCAGAACCTACTAGAAGATTATGCCGATGTCTTTTCCTCTGGCCTTAAAGGAATTGGAAAAACTAATGTGGTCGAAGCGGATATTGAAGTAGAAGATAAACAGGCAGTGGCCCAAGCGTCATACCGAATTCCTGAACCTAAGCGTGACGTTGTGAACGCTATGATTGACGAGCTCCTCCAACACGATATTATTGCCAAATCAACATCTGAGTATGCGAGCCCAGTAGTTTTGATTAAAAAGAAGAACGGAGGCGATCGACTGTGTGTTGACTACCGACGTCTGAACAAGTTGATCAAGAAAGAAAACTTTCCTGTGCCAAACATTGAAGAACGTTTACAAGAAGCGAAACGATTCAAATTCTTTTCTACGTTGGATTTGAACAGCGGATATTATCAGATCGTAGTATCACCTGAGAGTCGCAAATTTACCGCATTCATTACAACCGACGGATTGTATGAATTCAAACGTATGCCATTTGGGTTAAAGAACGCACCAGCGGCTTTTAATCGATTGATGGCTGAGATACAGAAACGTGACCGAAGGGGAGATATGCTGCATTACATGGACGACATATTAATTGGCAGCCATTCGTTTACCGAGATGTATGAGAAACTTCAACGTATACTACAAGTGCTACGAGAATTTGGCCTCACCCTGAACGTTGACAAGTGCGAATTGTACAAGCAGACAATTTCATTCTTGGGGCACCAGCTGCACGCAACCGGGATAAGTCCAGGTGAAGTCAAAACCAATGCCATTGCAGAGTTTCCACGTCTAAGGAACGTTTCGGATATACGTAAATTCCTAGGGCTTAGCGGATACTTTCGAAAGTTTATCCCCGGATACGCCATTATTTCCGAGCCCTTACGCAAGCTACTACGTAAAGACCAGCCGTTTAAATGGGAACCACAGCAGGATGACGCATTCAATGAACTTAAACAACGCCTTATTTCGAAGCCTGTTCTTGTTAGCTACGACGTCAGCGCAGAACACGAAATACATACTGATGCTAGTTCTGTTGGTTTAGCCGGAGTTCTATTGCAAAAGGAACATGATCAGTTAAAGCCAGTAGCCTATTATAGCCGATCAACGACATACAGCGAAATGAAGTTCCACAGCTACGAGCTAGAAGCTTTGGCTGTTGTCGAGTCACTGGAACGGTTCAAGTATTATGTCTATGGGAAACATAATTCGAGTCATCACTGAATGTAATGCGCTACGAACGACGATGGAGAAACGAGAGCTGATACCCCGAATTGCCAGGCTACGCATCCAAGAATTCGATATCGAGATACTGCATCGCTCAGGTACGCGTATGGAATAAGTCGATGCCTTAAGCCGAGCACCATATGAAGATTCGCGTGAAATGGAAGAAGCTGACCTAAAGATATTCAAGACCGTCATTGATGAAGCCGATTGGTTGTTTGCTGTACAATTGCAGGACGAGAAAATAAAACGAATTGCTAGCGAAATGATCGCTAAGAAGATCACTGAGAACGATGAGTATGTCCTTGAACTTGGTCGCTTCTATCGCAAACATAACAACAAGCACCTTTGGGTTGTACCCAAGCAGTTACGCTATCGCATTCTTGTAGAATGTCACGACAACGCAGGACATATGAGCACCGACAAAACAATCAGCCGAATTATAAATCAATTCTGGTTCCCCCGTATGCGAAATTATGTTAAAGGATACATTAATTCATGCGTAGGTTGTTCCCTGTATAAGCAACGAGGAGGTCGCCAAGAGGGTCAATACCATTACGATAGCATCAAGCCAGTACCGTTCGCTACGGTACACATCGATCATCTAGGACCTTTTCTGAGAAGTTCCAAGCGTAATGAGCATATCCTGGTAATCGTTGATGCATTTACAAAGTTTACGATCATACGAGCCGTTAAAAGCACCGCAACCCGACACGTTATTGAAATTCTCCGAGATGTTTGCAGCTACGTTGGAATGCCTGAAAGAATCGTGGCCGACCGAGGAACTGCTTTTACGTCAAAAGATTTCGAAAAATTCTGTCGAGAACATAATGGCAAGCATGTTCTTAATGCTGTTCGCACCCCGCGAGCAAATGGACATGACGAACGCACTAACCGCATAATCCTATCAATGCTATTGCCTACTGTTGAGAATGAGAAGCGCTGGGATGAGAAACTGTACCAAATCCAGTGGAGCATTAACACGATGACCAACAAGACTATTAATCGTTCTCCATTTCAGCTATTATATTGTTATGAGCCACGAGACACATTGAAGAACTCCGTAGTACAAGCGTTGCAATGTACTGATGACCAAGTGCTGACTACCGAAGAGTTGCAACAGCTTCGTACCGATACTGCAACACGAATTGACGAACATCGAGCAGAAGCTAAGAAACGGTACGATGCCAAACACTCCAAGCCGACGGTTTACAGCGAAGGAGATTTACTTTTTGCCGAAAACGAACCAGCTAGTACAGGCACCTCACGTAAACTCGAGCCTCGTTATAAAGGCCCGTTTATCATCGCAAAGAAACTACCACGTGATCGATATTTGGTCGAAGATTTGCCGAATGCCCAACGAACTCAGCGACACTACAAATCCGTATATGCGTCCGATAAACTCAAGCCGTGGTGCCAGATACCATTAGATGACACCGATGATGAAAACAACCCAGCAGATAACTATCTTAACGATTCGTGCGAGGTCGCTACGATATGTCAGGAAGCCGACTGTAAGCATATGGCAACCTTGCCTGTCAAGTACGGTGGTAACCCGGGAGAACAGATGGCCACGCTAATGTGTGCTCGCTCAGTCGTCGTCGAAGAGCAAGCCGACGCGCAGCGTCTGAACGCGTGATCATACTTAATTCATTTAATATTTCATGTACATATCTAATTTCATTTAATAAACTTTCATCACCCTAGTTGATGATTTGGGGGTTCTTTTGGACCGAAAACTTAAGTTTTCCAATCATATTTCTAATATGGTCAATAAAGCCATGGGTGTCTTAGGCTTTATTAAGAGATGGTCTAAGGAATTTGACGATCCTTATCTTACAAAGACCCTCTACATCTCACTTGTTCGTCCCATTCTCGAATACGGGTCATGCGTATGGTGTCCCCAGTACACTATTCATAAGGAACGCATCGAATCTGTACAGAAGAACTTTTTACTTTTTGCCTTACGTGGCCTTAACTGGGATGAAAATTTAAGACTGCCTTTCTATACTAATAGACTTCTATTATTAAACCTGCCTTCCCTAACCAATCGCAGAACCATGCTTGGCGTCTTATTTATTAACAACCTTATGCAAGGTGACATTGACAGTGAGGCCCTGGTAAGGCAGCTACATTTCTCTGTCCAAAATATTAAAGCGAATTACGAAAGATAAGTTCAAAAAGGAAAAAGTTAAAAAAGAGCAAGAAAGCAAAGGTAATCTAATGTTACACATCTGGTTACCACTAACGCAAGCGTAGTTTACAAAAGAGCGTAAGAAAGCGTGAGAGTGAGAGCGCGAGACAATGTAGACACGAAAACAAGAAAAAAGCAACAACACAGCTATAAAAAGAGAGCACAGCGCAGCACACTCAGAGAGCGATGCAGGCGAGAATTAGCGTGGGAGTGCGAACTAGTAACAAAAACAAAAAGTTTAAAAATAAAATAAGGGGAGCGAAATCAAAGCACAGCCGATCACGTCTACGAGAATGACTAGAAAACGAGTTAAGTGTAAGTGAAAAAAAAAACAAGAGATCTAAGGTTATGTGTTGATTACAGAAAACTTAATAAAACAATGGTTAAATATAATTATCCTTTACCGTTGATTGATGATTTTTTGGATAGGTTAGTAAATAAAACGATATTCTCGAAGTTAGATCTTAAACATGGTTACATTCATATTTTTGTTGATAAGGAATCAATTAAATACACATCTTTTATGACACCTTTCGGATAGTTTGAATTTTTAAGGATGCCAATGGGGCTGAAAAATGGACCGGCGGTCTTTCAGAGATTATAAATAGAATTTTCGAGGATATGATAAGGAAGGATAAAGTTATTATATATATGGATTACATTAAGATAGCTAAATTAACAGGCATTGAAAAGGAATTGTATTGGGATTCAGTTAATGAAGACGTAGAATTTTCTCTGAATAATACCAAACAAAGAAGTGTAGCGCAATCTCCAAACAAGATGTTGTTTGGAATTGAGCAAAAGGGGAAGGTAATTGAATAAAAATTAGACTGACAAAAATTAGAAGAGTCAGATAATGCTAGTGAAATTAGAGACTTGAAAGAAATTAGGAGAAAAGGATCGGATTCGCAGTTAAAAGCACAGAGTTATAATGAAAAAAGATATAATAGTAAGAAAAACGAAAGCAACAGTCGAGCGGCACGCGACAGTGGGATACCCTTGGACGTATGTTGCCATAAAAAGTATCTACAATAATTGTATGATACTAATCGCAAGCTACAAATTAATCATAACACTGCAGTACGTTGTTAATAATTTATCGCCACAATTTTCCTAGCGCGCGAAAGATTGCAAAAAACGGTGTGAGCAGTATACATCGGTATTTCTTTATAAATTTTTAATTGGCCAATATCGATAACTTGCAATATATCGAGTAATCAAAATTAATATTTATTTAATTGCATTTTATAGTTTGGCCGTCATCCGTCAGAGGCAGCAAGGGGAACTACATGTAACCCTAGCTTTGGGTGAGGTACGTCCTTGCTCCTACTGCCGGAAGTGCGGCTATAATCTCCTCGTGAGGGCGGCTGGAAGCAGGCACGGTCATGTCTCTGCTAGGGGTTCTGACTAATTGTAGTCGGGCGAAGATTGTGATTCTATAAATCACCCCAATCCAAGGCGGAACAGCATACGCCAAGGGATGCATGGCCGGGGGTAGCCCGGTCGTTAGTATGCGGACTCTGGATACCTGTCGCCCTCAGTTTCATTTAGACTTCGCACGGTACGCGGGCTATGCCGTGGTCGACCTTCCCTTCCCGCCTACTCGTGGGTCCAAAATTATGGATAATTTTCCCAAACAAGATAAGTCTGATGCGACTTCAACAGCATCCACCCAGGGCGAAGCCTTAACGGCCGACCCTAACGACAGCACTGCAGCCAGTGGGCTGCTGGCTTCCACCCCCAATACCACGGGTCTTGGCCCTGGTACTCTAGGGGACCCGGACAGGCCACGGACTCCCTTGGACGATGAGTTCGCCAGTGCTGCCTTTCCGTCCAATAGCTGAACAGGCGTGCAGCAACTCGTCGAGGTGATGTCCTCTGACGCGGAAGCTGACGCTGACCTGATCAGCCTTGCTGACGACGCTTCCGTGGCCTCTCAGAGGTCAGGTCTCACGGAAGCAGGCTCTCAGATCCAGAAGCTGCGACTGGAGTCTGAGAACGCCTTCGTAAAATTGAAGACACGTGAGAAGAGGCTATTCAAAGCCGCACTCGCGAAGGGTTCGAGCAGAGCGGAAGCTCTAGCTATCGCCATCGCGCCCCCCGTGGAAACCAAGGCCAAACGGACGCGCGCTGACGATATCGTCCTCGAACCCCAAGGGTCTTCAAAGAAGCCCAAAAAGACTCATGTGGAGTCCACAAAGTCACCTCATAGCCAGGTGGCAAGCAGCGTGAAACTGGGCTTCACGTCGGCTGACCCTAAAAATCCGCTTTCACCGGAGCAGGTGACAACGGTGAAAGCTAGCATTGCCAAGGCTTTGCTGCTTCATCCCACACCGGGCGTCAGTCCAGGTTTCGAGGGTTGCATACCCCGAAATGAATGGCTGCTCCTGGTGTGCGAGGACAGCTGCACTACTGACTGGGTCAGGGGAGCCGTTGGACATATCAGGTCCATCAGGTCCATCCCTCGACATTAAACTACTGGAGGAGTCTGAGTTCCCTAAAGCTCACCTCATTAGAGGATACTTCCCCAGTAGTGCTGAACTAGCTCCCGCCGCCATTTTGGGTTACCTTGGCATCCAAAATGCAGAATGCCTTTCAATGAAGCAGTGGCGGGTGGTCCATCATAGCCTCAACGGCACCGCGACTCACCTCGTGATGTTGGTCGACGAGGAGTCGTACAAGGCTCTGACGGAGTGCAACGGAAAATTCGTCTTTGGACGAGTTAAGCTTCTCCTGAAGAACTCCATCCCCAGAGCCCTCTCCTCTCCTGCCCGTCCCCCGTCCCCTTCTCCAGCCATTCCCCCCCCCAACCTGCGCCTCTACGGAAGCGACGAAGGTTGCCCCCACCTACGCGACGGCAGTAGCTGCCGCCCCGGTGGCGCAATTAAGTCGAACTCTCCAGGCGAACCTGCACCACGGCAAGGGAGCGTCAGCCACCCTGTGCAGGGTCGTCTGTAAAGACGAGAGACGAGAAGAGCCATGGTTAATAGGTGGCCTCGTCCGTGGACTATCATGCGGATCATGTAAGTTACTATATGACCGTATGGGAGGTGCCCCTCGCACTGCTATATACAATATAATATAATAACATTGTGAGACACTTCCCATTAACTAACTTCATTCACAGAGACCTGGTGGCAAAGGATATGGAGGTAGCCACTGCTGATGGCGTCCGGGAAGTAGTGATCGCCTCTGCTTACTTCCCGGGCGATGTGGATGATGTACCCCCCGCAGAGGTTCAGCGCTTGTGGGAAGAGGTTTTAGATCTCACCCTAGTCAGAAACTCAATTGCGAGCTCGCGTTAACTGGCGGGTCACAAACGAAGCCACCTTGTCGGACCATCAGCACATCAGGTTCGACCTTCCTGGCCAAGTCGAAATCCGCCAGAACTCCTTCTGTCCCAAAAAGACAAACTGGGGACTCTTCAAAGCCTCTGTCGCTTTGAAAGCAGACCTGTTGATCTGCAATCCAAACTCTATCAGTAAGATAGAACTTGCTGCCAACCTGCTTCAAGATGTGCTTATTACGTCCTTCGAAGTAAGCTCAGTTCGGAAGACACTAACGGTCAACCGTAAAGTTCCTTGGTGGAACGAAGAGTTGGCTGCTCAAAGAAGGAAGGTTAGAAGCCTTTTCAACAAGGCCAGATCTAACCGCATAAGTTGGGACGTCTAAAGGGACGCTCTCATACACTATAATAAGACGCTCCAAACGATACGTGGTGCATCTACTGTGTTAGCATAGAATCGCTGCCAGAGGCAGCGAGACTCCACAAGGTATTAGCCAAACGGTCGTCCAATGGAATAGGGCTTCTCAAAAGAGCAGATGGCTCTTTCACTCAATATCGTAGGGAAGCACTTGAACTTTTACTACAAGTTCACTTCCCAGGTTCCGTGGCAAACCCAGATCTCTTCAGTCACGTTGACGCACCCTGTCACCTGATTCACGTGGAGCCAGTCTATCTGGAACCATTTTCGATCCTGAAAAGGTCAAATGGGCGGTAGATTCCTTCGCTCCCTTCAAAGCCTCAGGTGATAAAATCTTTCCAGCCCTTCTCCAAAATAGCCTAGATCATATCCTCGATTCACTGGTCGGCCTTCTAGAGCTAGTCTCACGTGGGGACACATACCCAACTCTTGGAGGAGAGTCAATGTGGTATTCAAGCGACAAGCGATTTAACGATTGAAACAACCGTTTGAGTATTGACGGCAGTGTTATCAAAAGAATTTTGAAGATTCTTTTTGGATAAAGGCGCGTCTGGGGAGGTGACAATCAAAAGTTGTGGATCGCACAAAACAGCCGGGACGGCTGGGGGAATGTTAGGAGACGTAGAAGGGGTTGAGTAGGCAATAACTGGAGATGTTATCCTTAAAGGAGTTTCCGGTGGAAGTGCGGAAGGCTCATCGGAACATTCGAAACAAGTAAATTGAGTTTCCATATCTGAAAATTCAGATTGGAGATTTGAAAATGCTGCATGCAGCTTTTCAAATTTCAATTTAGTCTCCCTAATCATTTTACGCAAAGTTACTTCTTTCACCCGACAAACTTTGCATGACCATTTCAGGCCAGATTCATTGTTGTTGAGTGAGTCTTTGATACGTGCTATTAGGCCGATGCATTTTATGTGATAGAATTTATCACACAACCAGCAGCAAACAAAGTCCGGCTTTGAATCGGCCTTACATTTGCACGAAGTTGCGGAACACACAAACATTTTTATTGCGAGCTAATATGCCTAGAAAATAGGGTAGGGAACGCCAAAAAAACAAACAAAATGTTAAAGCGAATTACGAAAGATAAGTTCAAAAAGGAAAAAGTTAAAAAAGAGCAAGAAAGCAAAGGTAATCTAATGTTACACAGCTGGTTACCACTAACACAAACACAAGCGTAGTTTACAAAAGAGCGTAAGAAAGCGTGAGAGTGAGAGCGCGAGACAGTGTAGACACGAAAACAAGAAAAAAGCAACAACACAGCTATAACGAGAGCAACAGTCGAGCGGCACGCGACAGTGGGATACCCTTGGACGTATGTTGCCATAATAAGTATCTAATTGTATGATACTAATCGCAAGCTTCAAAATAATCATAACACTGCAGTACGCTGCCACCTTGCATCAATTTCGATACGTTATCAATAATTTATCGCCGCAATGTTTCTAGCGCAAGACTGCAAAAAGCGGTGTGAGCAGTATATATCGGTATTTCTTTATAAATTTTGAATTGGCCAATATCGATAACTTGAAATATATCGAGTAATCAAAATTAATATTTATTTAATTGCATTTTATAGTTTTGTATTTTTTACTGACCCTAAAAAATGAAGTATTAAATAATAATCATATGTGCACGTAAGCATATTATGAATATTATGAATATGTACAAATGCATGTAAATACTTGCATACATTCATATTCATTTACCACGCCACCTATTGCACATGTATTTTTGGTATATCTATATTTATGCTAAAGCAGAACGTGAAGAAATGAGTATTTCGAATGTAAATCGCAATGTAAATCAAAATTGGCGGTTTGCGGGGGCGGTAGGCGTGTTATTCCAAATTGAAAATAAACTTGATCTGCGTATGGTATACAGGAATCTTCATGCCAAATTTGGTGTCCCTAGCTTTTGTGATAGCTGAGATCGGCGCGTTCATCCAGACAGACAGACAGACGGACAGACAGACGGACATGGCTCAATCGACTCGGCTGTTGATCCTGAGCAAGAAAATATATACTTTATTAAGTCTCCGACGCTTCCTTCTGCCCGTTACATACATTTGCACAAAGTTAGTATACCCTAGTTTGACCATTTGACCATATAGAAAATGTATATTCACCAGTAGGAAAAATGAAAAAATTAAAGATATTACTGTCATATTGATGTAAAAATCATCTGTTTATAAATTAGATGGATGTCGACACAGCCTTTTTAAATGGCTATGTAAAATCAGAAGTTTATGTAAATGAACCAAAAAGTTACGAAACAGGAGAAAACAAAGTTTATAAATGAATTAAGGCATTATATGGGTTGAGAAAGAGCCCAAGAGCATGGTACGAATGTTTGCATAAATATCTCGACATATTAAGTTTTATAAGAAGCAATTACGATTATTGTTTATATGTAAAAAGAAAGGATAAAGATGAAATATGGTATATATTTTAGTATTTGTAGATGACATTTTGATATTTTTTTTTTTTTTTGTTGGACGTTGAATACAATGAATGTATTAGCAAGTGGTCCAAACGACACCAAGCCGATGCTTGTTGCGCGCGGAACCCAGACGAAGTCCACCTCCCGCCTGACCGACCGAGAGGCACCGTCGCATAACGTAGTAAAAACAAAACGAAATAAGGGAAATAAAAGACAGTTTAATGAACAATTACAATGAAAGATTTAGGAAAAATCGGCAGTTATATTGGAAGAGAAATTTATTATAGTACTAAAAGTAAGAAAATGACGTTAAATCAAAAACAAATAAAGAGAATCACTAGGAATTAAGTATAATCTCGAAAATGCTAAGCTATACGAAACTCCAATGACAACAAACCTAAAATAAAATCAAGCAACTGAATGTGATGAGAAAATTAAATACAGAAACTTGATAGGTGAATTATTATATAAAGGTACAAGACCAGATATATCATATTCCGTAAATTACTTATGCAGATATCAAAGTTGTTATAATTCAACACACTATAAATACACCATAAGAGTATTAAAATATTTATATCATTATGTTATCGAAAATTATGAAAAAGGTATTATAGACATTGTAAAGATAGAAACTAGACTTAATATAGCAGACATGTTAACCAAAGCTTTAGACAAATAAAAATTTATAAGAATTAGAAATGCTGTAAAGTAAAAATGTAAAAAGAAATGGAAGTGCACGAAGCACAAACTCTTTAATTAATAAATAATTAAACTTAAATAAAGTAATCCACTTTATTACCAAGAAAAAATGTTGAAGGTCTTCAATTGGCGCGTAATCCATTTCAAGGTGTCTGGAGTAGTCAAAAAATTAAACATTGGATAGGGAGTAGAAAATGAATTTGTATAATTAAGTATAAGTAAATTGTAAAAATTTAACAAATAGCGACTAAGAATAATGTAACAGTTATAAGTTGAAAATTTCGACAAGATCAGGTGATCTTAAATGTCAGAATGGCCGAATTTAAGTATACTAGAGGGTATGTAGATAGTATGCATACACATTGTACATAAGTTGGGCATAAAACATTATGCTTAAGTCATTGTTAGCTTTCGGGTGGCATTCTGTCTGTTTCGCAACATCGGTTCTCTAACAACATGTGTAGAGGCAGAGAGAGAGTCAGTCAAATGCTAACGCTGAAAACGTCGAGTGCAAAATAAACGAAGAGACTAATTTGTGTGTTTACGTTTTACTAAAGATACATATTGTACCCCTACAATAAAATGGAAGGAATGCAAACGTTCTTGCACATGAGAATCGAACTCGCGCCACAACACACAAGCCTTCAAAATTCCTGTCTGCTACTCTTCTAACCACTCAGCTATTAGCTCAACTATTGATTAGTCGGCACGGTTGCATGGTAACCCATTTCTGCAACCACCGGCCGATAGCAAATACAAAGCTTTATTGCTGTGTGTCTATATATATATTGTATATACGTTCAAAACGAATTTAATTCGTATCAGTTATTACAAATTTACAGAGGCGGGAAGATGTGTAATAATTTACAAACAAAAAATAGAGACTGTGCAATATACACGAACGTTGTTACAAAATTTGGTGGCTCTAGCTTACATAGATTCTGAGCTCTAGGCGTTCATACAGACAGACAGACAGACTTAGCACAATCGACACGTCTGTTGATGCTGATTCAGAATATGGGGTCGGAGATGCCACCTTCTGCCTGTTACGCACATTTTCGTTCCGACAAACATAATAGGCAACAATAACTACTAAAAATGCCAGGATGCGGCGCGGTACCAGAGTCCACGCAGACTCGGACAGCGACCCTCAAGGCAACGACATAAGTGCTGAGGTGGAAGAAAGCCTCCTGCGTTCCCCAGTCAAGGGTTCCAACTCCCCCAGTAGGGAAGGGCCCAAAAAGACAAAGGAGGGCTTGAGAGCTAAAGCCCAGTACAAGGCAGCCTTGAAAATCCAATCCCGGCTAGCTGGCAGCAAAGAGCTCACCCCTGAGTAGAGGAAAAAGCTGGAGTGGGCCGAGGAGAGGATCGAGGAAGGCCGGAGGCATTTTGAGGGCAAGACGGCAATGAAGGCCACTTCAAGCCAATATGCCAACAAAGTCGAAGAGTTGCTGCTGACTAAAAGGCAGCGGTCAGAAGACCAAGATAAGGCGGATGTGCCCGTGAGAAAGCGACCGCGCCAAAAACCAGAAAGAACCCCCAAAAAGCCACAGCCGAAAAGGGAGATGGTGAGCGATGTGGCGCGTCGGCACTTAGTCGTCGCGTTCATCGACCGCAGGAACCCCCACGGCAAAATAACTGCGGAAAAGTGGAAGATGGTAGAACTGAGGCTGTTGGACGCCCTGTTCAAACGAATGGAGGAGCCAGGGTCTCAGCCTACCACCTTCGATGGAGCAAGCCGAAAGGCAACGGCCAACAAATGGTCCTCCAGATCAATAAGGAGGCCGAGGATCTGCTGTACCCAAGGTTCGGAAAGATGGCGTGGGGAGTAGGTAATGTACACCTACGACTCAAAAAACGCCACCCGAATGACACCAACGCCAACATGCTAGAGGCCGGCGAGGTAGAAAAAGACCTTGAGGCCTTGACCGAAGCGGCAAGCAGCCTCGATATAGAGGAGGATGGTAACCTGACGATTATAGCCAACCCATCCAAGCAGAAGGAATCCAAGAATAGCCATGAAGCTACGGATCCTTCAGCTGAACCTCCATAAGAGCAAGTTGGCGTCGGCGGAACTCCTCTTAACCCTGGAGGAGGAGTCCGTCGACGTGGCCCTAGTCCAGGAGCCCTGGATCGCGTGGGGCAACAAGATCGCTGGGCTAGGGTCTAGCAACTATTCCATCTTCTACCCGACCACCGTAAGTAGAGCTAGAACTGCAATTCTTGTAAGAAAAGGCATCTATGCTTATCTTATGTCCAATTACAGCACAGACGACATCACGGTGATAGCGCTAGAGGGATGCAGGGACGAACCACTCCTGATGGCGTCCTGCTATCTAGCGCATGAAAGGGAATCGCCGACGGAGGAGACGGAACGACTGATCCAGGAGGTGAGCCAGAAGAGGCAACCCCTGGTGATAGGCGCAGACGCCAACGCACACCACACCCTATGGGGCTGCAGAGATGTAAACAACAGAGGTGAGTCACTTTTAGACTTCATTTTAAAATTAAATCTTAAGATCGCGAACAGGGGTGAGGAACCCACCTGTGTAGTTCCCACCTCATCTAGCGTCATAGATCTAACACTCGCGTCTGGAGAAAATACCGAAGTCACGGAGTGGAGGGTTCTCAGCAAACCTTCCTTCTCTGACCATAGGTATATCCAGTTCGAAGTTCAAGGCGAGTGTACAGTGACACAAAATCTCTACAAGAATCCCAGGAACACCAACTGGGATAAGTTTAAGACCAAAGTGACAAGGACACTCCCATCACCAACACCAATCCTATCAACAGTGGACATTGAGAAGTCCATGAAGACTCTCTGCCACCACCTAACATCAGCATTCAACGCAACGTGCAAGACCTCAATCACAAGAAGTAAACACAGGCCTCCCTGGTGGAACCCGCAATTGAATGCTCAGCGCACCGACCTACAAGAAATCTTCAAACTAGCTAAGCAAGCTGTCGAAGATATTGTATGGAACGAGTACAAGACGAGGCTCCGTGACTTTAAGAAAAAAGTCCAGGCAGCCAAAGAAACTCATGGAGATCCTTCTGCTCTGGCATAGAGAAGGTCACGGAAACCGCCAGGCTTAGGAAGCTTCTGTCGAGCCAACCAGCAATTTAGAGCCAACTAAGAATCAGCGATGGCCAATGGACGAGTAGCAGCAAGGAAGCAACTAATGCCCTTCTAAGCGAGCATTTCCCCGGATGCACAGATGCACTCGATCCACAACAATCAACGCATACTAACTCAGCGTCCGACGTACCTGAGAACATAATCACTCCACACAAAATCCATTGGGCTATAGACTCCTTTGAGAGCTACAAATCCCCGGGGCTTGATGGTATAATACCATCCATGCTGCAGAAGACCAAAGAAAAGGTCACTCCATGGCTGGAATCGATATTCATAGCATGTCTGAGGCTGGGACATGTACCTGTACCCAGGACAGCACGTGTTGTGTTCCTGCCAAAAGCAGGAAAATGCAGTCACATGCAGCCGAAAGATTACAGGCCGATCAGTCTCACCTCTTTCCTGCTAAAAACCTTCGAAAAACTCACCCACATCTCAGGTGCATTCAACAATGTATCTACGGAAGCGATCATGCGGAGCCTGAGAGCCGCAGAAACCCATGAGGCTGTAAACTCTTGGATAGGTAATCTATTGAGCTGCAGAAGAGTTAGAGCCGAATGGGGAACCACAACCATAACCAAAGCAGCGCACAGAGGCACGCCACAAGGCGGAGTGCTGTCGCCGCTGTTGTGGAATCTAGTGGTAAACGATGTCCTAAGAATATTTAAACGGAAAGCCCCTAAGACAACCGCCTATGCAAACGACATAGCTATAATTATCGTGGGCAAATGTCCAATGACGATCAGCTCGGTCATGGACAGTACACTCAAAGAAATACTGGAGTGGGCGATGGAAGTCGGACTCAGTATCAATGCGGACAAGACGGATCTAATTCTCTTTACCAAGAGATACAAGATACCGCAATGGACTCCGCCATCCATACAAGGTGCCATGCTCGAACCTAAAAAGAGCGTAATGTATCTAGGAATAGTATTGGACAGCAAGCTGAGCTGGAAACCCAATGTCGAAGAAAGGGTTAAAAAAGTCCCAAACTGATGCACTGGATCTTCATCTCAGTGGTTAGTCCAATACTACTCTACGGTGTCCTAGTATGGTGGAAGGCCACTAAGAAATCCACATACCTCCTAACAATGGAAAGGGTACAAAGACGGGCACTGATGTGCATTACTGGGGCACTGAGATCCACTCCAACAAAGGCCTTGGAAGTGATACTAGGAGTTCTCCCCATTGACATACAGGCCAAACTACTAGCACAGAAGACCGCGCAACGTCTTTGTGCTACGGGAAATATGGCCCCCGCAAACTATGGGCACAGC
This sequence comes from Zaprionus ornatus, assembly GCA_018904035.1. Classification (NCBI taxonomy): domain Eukaryota; kingdom Metazoa; phylum Arthropoda; class Insecta; order Diptera; family Drosophilidae; genus Zaprionus; species Zaprionus ornatus. The sequence goes on from JAEIFZ010000251.1 coordinate 84,723, forward strand.
GAAGTAAGAGGAGAGTCGCTCAATAGCACGGACTATATGACTCCAATTAACAACTTCTCAAGAACGCCCACTCTAATGGGACATGAAGACTGGAAAATCGGCATGGACGAAAACGCATTAAAGCTATTTACAGACGGATCCAAAATGGACACCGGCGTAGGCGCCGCGGTCTACTGTGCAGATCCTCTAATCGAAGCGTCGTACAAGTTGCCGGACTACTGCAGCATCTTCTAAGTGGAAGTTTTTGCTATAAAGAAGGCTGCAGAACTAGCGACAACATTCAACAAAAATCGGGTCAACATCTTTGTTGACAGTCAGGCGGCTATCAAATCTATGCAATCCTATGTCATCAGCTCCGAAAGTGTACTGGCAAGCAGAGAAGCATTATAAACTACAAGACTTATAAACTACAAACCCAAGGACGATGATAATAAATACAGCAAGAGGCTGTATAAAACGCATGTTTGACACCAAGAGAAACTACAAATAGACAAGTGAAATCATATAGATCTCTAATCTATGTACCAACGTTATCAGAACGATTAATGAGATCTGATTGTTAAAATAATTCTAAAATACAAATTGCACATAAACCGTTCCACACATTAAAACATTTTTATAATAATACTAAGTCCAAAATAGATCCACAATACAAAAACAATGTGATTTACAAAATTCCTGGCAGTGGCAAAATTACGGAAACATGCAATGGTGTATACGTAGGAACGACAAAACGAAAATTGAAAACAAGATTAACACAACACAAATCTGATTTTAAATTACATCACCAAAGTACAATACAAGCGAGAGCAACAGTCGAGCGGCAACATACCCTTGGACGTATGTTGCCATTAAAAGTATCTAATTGTATAATACTAATCGCAAGCTACAAATTAATCATAACACTGCAGTGCGCTGCCATCTTGCATTAATTTCGATACGTTGTCAATAATTCATCGCCGCAATTTTCCTAGCGCAAGTCTGCAAAAAGCGGTGTGAGCAGTATATATCGGTAGTTCTTTATATATTTTGAATTGGCCAATATCGATAACTTGCAATATATCGAGTAATCAAAATTAATATTTATTTAATTGCATTTTAAAGTTTTGTATTTTTTATTGACCCTAAAATATGAATTATTAAATAATAATCATTAGTGCATGTAAGCATATTATGAATATGTACACGCTACCTATTCGTTGAGTATTAGTATATATTTATGCACATGTATTTTCGGTAATTGACAAGTGCATGGGAAAGATGAGTCGAGAAACAGCTCGTGCTTCGCGCTCGCATCGTTTGTCCTTTTCTTTCCTACGGAAGTAATTTAGATCTGACGTCATCGACAACTTCTTTGCTGGTCGAAGGGTCGAAATGGTCGTTTATCTAATAACTTCAGTGTTTATTGTCCGATCGGATTGCAGTTCAGGATGATAAGTTCAGATTTGGAGGATAAGTTCAGATAGTATTTATCTATATATACATATACAAAAGCAGAACGTTAAGAAATGAGTACTTCGAATGTAAATAGCAATGTAAATCAAAATTGAAGGTTTGCGGGGGCGGTAGGCGTGTTATTCCAAATTGAAAATAAACTTGATCTGCGTATGATATAAAGGAATCTGCATGCTAAATTTGGTGTCCCTAGCTTTTGTAATAGCTGAGATCGGCGCGTTCATCCAGACAGACGGACAGACAGACGAACATTGCTTAATCGACTCGGCTAGTGATCCTGAGCAAGAATATATATACTTTATGGGGTCTCCGACGCCTCCTTCTGCCCGTTACATACATTTGCACAAAGTTAGTATACCCTTTTTTGACCATTTTCAATGGTCCAAGGGTATAAAAACAGCTCTTATGACCCACTGTGAAAACAAATATCACTTTCCGAATTTAGACGCAACAACTACATATATTACAACAAGAACAACACTATGCAAAACGTTACATTCTCGAAATGCTACACATAATAAACACACCAACACAAAATAGATTGAACTACAAAACGGACACAGAAAACTACGCTCACATACATATACAGACATTTACTTATTAAGCCAGTTAGGAACTCCGCGCCCGCAAGAGCAGACGTGAAAAATATATGTATGTAATTTAGTATTGTTCAATTTAGTTTTAAAGAAATATTGTTAAAAATCCCTGAAGACGGTTACCGAAGTGTTACCGAAATATATAGGAATAAAAAGAAAATATTTATTTTATTTAAATTGATCTTGACCTCGAGCCAGCCACCAAAATGATAAAAAACTAAGGTCGCCAAAACTCTATAAATATTATATTATATATTTTATTTATTTAATTTTATATATGTACTGTGTGATTTTTAATCCCTTCGACAATTGAAAATGTGTCGAATGGTCGATGACGGCATAACTATATTACTTGTGCAGGAAAGAAAGGGACGAACGATGGTATCGCGTAGCGCGAGCTGTTTCTCGACTCTTATTTTCCATGCACAGGTCGATTACCGAAAATACATGTGCATATATATATGTCAAAACTCATACATACTTAATTTTTGTACGCATTTTTACACAACCAATAAGCGTCGCGGTAAATCGATATGTATGTATGCAAGTATTTACATGCATGTGTATTCATTTTCATAATATATACAGTAAAAAATACAAAACCATAAAATGCAATTTAATAAATATTAATTGTGATAAGCCGGTATATTGCAATTTATCGATATTGGCCCATTTAAAATTTATAAAGAGATACCGATTTATAGAGCTCACACCGCTCTTTGCAGTCTTTCGCGCTCTAGGAAATTCCGGCGATAAATTATTGGCAACGTATCAAAATTGATGCAAGGTGGCAGCGGACTGCAGTCTTATGATTAATTTGTAGCTTGCGTTTAATATTATAAAATTAGATATTTTACGCGAAATTTAAATCCAAAGAAAGCACAATTTTCATTGCGAATTTTAATTTATGACTTATAGTATAGTTAAATAGTTGTGGCGATTTGTGTTATATGTAATTAATTAACTTTAATAAAAGTTTCCCCCAGAAGATGATTTTGTTTTAATAAAATAATATTAATAATAACAATATTTAACTTAATTAAATTGCTTTCTTTAAATATAATAAATAAAAATACGAACTTGAATTTTGTTTATATATTCTTGCTCAGGATCAATATCCGTTTGTCCGTCCGTCCGTCTGTATGAACAAAAGCTAGCGACACCAAATTTAGCATGAAGATTCCTGTATACCATACTCAGATCAAATTTATTTTCAATTTGTGAAACCACGCCTATCGCCTCCGCAAACCGACCATTATCTATTTACATTCGAAATACTCATGTCTCAACGTTCTGCTTCAGCACACCTATAGATAAATACTATATGAACCTATCCTATGGCAATCCGATCGGATAATAAATACGGAAGTTATTAGATAAATCATTTTAACCGTTCGACCACCAAACAAGTTGCCGATGACGTCATAACTGTTGTATATTACATGAACGAACATTGGGAGCGCGTAACGCGAGCTATTTCTCTACTCTTATTTTCCATGACAGGTCAATTATCGAAAATACATATGCACATATGCTAACACTTATATATACTTAATTAGTGCACACAAATATATATGTACATTTGTGTACAAACAATAGTATTTACTTATGTAATAAAATGATGGAAAATATGACAAAAATTATAAAATTAAATATACCAAAATATATAAAATAAATATGAAAACACAAAATGTGAACCTGCCCACCCGGGGAATCGAACCCCCATTCGATGGCCGCAGTAGCTTATCAGTGGTTAAGAGAACCGGACTGTTGTCGACCATATTTCGGGTTCGCTTGTTGCCGCGATCGAAATGTGAAATGTTTTTGTTGGTTTTCATTAAATAAAATTTATTCATTAAATAAAATTTAAACGGGCAATAAAACTTTGTTAACTTTTATTTAAAAATAAAAATTATTTATATTATTTATATTATATTTGTAAAATAATTATTATAATTTGTTTGTCTTAAATATTGCAGCCCCCTCAGTTTATTATTATTAGTTTATTAGATTAAAGGAAATAAATACTATTGATAATAAATAAAATGGAAAGAATTCAACAACGCTATCTCAGATGAGAATCGAACACGCGCCAGAACACACACACAAGCCTACAAATCTCTGTCAGCCACTCTAACCATTCACCTAATGGCTCTTATCTTTCCCAGTCGTCAAGGTTGCATGGTAAACCATTTCTGTTACCACCGGCCGATGCTCCGTCAGCCGTCAGAGGCAGCAAGGGGAACTACATGTAACCCTAGCTTTGGCTAATTGTAGTCGGGCGAAGATTGTGATTCTAAAAATCACCCCAATCCAAGGCGGAACAGCATACGCTAAGGGATGCATGGCCGGGGGTAGCCCGGTCGTTAGTATAAGGACTCTGGATACCTGTCGCCCTCCAGTTTCATCTAGACTTCCCACGGTATGTGGGCTATGCCGTGGGCGACCTTCCCTTCCCGCCTACTCGTGGGTCTAAAATTTATGGATACCTTTTCAAAACTAGATAAGTCTGATGCGACTTTAACAGCATCCACCCAGGGCGAAGCCTTAACGGCCGACCCCATCAACAGCACTGCAGCCAGTGGGCTGCTGGCTTCCACCCCCAATACCACGGGTCTAGGCCCTGGTACTCTAGGGGACCCGGACATGCCACGGACTCCCTTGCATGATGAGTGCGTTAGTGCTGCCTTCTCGTCCAATAGCTGCTCAGGCAGGCAGCAACTCGTCGAGGTCATGTCCTCTGACGCGAAAGCTGAAACTGACCTGATCAGCCTTGCTGACGACGCTTCCGGGGCCTCTCAGAGGTCAGTTCTCACGGAAGCAGGCTCTCAGATCCAGATGCTGCGACTGGAATCTGAGAACGCCTTCGTGATTTTGAAGACCCGCGAGAAGAGGCTATTCAAAGCCGCACTCGCGAAGGGTTCGAGCAGAGCGGAGGCTCTAGCTATCGCCATCGCGCCCCCAGTGGAAACCAAGGCCAAACAGACGTGCGCTGACAATATCGTCCTCGAACCCCAAGGGTCTTCAAAGAAGCCCAAAAAGACTCATGTGGAGTCCACAAAGTCACATCATAGCCAGATGGCAAGCAGCGTGAAACTGGGCTTCACGTCGGCTGACCCTAAAAATTCGCTTTCCCCGGAGCAGGTGGTCGACGAGGAGTCGTATAAGGCTCTGACGAAGTGCAACGGGAAGGTGAAATTCTGTCCCCAGAGCCTCCCCCTCTCCTGCCCGTCACCTTTCACCATCTCCAACCATTCCCCCAACCGACGCCCCTCCGGAAGCGACGAAGGTTGCCCCCACATACGCGACGGCAGTAGCTGCCGCCCCGGTGGCGACCACCAGCGCAGCAGCCGCAGTGGCGCGGCAAGCCCCCTCCCCAAACCCCCGACTATCCGGGTCTCCGCCCCCAAAACACCAACGGGCCGCACCAGACCTGTGGCTGACAGCGGGCGCCTCCTGGCCCCTGCCCGACCCACAATAAGCACTGGGCGCAAGCTACCCGCAAGGGCACCTCCCGCGACTGGGGTCGCTAGGCGACCTCCCCCGAGCAGCTCCGCCAGAGTGCCGAAGGGCATCCGTGGCAATGACTCTCGGGGTGGCAAGGCATGTGGCCTTGTTACTAAGGCGCTAAGAGAGGATGCGGAGCGCAATTAAGGTGCTCCAGGCGAACCTGCACCACGCCAGAGAAGCGTCAGCCACCCTGTGCAGGGTCGTCTGTAAAGACGAGATTGACCTGGCTCTCGTCCAAGAGCCATGGTTAATAGGTGGCCTCGTCCGTGGACTATCATGCGGATCATGTAAGTAACTATATGACAGTATGGAAGGTGCCCATCGCACTGCTATATTTGTTAATAACAGTGTGAGACAATTCCCTCTAACTAACTTCATTCACAGAGACCTGGTGGCAACGGCTATAGAGGTAGCCACTGCTGATGGCGTCCGGGAAGTGGTGATCGCCTCTGCTTACTTCCCGGGCGATGTGGATGATGCACCCCCGCAGAGGTTCAGCAGCTTGTGGTCTTCTGCCGCCTTCACAACAAGCCGCTTGTGATCGGCTGTGATGCCAACGCCCACCACACAATCTGGGTGAGCAGCGACGTCAATAAACGTGGTGAGTCTGTCCTAGATTATCTAATGTGTTGTCATTTAGATATAGCCAACGTAGGGTGTAAGCCCACGTTTATAAACTCCATGAGGGAAGAGGTTTTAGATCTCACCCTAGTCAGCAACTCAATTGCGAGTTCGCTTGTTAACTGGCGGGTCACAGATGAAGCCACCCTGTCGGACCATCAGCACATCATGTTCGACCTTCCTGGCCAAATCGAGATCCGCCAGAACTCCCTTTGTCCTAAAAAGACAAATTGGGAACTCTTCAAAGCCTCTGTGGCTTTGAAAGCAGACATGTTGATCAGCAATCCTAACTCTGTCAGTGAGATAGAACTTGCTGCCAACCTGCTCCAAGATGTGCTTATTACGTCCTTCAAAGCTAGCTCAGTTCGGAAGACCTTAATGGTCAATGAAGAGCTGGCAGCACAAAGAAGGAAGGTTAGAAGCCTCTTCAACAAGACCAGCTCTAACCGCATAAGTATAACCGCATAAGTATAACAAGAACATTAGACGCTCCAAACGCGATACGTGGCGCAGCTACTGTGGTAGCATTGAATTGCTGCCAGAGGCAGCGAGACTCCACAAGATATTAGCCAAAGGGTCGTCTAATGGAATAGGGCTTCTCAAAAGAGCAGATGGCTCTTTCACTCAAGATCGCAGGGAAGCACTTGAGCTTTTATTGCAAGTTCACTTCCCAGGTTCCGTGGCGAACCCAAATCTTTCCAGTCACGTTGACGCCACCTTGTCACCTGACTCACGTGGATCCAGCCTTTCTGGAACCATTTTCGACCCTGAAAAGGTCAAATGGGCTGTAAATTCCTTCGCTCCCTTCAAATCCCCAGGGGGATTCTCCTTCTCCAAAACAGGCTGGATCCTATCCTCGATCCACTGGTCGGCCTTCTTAGAGCTAGTCTCACGTGGGGACACATACCCAACACTTGGAGGAGAGGCAATGTGGTATTCATTCCCAAACAGGGAAATCGTCCTCTTGACTAACCTAAGTCATATCGGCCGATCAGCCTTACCTCCTTTCTGCTTGAGACTGCGGAAAGGCTCTTAGACATGCACATTCGGTGCTCTCTGCAGAAAAACAACCCTCTGCACTCCACGCAGTTCGCGTATATAGCCGGTAGATCGACAGAGGTCGCTCTCCATAAATTAGTGGGAAAAATTGAAAAAGCCTTCGTATCAAAGAACATTGCTTTGTGCTCTTTTCTTGATATAGAGGGTTCTTTCAATAACACCGGCTACGGCGAACTAGTAATTATACTTTTAGAACAGGGCGTGGAAGCGATTGGCTATGCCGACGACCTGGCTCTCGTAGTGAACGGGAACTATGCCAACACCGTGACAGAGTTGATGCAATCAGCTCTGAACACGGTCAGTAGGTGGTACGAAGATGTAGGTCTTAGCATCAACCCACAAGTGGCAATCATTGTTCCCTTCACTATGCGTTACTCTGTTGACATTGGTCAATTATACATTGGTGGCTCTCCCGTGGACCTTTCCAATGAAGTCAAATATCTAGGGGTAACCCTTGATAAACGACTAAATTGGAACTCCAACCTATGTACATAACACTCTGTCAAAGGCTACTCATGCCATGTGGGCATGCAGAAGACTCTTCGGCAGAATCTGGGGTCTCAAATCCTGCACCATCCGGTGGCTATTTGAGATGATGGTAAGACCGATCGCAACCTACGCTGCTATTGTTTGGTGGCCTAAGGTTACGCAGGTCACTGCCATCAAATAATGCACGAAACTGCATAGGCTGCTCTGCCTCTCCTTGACGGGTGCACTTCGCACCTGCCCCACCGCAGCAATGGAATCAATTTTGAATCTGACTCCGCTGCACATCCGCATTAAAGAAGTTGCTGCTATGAGCCTTCTTAGAATAAAGCTTCAATCTGGGCTTCTAGCTACCGAATCAGTGCATGCTAGCTTAATCAAAGATATTCCTGGCCTAGAGATCTGCACCAGATCAGATTGTATGACCAAGAAACTCTTCTTTGGTGCAAAATTCAGAGCCCTCATCCCGGACCGTAGGGACTGGAATGCTGGCAACCCCATCAGAGACCCCAATGGTATACATTGGTATACCGACGGGTCAAAGACTGATAAGGGGGTTGGACCTGGGATATATGGTCCCAACTCCAAAACCTCGATTGCTATGGGCAACTGGCCCACAGTTTTCCAATCAGAGGTTCACGCCATCGAGTTCTGCTGCCGTCTTATCCTTGAGAAGGGGATTAGAGGAGCGAACATATACATCTTCTCGGACAGCCAAGCGCCCATACTGGCCCTCTCCACAAAAAGAGGTGGCTGACTGCTGGAACTGTCTCCAGCGGGTGTCGAATAAGAATAAAGTTATCCTAATTTGGGTACCTGGACATTCTGGTTTCCAGGGCAACGAGCAGGCGGACGAACTAGCGAGGGCTGGGTCATCAGCCCCTCTGCTTGACCCCGAACCCTTCTGTGACGTGGGGTGGTCAACTATCTCCTCCCTGGTGAAAACCTGGCCTGGAAGATTGACCGATCGCTACTGCTTCTTCCAACCAGGGATGCGGCAGGCTAAAGAGCTCACCAATCCTAAAGTTGATCGAAGGACCAAGCAACTCCCTAGGAAAGACCTTTACCTACTTGTTGGCTACCTTAGTGGCCACCACTTGGTGAACTAGCACCTTACCAAAATGCGCCTGTCCTCGGATGCGGAGTGCAGGCTCTGCAAAGAGGACGACGAATCTACTAAACACATTCTATGTGACTGTCCGGCCTTGGTATGGACTAGGAGGAAACATCTGCACGTGGAACTCGCAAGTCCCGTACATATTGTCCTTTACTTGACGAAAGATCTGTTATGCTTCATTAGGGAGCCAGAACAGCTTTTGTCATTATAGAGAGAGCATTCTAGGTACAAAAGATCTTCATGGTCGCAGTGCCACGCGCCTTCTCCGCTGGGAGACTCCCTCTTTTATAATAATAATAATAATAATAGTACCACCGGCCGATAGCAAATACAGAGTTTTACTGCTGTGTGTCTGAGTACTGCATATACGTTCAAAACGAATTTAATTCTTATCATATCTTACCCCGGACTATAAGATTTAAATAAAGTTTAAATGAAAATGCTCGTGGCAGCGTATTTGTCATGTGTGATACTCTACTTGGTTGTTGAGTTAATATTGTTGCTTCTAAACAGATATTACTGAGGTTTGAGGCGTGTCACAATTTCAAAAAAATTTTGAAATACTGCAATATACACGAACGTTGTTAGAAAATTTGGTGGCTCTAACTTACATAGTTTCTGAGATATACGCGTTCATACAGACAGACAGACGGACAGACGGATATTTCTCACTCGACTCGTCTGTTGATCCTGGTTCAGAATATATATGGTTTATGGGGTCGGAGATGCCTTCTTCTGCCTGTTACGCACATTTTCGTTCCGACAAACATATTGTATTTTTTTAAAATCCATGGCCTAAAAAGCTAGTCTTCGTATAAAAATGGTCGACTAAAATTCTTTCGGCTTTTTTTATTGCCATTTCATCATATGAAATATGGGTTATTTGAAGTAGGTTTCGTCCTGCTAATAAAATTGATGGGAGGAAAATCTTGTGACAAAACGGCTCCTAAAGACAGTTGTGTTCGACTGTCATACAATCATTTTCAAATTTGTAGATGTTGTCGTTTCAGCCACGTTATTAATGTGTTCATTTAATGTGTCAATATTATGTTTTAGTTTATTTATGTATTGTAGTATATAAATGTGGGATTGGTTTTTGGCTGTTTATCCAAATCCCACTAGTATGAAACAGCTGATCCCTAGACAACGACAACGACTATAACGATAACAACGACGATAATGAGAAGAGCAACGATTACAGATGAAGAAGGTGGCGAATTAGCAAGGTGGCGAATTCGCAAACACGACGATCAGCGAGTGGCAAGAGCGCAACGCTACGAGGGCGAAGTGCTTTATGACGGATAATGAAGAGTTGTTGTTTGCTCGTAGATGAAGTAAGTTTTGCGTTCTGCCTGTGTGGCTACGAGAGCGACAACAATACGACGACGGTGACGATTAATTTCAATATCCTATATTATTTGTTTAAAATTCAAATAAACCTTATATTATAATAATAAAACCCCACATTTTGGGCGCTCGACCGGGATTGAGAAAATGTGAACGGTATTGACATATGTGAACAAAATTGATGATATTAAACAAAAGTGGAACGCGTAAAACAAAATATACGGTCGAATTTTTTTTTTACTATAATGGCGTGTTTAAATAATTTCATAAGTGCTAGCTTACGCTCAAGTAGGAAAGAGAGCATTGCTGCACTGCATAAGTTTGTGTTCGAGAGTGAAGGAGACAGAAGTAATCGTCAAAGACTACGGGAATTTACTGGTTTCGATTTTTCCGAAAACGACCAGAGATATGGTGCAAAGAAGGAATACGCAGTAGATAATTTGACGCAGGCTGACCTTGTGTCAATATGCAACGTGCTAGGCATAGGGTACAGAAGCGAAGATTTGCATATACACATTTTCCGCAACTTGAAGAAGAACAGTTTACTGGCGTCAACCGAAGCCGACGAAGACGAAACAGACGATGAAACAGACGTTGAAGCAGAAAACGTTGTGTTCCAGACGCCGAACAGAGCAACGAACGCCGAAAGAAGTGATGAAAATTAACAAGGAGCAGACGAGATGATTACCAGGCGCAACGTATTTACTGAAAACGACAGTATGTCGACTCCACGCTTTGCGATCAGTTTTCGCGACGTAGAAGAGAGCATACGCAGTTATGATGGCACTAACACTATTCCAATCGAAGTATGGATAGAAGAATACGAAGAGCAAGCGACGCTTATGTATTGTATGCAAAATTGTTTGTGTTGAGCGAGAGAGGTCTAAATTCCTAGAATTCTCTTGAAATAGCATTGCTATCCGAATTTAAGTCAAGTGTCAGTAGTAATCTAGTTCACGAGCAACTCGCGCAAACGAAACGTGGCAACAACGAGTGTGTTTTCGAGTACTTCTATAGAATTAAAGATATTGCTTCTATAGGTAAAATTGCAGATGACGCTTTCATACAGTATTTAATTGACGGCATCGACGAAAAAAGTGTAAACAAAACAATATTATATGGTGCCAAAAATATGAGTCAATTTAAAGACAAACTAAAGTGTTTCGGAACAATGATAGCAAAGGAAAATCAGAGTGAGAAAGACAGGTTGAAGCGCAACGAGAACAGTGTGAAAGAGAAAGACAGAAAAAATCAGAATGTAAACAAAGACGCGAAAAAAGAAGTGAAATGCTACAACTGTGGTGAAAAAGGGCATGTGTTGAATAACTGCCAGAATAAAGAAAAATGCAGAAAATGTTACAAATGTAATCAGTACGGACATATTTCTAAAGAGTGCGCAAAAATTGACAAAAAAGTTTTAAATACGAACACACGCAGTTTGATTTCTAAAAACGATTTGACCAGCAAAGAAGTTTATATTGAAAATAAAAAGTGTACGGCGTTATTCGATACGAGTAGTAAATTCAATATCACACGGAAAGATTTTTATTGTGATATTGGCAAGCCGAAGCTGGAAAGCTGCAATGTCGTTCTAATTGGATTCGGAAGTGACCGCGACTCCAATAAAATAAAACCACTTGGACAATTTAAACAAAAAATTCTGATTGATGAAAAGGATTGATTATTTGTTAGATTTTTACATCGTTCCAACGAAGTATTTTGATATGCAATTAATTATCGGAGAACAGCTATGTTTACAAGCAGAAATTATTTTTAATTGTAAGGGCTTACAAGTGCGAAAGAATAAAAGAAATAACGAACAAAATATTATAAACATTTGTGTTGAAGTGGACAATGAGTTGTTTGACATTAACAAGGCTACGAGCGAATGTGCCAAGCAAGAGGTGCGTGAGCTAATTTCGAACTATGAACCGGTCAAAACAAAAACAACAAATGTAGAAATGCGTATTGTGCTAAATGATGAAACGCCAATTTTCTCACGTCCACGCAGACTAGCTTTTTCGGAAACGCGTATCGTTGACGAACCGATTAAAGAGTGGCTTAAGAATGATATAATTGAAGAGTCAACATCCGAGTTTACAAGTCCCATAGTACTCGTAAAAAAGCACGACGGTTCTGTAAGGCTGTGTTTAGATTATCGCAGAATTAACAAGGTAATTGTTAAAGACCATTTCCCATTACCGCTGATTGAGGACCAGTTGGATCGTCTGCAAGAGGCAAAAATATTCAGTACAATCGATTTGAAAAACGAATTTTTCCACGTACCAGTTGCTGAATCCAGCAGAAAATATACGTCATTTGTGACACACTGAGAACAATATCAGTTTTTGAAAGTACCCTTTGGATTTTCAAATTCGCCAGGCGTTTTTCAGCGCCACGTCAATGCGATGTTTCGGGATCTGTCCACGTTACTAGCATCTTCAGTTAATACGAATTTTCTTTCGAAATTGGGTATCTTTAGAATTGGGTCCTCGGTAATCAAAAGCTTTTCAAATGCTTCTATTTAGTCCGTCTGTTTACTATCTATTTTAGAGTCTTTTTTTAAACACCTAGTTAAGGGTTTAGCAATGTCGGCAAAGTTAGGTATTAATTTCCTATAATAACCTGTATTTTTTGGCGGTTTGGTTTTATTCAATATCTAGTAACGACATTTCCTAAGAACGTGGTTTCTTGCTTTAAGAATTCACATTTGTTTAATTGTAATTTAAGGTTGGCTTCTGATAATTTCGGGAAAACTGCGTGTAAAGACTGCAAATGCTCTTTAAGTGAAGTGGAAGAAACTATGATTTCATCCATGTATACCAAGAAATTTATTTAAGAAGTGGGCGAAGTATATTTTTCATACATCGCTGGTAATTGGCTGGTACATTTTTGAACCCAAATGGCATACGAGTAAATTCATAATGCCCGTACTTAGTTGAAAATTCTGTTTTGGCTATTGATTCAGGGTCCATTTCAATTTGATTGAAGCCGTTTGCAAGGTCGATTGTCGTGAAATAATTGCATCTGCCTAGTTTACTTAAAATTTCGTCCATGTTTGGTATAGAGAATCATCTATAAGTTTTCTATAATGTATCATTTTACGAAGAAATAACCAGTGTATTTCTAAACAATACAAAGGGGACAGCTTAAGATAAGAAGAGGCCGTCAGCCGTCAGAGACAGTAAGGGGAATCACATGGAATCCCAGCTTTGGCTGGGGTACGTGCCGTCCTTGCTCCTACTGTCGGAAGTGCGGCTATACTCTCCACGTGAGGGCGGCTGGAAGCAGGCCCCTAACACGGTCATGTCTCTGCTAGGGGTGCTGACTAATTGTAGTCGGGCGAAGATTGTGATTCTATAAATCACCCCAATCCAAGGCGGAACAGCATACGCCAAGGGATGCATGGCCGGGGGGTAGCCCGGTCGTTAGTATGCGGACTCTGGATACCTGTCGCCCTCCAGTTTCATCAAGACTTCCCACGGCACGCGGGCTATGCCGTGGGGGACCTTCCCTTCCCGCCTACTCGTGGGTCCAAAGTATGGATATTAATTTTACAAAAGATAAGTCCGATGCGACTTCGACAGCATCAACCCAGGGCGAGGCCTTAACGGCCGACCCCAACAACAGCACTGCAGCCAGTGGGCTGCGGGCTTCCACCCCCAATACCACGGGTCTTGGCCCTGGTACTTTAGGGGACCCGGACAGGCCACGGACTCCCTTGGACGATGAGTTCGCTAGTGCTGACTTCTCGTTCAATAGCTGCTCAGGCCGGCAGCAGCTCGTCGAGGTGATGTCCTCTGACGCTGAAGCTGACGCTGACCTGATCAGCCTCGTTGACGACGCTTCCGTGGCCTCGCAGAGGTCAGGTCTCACGGAAGCAGGCTCTCAGATACAGCGGCTGCGACTGGACTCTGAGAACGCCTTTGTGAAGATGAAGACCCGTGAGAAGAGGCTTTTCAAAGCCGCACTCGCAAAGGGTTCGAGCAGAGCAGAAGCTCTGGCTATCGCCACCGCGCCCCCCGTGGAAACCAAGGCCAAACGGACGCGCGCTGACGATACCGTCCTCGAACCTCAAGGGTCTTCAAAGAAGCCCAAAACGACTCATGTGGAGTCCACAAAGCCACCTCTCAGCCAGGTGTCGAGCAGCGTGAAACTGGGCTTCACTTCGGCTGACTCAAAAAACCCGCTTTCACCGGAGCAAGTGGCCACGGTGAAAGCTAGCATTGCCAAGGCTCTGCTGCTTCATCCCACATCGGTTGCCAGTCCGGGTTTCGAGGGTTGCATACCTCGAAATGAGTGGCTGCTCCTGGTGTGCGAGGATAGCCGCACTGCCGACTGGGTCAGGGGAGCCGTTGGACACATCAGGTCCATCAGCTCCCTTGACATTAAACTACTGGAGGAGTCTGAGTTCCCCAAAGCTCACCTCATTAGAGGATACTTCCCCAGTAGTGCTGGACTCACACCCGCCGATATTTTGCGATACCTTGGTATCCAAAAAGAGGAGTTGTTCTCGACAAAACTGTGGCGTGTGGTCCAGCATACCCTTAGCGGTACTACGACTCACCTCGCGATGTTGGTCGACGAGGAGTCGTATAAGGCTCTGACGGAGTGCAACAGGAAGGTGAAATTCGTCTTTGGACGAGTTAAACTTCTCCTGAAGAACTCCGTCCCCAGAGTCTCTCCCTCCCCGGCCCGTCCCCCATCCCCCTCTCCAACCATTCCCCCCATTCCAGCGCCCCTCCGGAAGCGTCAAAGGTGGCCCCTACCTATGTGGCTGCCGCACCGGTGGCGTCCACCAGTGCTGCGGCCGCAGTGGCGCTGAAAGCCCCCATCCTCAAACCCCCGACCTTCTGGTCTCCGCCCCCAACCCCTCAACGGGCCGCACCAGGCCGGTGGCTGGCAGCGGGCGCCTCCTGGCCCCTGCCAGACCCACAGTCAGCGCTGGGCGCAAACAACCCACAAGGGCACCTCCCGCAAACAACCCACAAGGGCACCTCCCGCGACTGGGATCGCTAGGCGATCTGCCGAAGGGCATCCGAGGCAACGACTCTCGGGGGGGCAAGGCATGTGGCCTTGTCACCAAGGCGCTGAGAGAGGATGCGGAGCGCAACTAGAGTGCTCCAGGCGAACCTGCACCACGCCAGAGGAGCGTCAGCCACCCTGTGCAGGGTCGTCTGTAAAGAGGAGATTGACCTGGCTCTCGTCCAAAAGCCATGGTTAATAGGTGGCCTCGTCCGTGGACTATCATGCGGATCATGTAAGTTATTATATGACCGTATGGGAGGTGCCCCTCGCACTGCTATACTGATCAATAACAGTGTGAGACACTTTCCTTTAACCAACTTCATTCACAGAGACCTGGTGGCAACGGCTATGGAGGTAGCCACTGCTGATGGCGTCGCCTCTGCTTACTTCCCGGGCGATGTGGATGACGTACCCCCCGCAGAGGTTCAGCGGCTTGTGGGATTCTGCCGCCTCCACAACAAGCCGCTCGTGTTGTATCTAATGTGTTGTCATTTAGACATAGCGAACGTCGGATGTAAGCCGTTTATTAATTCTATTAGGGAAGAGGTATTAGATCTCACCCTAATAAGCAACTCAATTGCGAGTTCGCTTATAAACTGGCGGGTCACAGACGAAGCCACCTTGTCGGACCATCAGCACATCAGGTTCGACCTTCCTGGCCAAGTCGAGATCCGCCAGAACTCCTTTTGTCCTAAAAAGACAAATTGGGAACTCTTCAAAGCCTCTGTGGCTTTGAAAGCAGACATGTTGATCAGCAATCCTAACTCTGTCAGTGAGATAGAACTTGCTGCCAACCTGCTCCAAGATGTGCTCATTACGTCCTTCGAAGCCAGCTCAGTTCGGAAGACACTAACGGTCAACCGTAAAGTTCCTTGGTGGAACGAAGAGCTGGCTGCTCAAAGAAGGAAGGTTAGAAGCCTTTTTAACAAGGCCAGATCTAACCGTATAAGTTGGGACGTCTATAGGGACGCTCTCACAAACTACAATAAGAACATCAGACGCTCCAAACGCGATACGTGGCGCAGCTACTGTGGTAGCATAGAATCTCTGCCAAAAGATCGTCTAATGGTATAGGGCTTCTTAAAAGAGCAGATGGCTCTTTCACTCAAGATCGTAGGGAAGCACTTGATCTTTTACTACAAGTTCACTTCCCAGGTTCCGTGCCCAACCCAGATCTATCCAGTCACGTTGACGCCACCTAGTCACCTGACTCACGTGGAACCAGTTTATCTGGTACCATCTTCGATCCTGAAGAGGTCAAATGGGCTGTAGATTCCTTCGCTCCCTTCAAAGCCCCAGGGGGTGATCAAATCTTTCCAGCCCTTCTCCAAAACAGTCTGGATCATATCCTTGATCCACTGGTCGGCCTTCTTAGAGCCAGTCTCACGTGGGGACACATACCCAACTCTTGGAGGAGAGTCAATGTGGTATTCATCCCCAAACAGGGGAATCGTCCTCTTGACCAGCCTAAGTCCTACCGACCGATCAGCCTTACCTCCTTTCTGCTTAAGACTGCGGAAAGGCTCCTAGACTTGCACATTCGGTGCTCTCTGCAGGAATACAACCCTCTGCACCCCACGCAGTTCGCGTATATAGCCGGTAGATCGACAGAGGTCGCTCTCCATAAATTAGTGAGTAAGATCGAAAAGGCCTTCGTATCAAAGAACATTGCTCTGTGCTCTTTTCTTGATATAGAGGGTGCTTTCGATAATACCGGCTACGGGTCTATTTCTACTGCGCTTGAGCGCAGGAACATTGTCCGTCCCATAATCTGGTGGATTGACGCCATGCTCAAACACCGGACTATCTCCTCTACCCTGGACACGACGACCGCCCACATTAGTGCGGTAAAAGGGTGTCCCCAGGGAGGGGTTCTATCCCCTTTGCTCTGGTCCCTAGTAGTTGACGAACTACTAATCATACTCGCAGAACAGGGCGTGGAAGCGATTGGCTATGCCGACGACCTGGCTCTCGTAGTGAACGGGAACTATGCCAACACCGTGAACACGGTCAGTAGATGGTGCGATGATGTAGGTCTTAGCATCAATCCTCAAAAGGCAATCATTGTTCCCTTCACTAAGCGTTACTCTATTGACATTGGTCAATTACATATTAGCGGCTCTCCTGTGGAACTTTCCAACGAAGTCAAGTATCTAGGGGTAACCCTTGATAAGCGACTAAACTGGAACTCCCACCTGCATAACACTCTATCAAAGGCCAAAGGCATGTAGACGGCTTTTCGGTAGAATATGGGGTCTCAAATCCTGCACCATTAGGTGGCTTTTTGAAATGATGGTAAGACCGATCGTAACCTACGCTGCCATTGTGTGGTGGCCCAAGGTTACGCAGGTCACTGCCATCAATAACTGCACGAAATTGCATAGGCTGCTTTGCCTTTCCTTAACGGGTGCACTCCGCACCTGTCCCACTGCAGCAATGGAATCGATTTTGAATCTGACTCCGCTGCATATCCGTATAAAAGAAGTTGCTGCTATGAGCCTTCTTAGAATCAAGCTCCAATCTGGGCTTCTAGCTACCGAATCTGGGCATGCTAGCCTACTCAAAGACATTCCTGGCTTAGAGATCTGCACTAGATCAGATTCTATGACCAAGGAACTCTTCTTTGGTGCAAAATTTAGAACCCTCATCCCGGACCGCAGGGTTTGGGATGCTGGCAACCCCATCAGAGACCCAAATGGTATACATTGGTACACCGACGGGTCAAAGACTGAACAGGGGGTTGGAGCTGGAATACATGGTCCCAACTCCAGGACCTCGATTGCTATGGGCAACTGGCCCACAGTTTTCCAATCAGAGGTTCACGCCATTGAGTTCTGCTGCCGTCTTATCCTTGAGAAGGGGACTAGAGCAGCGAAAATATACATCTTCTCGGACAGCCAAGCGGCCATACTAGCCCTCTCCTCAAAAAGAATAGGCTCGCGTATGGTGGCTGACTGCTGGAAATGTCTCCAGAGGCTGTCAATAAGGAATAAAGTCACCCTAATTTGGGTACCTGGGCACTCTGGCTTCCAGGGCAATGAGCTGGCGGACGAACTAGCGAGGGCTGGGTCATCAGCCACCATGCTCGGCCCCGAACCCTTCTGTGGCGTGGGGTGGTCTACTATCTCCTCCCTTGTGAAAACCTGGGCTGGAAGATTGACTGAACGCTACTGGTTCTTCCAACCAGGGATGCGGCAGGCTAAAGAGCTTACCAATCCCAAAGTTGATCGAAGGACCAAGCAGCTCTCCAGGAGAGACCTCTATCTCCTTGTTGGCTACCTAAGTGGCCACCACTTGGTGAACTACCACCTCAAAAAAATGCGTTTGTCCTCGGACGCGGAGTGCAGGCTCTGCAAAGAGGACGATGAAACTACCAAACACATTCTATGTGACTGTCCGGCCTTGGTATGGACAAGGAGGAAACATCTGCACGTGGAAATCGCAACTCCAGAGCAGATTGTCCGTTCCTCGACGAAAGATCTGTTATGCTTCATTAGGGAAGCAGAACAGCTTTTGTCATGACAGGGAGAGCATTCTGGGTACAAAAGATCATATTGGTCGCAGTGCCTCGCGCTTTCTCCGCTGGGAGACTCCCTCTTCTATAATAATAATAATAATAAGATAAGAAGTAAAGAAAAAAAAGCAGACTAAAACAACTCGGCTAGATCATGTTCGGCTTGCAGGTGTTGTTGCTCAGCTGTTTTGTTTGCCCACCCTGTCATGACCATTTCGTCCGCTGTGCTCTTATGTATGTTCTCATATGTTCCCAACAAATAACTCTAGCAGGAATTCTTTATTACAGTTTATATAACTACTAATATTACGCCTAACAAATACATTTTAGATTTTAAAAGTGATATATGTGCGAGAATAAGGCTGTTGAGGAATAAAAACAGTGCATATACGAGGTGTGTTCAAAAAGTAAGGTGACTTTTCATGACAAAAGCTGTTCTGCTTCCCTAATGAAGCCTAACAGGTCTTCTGTCGAGAAACGGACAATATGCTCGGGAACTGCGGTTTCCACGTGCAGATGTTTCCTGATTGTCCATACCAAACCGGACAGTCACACAAATTTGTTTGGTTGTTTCGTCGTCCTCTTTGCAGAGCCTGCACTCCGCAACAAGGAGGTACAGGTAGGCCCTCCTAGAGAGTAGCTTGGTCCTTCGATCAACTGTGGGATTGGTAAGCTCTTTAGCCTACCGCATCCCTGGTTAGAAGAAGCAGTAGCGTTCGGTCAGCCTTGCAGTCGAGGTTTTCACCAGGGAGGAAATAGTTGACCACCCCACGCCACAGAAGTGTTCGGGGCCAAGAAGGGGGCTCATGACCCGGCCCTCGCTAGTTCGTCCACCAGCTCGTTGCCCTGGAAGCCAGAGTGTGCAGGTACCCAAAAAGGGTAACTTTATTCTTTTTCGACAGCCTTTGGAGACAGCTCCAGCAGTCAGAAAACATACGCAAGCTTACTCTTTTTGAGGAGAGAGTTAGTATGGCCGCTTGGCTGTCCGAGAAGATGTATATATTCGCTCCTCTAATCCCCTTCTCAAGGATAAGACGGCAGCAGAACTCAATGGCATGAACCTGAATTGAAAAATTGTGGGCCAGTTGTCCATAGCCATCGAGGTTTTGGAGTTGGGACCAAATATCCCAGCTCCAACCCCTTGATCAGTCTTTGACCCGCCGGTGTACCAATGTACACCATGACGGTCCTTGATGAGGGTTCTGAATTTTGCACCACAGAAGAGTTCCTTGGTCATAGAATCTGATCTAGTGCAGATCTCTAAGCCAGGAATATCTTTGATTAAACTAACATGCCCTGATTCGGTAGCTAGAAGCCCAGATTGGACCTTAATTCTAAGAAGGCTCATAGCAGCAACTTCTTTTTTGCGGATGTGCAGCGGAGTTAGATTCAAAATCGATTCCATTGCTGCGGTGGGGCAGGTGCGAAGTGCACCCGTAAAGGAAAGCCAAAGCAGCCTATGCAGTTTCGTGCATTTACTGATGGCAGTGACCTGTGTAACCTTTGGCCACCATAGCAGCTTAGGTTACGATCGGTCTTACCATCATCTCGAATAACCACCGAATGGTGCAGGATTACCACTAGATATTTGACACCGTTGAATAGTCCTTCAAATAAGCCGCCAATGTGTAATTGACCAATGTCAACAGAGTAACGCATAGTGAAGGGAACAATGATTGCCTCTTGTGGGTTGATGCTAAGACCTACATCTTCATACCACCTACTGACCGTGTTCAGAGCTGATTGCATCAACTCTGTGACGGTGTTGGCATAGTTCACTACGTGGCATAGTTCACTACGTGAGCCAGTTCATCGGCATAGCCAATCGCTTCCACGCCTTGTTCTGAAAGTATAATTAATAGTTCGTCAACTACTAGGGACCAGAGTAAAGGGGATAGAACCCCTCCCCCCTGGGGACACCCTTTTACCGCACTAATATAGACGGTCGTTGTGTCCAGGGCCGAGGAGATAGTCCTATGTTTGAGCATGGCGTCAATCCACCGGACTTTGGGTCGGGCAATGTTTCTGCGCTCCAGAACAGCGGAGAGAGACCCGTAGCCGGTGTTATCGAAAGCACCCTCTATATCAAGAAAAGAGCACAAAGCAATGTTCTTTGATACGAAGGCTTTTTCAATTTTTCCCACTAATTTGTGGAGAGCGACCTCTGTCGATCTACCGGCTATATACGCGAACTGCGTGGAGTGCAGAGGGTTGTTTTTCTGCAGAGAGCACCGAATGTGCATGTCTAAGAGCCTTTCCGCAGTCTTAAGCAGAAAGGAGGTAAGGCTGATCGGCCGATATGACTTAGGTTGGTCAAGAGGACGATTTCCCTGTTTGGGAATGAATACCACATTGCCTCTCCTCCAAGTGTTGGGTATGTGTCCCCACGTGAGACTAGCTCTAAGAAGGCCGACCAGTGGATCGAGGATATGATCCAGGCTGTTTTGGAGAAGGGCTGGAAAAATTTTATCACCCCCTGGGGATTTGAAGGGAGCGAAGGAATTTACAGCCTATTTGACCTTTTCAGGGTCGAAAATGGTTCCAGATAGGCTGGATCCACGTGAGTCAGGTGACAAGGTGGCGTCAACGTGACTGGAAAGATTTGGGTTCGCCACGGAACCTGGGAAGTGAACTTGCAATAAAAGCTCAAGTGCTTCCCTTTGATCTTGAGTGAAAGAGCCGTCTGCTCTTTTAAGAAGCCCTATTCCATTAGACGACCCTTTAGCTTACCTTGTGGAGTTTCGATGCCTCTGGACGCGATTTTACCACAGTAGCTGCGCCACGTATCGCGTTTGGAACGTCTAATGTTCTTGTTATAGGTTGTGAGAGCGTCCCCATAGTCGTCCCAACTTACGCGGTTAGATCTGGCCTTGTTGAAAAGGCTTCTATCCTTCTTTGTGCATACAACTCTTCGTTCCACCATGGAACTTTACGGTTAACTGTTAGGGTCTTCCGAACTAAGCCGACTTTGAAGGATGTAATTAGCACATCTTGGAACAGGTCGGCAGCAAGTTCTATCTCCCTGATAGAGTTAGGATTGCAGATCAACAGGTCTGCTTTAAAAGCCACAGAGGCTTTGAAGAGTTCCCAGTTTTTCTTTTTGGAACAGATTTGGCCAGGAAGGTCGAAACTGATGTGACTAGGGTGAGATCTAAAACCTCTAAAAAACGTAGGTTTGCACCCTACGTTAGCTACATCTAAATGACTACACATTAGTTAATCTAAGAGAGACTCACCACGTTTGTTGACGTGTGATGCGCGTTGGCATCACACCCGATCACGAGCGGCTTTTTGTTTTGGCGGCAGAAATCCACAAGCCGCTGAATTTATGCGGGGGGTACTTCATCCACATCGCCCGGGAAGTATGCAGAGGCGATCACTACTTCCCGGACGCCATCAGCACTGGCTTTTAAATTAAAATTGGAAATATAAAAAAAAAAAAACCAAGTAAAATCCAATCAGATCGGTAGATTAATATTAGTTGTTAGGATGTAGAGTTAATTGATACAGGATAGACAGTTTAATAGAGTAAAGGGAGTACTCGGAGTTGAAAACTCTAGACATTCTGTTGTAGTCAGCACAGAGAACTCGGAAAGGGTCATGGAAGCTGTAGTTAGTATTACAAAAGGCCAAGGATAGTGGCATAAAATTACGAGTGACTCTAGAAGGAATACAGAAATTAATTTGAGTAAGCAGAGTAGGGGAATCTATATTGTACTTTATTAGCTTTACAATAAACATGACGCCTAACATAATACGAAGGTTAGTTAAAGAAGGTAGGTTAATTAGAAGTAGTCTACTAGAGTATGCTTGGAAGTTTACACCCGGAACCCAATTAAAACTACGCAAGGCAAAGAGTAGAAACTGCTTTTGAACATACTCAATTCTATATTGGTGAATATGGTATTACGGCGACCACACGCAAGACCCATATTCAAGAGTTGGACGAACAAGAGATGTATAAAGCAACTTTGTCGTGTAAGGACCCTCGAATTCTTTGGCCCATCTTTTGATGAACCCGAGTAGTCGAAATGCCTTATTGACAATTTGTGTAATGTGACGATCAAATTTCAATTTATGATCAAAGAGCATACCTAAATCACCTACTTCAGATATTCTTTAGAGCGGGGTTAAGTTAAGATTGTAATTGATGACATGATAGTTACATCTGTAAAATGACATAACCTTGCACTTCAAACAGATAAGATGCAGCAGATTATGGCTGCACCATTCAAAAAACAAATCAAGTTCTGTTTGAAGAAGGTTATTTGAAGGATCATTAATAAAAAGGTTAAATAGCAATGGTCCAAGGTGGCTCCCCTGAGGAACACCAGAAGTAAGTACGATCGGCTTAGAAAGGCGGTCTTTAAAAAGAACTCGTTGAGACCTGTTAGTTAAATAATCAGATATCCACAAAATGAGCTTTTGAGGAAAACCAATCAAATTTAACTTATGAATTAAGAGATTATGATTTACGGAGTCAAATGCTTTACTGAAGTCAGTATAGACCACATCAGTTTGCATTTTGTTCCTAAATCCTAGATTAATGTGAGATGAAAATTCTTAAAGATTAGTAGCTGTTGATCTTTCCTTTATAAACCCATGTTGATGGGGTGAAATTATAGATTTACACTTAAAAGTTATCTGAGCCGTAAAATATTTTTTTAAAAATCAGGGCTAGAAGAGAAAACGGGTTTTATCGATTTAAGATACTTTTTGTAACAATTTGCATTCAGAGCAATATAACGTGAAAAATCAGAAAGATTGCAAGTTAATTTAGACTTTTTAAAATACCGCGATTTCGAATTGTTCAGCCTTACTTACTCACGTGAAAACTAAGGAGGCCTATTAGACTTTACAGGAAAAGTAAGTGGAACACATTGATCAAAAAATGAGTTCATAGAGGAATAAAAAAATGAAATGCATGTATTTAGATCAGAACATGAATAAAGAAATGACCAATCATGTTCCAAAATTAAAAAAATCTATTTTTGAAAATCGGTCCAACGGAAACAACGTGATTTTATTATAGGGGAAACAATTGAAGTTTGCATAGAAGTTGGCAGAGTTAGAACCAGGTCCAATGTAGGATGATAGGGATCTTCAGAAAGAACTAAGGGATTAATTCTAGAGTTCCAGCCACTGCTGTCGCGTAGGTGGAGGCAACCGACAGACGGATGGTGAGACAGACGGACATGGCTCAATCGACTCGGCTAGTGATGCTACCACAGCAGCTGTCATAACGAAATCCAACAAAAAGGAAAGCAAGAAATGTTGCAAACACTAAATCATTAAAGGGTATTAGAGATGTATGTGGGTGTGTGTCTCTCTCCTCCACTTTCTTGTGTGTGTCAGGCCAGGTGCTGCCTGGGGCTTTTGTTCGTCTTTGCAAATATTGATTGCATTATGGCAAATATAAAATGAAACATCTGACAATTTTGTAGCAGCAGCAGAGCAAAGCTCATAAATCAAGCGTGGCAATCGCTTTTCAATTTTTTTGCCAAACGCAACTACCCGTAGACAACGTGGTTTGCTATTGTTGACAATTTCCTGTCGATGTCATCAGCGTGTGTGTGTGTGTGTGTGCAGCTTGAAATGCCGCGAGGGGCGTGGCAACTGCTGTTCAGTATTATGTAACCAGCAGCTGCTGGTTATGAAAGAATTAAAGAAAATGATTAAAAACGAAACAAGAGTCGAGCGGCACGCGACGGTGTGATACCCTTGGACGTATGTTGAAAGTAAAAAGTATTAAATTGTATGATACTAATCGCAAGCTAAAAATTAATCATAACACTGCAGTGCGCTGCCACCTTGCTTCAATTTCAATACGTTGCCAATAATTTATCGCCGCAATTTCCTAGCGCGCGAAAGACTGCCAATAGCGGTGTGAGCAGTATATATCGGTATTTCTTTATAAATTTTAAATGAGCCAATATCGATAACTTGAAATATATCGAGTAATCAAAATTAATATATATTTAATTGCATTTTATGGTTTTGTATTTTTTATTGACCCTAAAATATGAATAATTAAATAATAATCATATGTGCACGTACGCATATTATGAATATTTACACATGCATGCAACTATGTACTTGCAAAAATAAATAGAAAAACCAAAGAAGTAAAAGGGAATGCAAAATCAAAGTACGATGCCGTCCGGGATACCTACCTGGTGCCAGTTGAGTGAGAACACGCACACAAACACAATTACAACTACATAAGCTACAGGGCAGCTGGCCGTAAAGCGGTAGCAACAGAAACAGTGCCCGGCGCCTCTCCCAGCCCAGTCGCACAGATCCAATTACTCACCGTTTGCGGTTCTTTTCTTTTGGACAACGAGGCGGCCCAAATGGCTCCTGACCACAACACTCTCGCGGAGTGAATGTGTGTTTCAGTCTGTAAATCTTTGTATGCTACCTAATTATCAGGCAATTCGATGACAGTTTTTCGCTGGCACCATTTTTAATAAATAAACAAATAGTTGTGTTGTGCTTTCGGTGCTTCGCTGTACTCATTAAAGATTAACCAGTCCAACGCTACAATCAGGTGCTGACTGCATAAGGCCATAGATTATAGTACTTTATTTGGATTTAAATTACGCGTACAAGTATCTAATTGTACTGCAGTCCGCTGCCACCTTGCATCAATTTCGATACGTTGCTAATAATTTATCGCCTCAATTTCCTAGCGCGCAAAAGGCTGCAAAGAGCGGTGTGAGCAGTATTTATCAGTATCTCTTTATAAATTTTAGATGGGCCAATATCGATAGCTCGCAATATATCGAGTTATCAAAATTAATATTTCTTTAATTGCATTTTATGGTTTTGTATTTTTTACTGTCCCTAAAATATAAATTATTAAATAATAATTATATGTATGTATGTATGTACACAAATTAAGTATGTATATGTTTTAACATACATATCTATATGCACATGTATTTTCGGTAATTGACAAGGAAAAGAAGAGTCGAGAATCAGATCGCGCTACGCGCTCGCATCGTTTCTTTCTTTCTTTCCTGCACAAGTAATATAGTTATAACGTCGTTGACCACTTGACCATAAAGGGAATAAAAATTACACAACATATAAAATTAAATTTATCAAAATATATAAAATAATAATAAATGACTTTGAAAAACAAAATGTGAACATGCCCACTAGACTGGCCCTTAAAAATAAATTTCAAACCACCGGGCAGAATTCATTTCTACTAGGGCCCAAAACAACCTACAAAAAAATTTGGGGCCGATCGGATAATGCTTAATGGCCGCTCAATCGCCCCAAAGTTGGAAAATTTGGTTTATAAGGAAGAATTACTCATACGTAAACTTTTTTTCGACTTAAAATAGTTTACCAACTTATTCTTTTGTTTATTTGTAAGTTAATTTGTAATATTTAGTATAACTGATTAAATATAACTGATTGCCAGAATAAGTTACAAGCACATAAAAATGATAAACGCCAATAAAGTGTGTTAATTTAATTATTGCTAATGTATTTCTATATATTTACAAACTCATTTTTCTGAACACAGTTTTATAGGTCTTTTTTACAATGTGATGGATATGTTTTGCGATATCTCTCAACGAATTGAAGAATAAGTTGTTTTTCCTCCTCATTTTTTGTCAAAATTCGATTGTAGTCCTTCATAAATTTTATGCTACGCGCAGCAGCAAACCAGCACAAAAATTAAATGACTCGATATAATCGTCATTTTCTGTCCAGGTTAGTTGATCGTGTTTTAGGAAACTGCTGGATAGCCCGAATGCATCGAAAAAGTAACTGCTTTTGTAACAGATGTAGTCACTCATAGAGCTGCATCGCAAGTCGTTAGCGTCTAAAATACGCCTTTGCTCCAAAATCTTTATTTTCGGCTCCTTTGCTTTTAATTGGCTAATCATATTTCTTTTTTCATCAACTGTCACTGTAGGATCGAAAAATGCTAAGGCAGCTACTTCCGGCGATAAATACCACAAATGACTTTTCATTTTGGAAATTATTTTTTCAGACACCGCAATATCAATGTCTCCGTACATAAGGGCATATTTCACAAACTGCAATGTCCAAGTTTGGAGCACTGATTGCATTTGTACATTCATACCAAACTTTTATGTACAAAAGTATAATAAATAAGCAAATATCTCGCAGTGCAATCATCTCTCGCTTATTCAACTTAAATTGACCGCGGAATATAAATATTTTAAGCTTTACCCATAAACCTGGCGTTGGACGTTGAACTGCAACATCGAAAAGGGTAGTTTTCTCCGAGAAAAACGAGTGACAAATGAAGAAGTTCCTGATAATCTGCTCTGCTATACGATTTTAGCTGTAGTTGCAAATGAAAAAACTGTTTAAGAGAAAGCTCCTGTTCCTGGGTTATAATTTTGCGAATTACAGGATCATCCAATCCAGAGTTGTAAAGCTTGAAACTTTTGAACTTTCCTTGGAGCTTAGTTTTACGATTCGCATATTATAAAAAAACAACTGCAGAACTTGCCGATTGGAAGGTAATCTTGCACCCAGAATTTGATGTGAGATGCCTTCAACCATATCAACCATATATACCGAGTCATTCACATTGCGTGTCACTGGTTTTGTGTATAAAGGTGATTGCAAACTTGACATTTTGTTAAACACTTTTCAGCAAAAAATGACAACCAACAAAGTAACGCGGATAAAATAACGGCGGCTTCGATATATCGCAAGTCAAATATACGGCAACTCGATTATGGCGCCAAGAATTTACCGATTATTTTATATTCCCTCCAATATTGAAGTGTTGCCACTTCTCTTAAAATTCACTCTCGTAAAACTATCGTTTTGTACCAGCGATAGCACGCGGCATCAATATCTGCTTTCGCCACATCTTTTTTATGTTTATAAGCGATAATAAATATATGTAATCGTGGACTCCAACATAAGTAAGTAAATGAAGGCTTTTAATAAATATTGTTGTGATTTCTCCTTAATTATAAAACTCAATTATGATACAAAAAATGATTTTTTTTATATATAAACAGAAAACAAAATGTTATAGTCATAAACCATTTTTAAAGAAGTTAGACAAAAAAAGTTTACGTATGAGTAATTTTTCCATATAAACCAAATTTTCCAATTTTGGGGCGATTTGGCGGATATTAAACATTATCCGATCGGCCCCAAATTTTCGTAGGTTGTTTTGGGCCCTAGTAGAAATGAATTCTGCCCGGTGGTTTAGAAAACAAAAAAAAAATATTTTAAGGGCCAGTCTAATGCCCACCCTGGGAATAGAACCCAATTTCGAATGACGCAGGACTTGACCAGTGGTTAAGTGAGCTATGTCCCGGATTATTATAGCCTGTATTCGGGGTTCCTGTGCTTCCGCGATCGACATGTGAAATGTTTTTGTTGATTTGCATTGAATACAAATTTTAACGCGTCAGAATTCGTAACATTCGCTTCTTCTTGATTTTTTGGCTCGAGTTAAGAATGCAGATTGTCTTCTCGCTCTGTCTAATGTCTCCCCGCACTTATAAATGCTTAATGACATATGTATGTATATTTGTATAAATATATATTAATACATATTTACTTATGTAATAAAAATAAGGGAAAAATGACAAAAATTATAAAATTCAATATATCTAATAATAATTAATAAATATGAAAACACAAAATGCGAACCTGCCCACCCGGGGAATCGAACCCCATTCGATGGCCGCAGGAGCTTATCAGTGGTTAAGAAAGACTGATGTCGACCGTATTCGGGGTTCGCTTGCTACCGCGATCGACATGTAAAATGTTTTTGTTGATTTTCATTAAATAAAATTTAAACGTTGAATAAATATTTATTAAAATGGATTTAAAAATATTATAATATAAATATATAAATATTAAATGTAAAATAAATATTAAAAATTGTTTGTGTTAAAGACTTAAAT
Organism: Zaprionus ornatus; assembly: GCA_018904035.1. Lineage (NCBI taxonomy): Eukaryota > Metazoa > Arthropoda > Insecta > Diptera > Drosophilidae > Zaprionus > Zaprionus ornatus. The sequence continues at coordinate 113,382 of JAEIFZ010000251.1, forward strand.
ATTGCATAAAAATAAATCAAAACCAATGAATTGAGGAAAACTATTTTTAATTGGAATTTAATTTAACAAGTGGTCCAAACGACACCAAGCCGATGCTTGTTGCGCGCGGAACCCAGACGAAGTCCACCTCCCGCCTGACCGACCGAGAAACACCGTCGCATAACGAACGACACGGAAACGCGGTAAAAATGCGAGTAGAAACTCGAGAGAAAGGAAAATTAACGCGATAGGGAATAAGAAGTCGAATAGAGGATACACGCGACATGCAAGTGAAAAATGAAAATTAAGTAAAAAAAAGATAGAATGACGAGGAAGATACTATTACTAATTAATACTAATACTAATTACGTGCTAGATAGACAAGAATTAAAGAATTCATAGCAGCGATAGAGTTAGTGCTAGCTATGACGTGTTGAAGTTTATTGTAGTCCGAACATAATACCCTGAACGGATCGTGTTGTGCATAGTTCGATCTACAATAAGGAAGAAGAGTTAGTGGAAGGTAATTACGTGTAGTTCTGCAATGGACAGAGAAGTGTAGCTGCCTTACCAGGGCCTCACTGTCAATGTCACCTTGCATAATAAATAAGACCTTGTTAATAAATAAGACGCCTAGCATGGCTCTACGATTGGTTAGGGAAGGCAGGTTTAATAATAGAAGTCTATTAGTATAGGAAGGCAATCTTAAATTTTCATCCCAGTTAAGGCCACGTAAGGCAAAAAGTAAAAAGTTCTTTTGTACAGATTCGATGAGTTCCTTATAAATAGTGCACTGGGGACACCATACGCATGACCCGTATTCGAGAATGGGACGAACAAGTGAGATGTAGAGGGTCTTTGTAAGATAAGGATCGTCAAATTCCTTAGACCATCTCTTAATAAAGCCTAAGACACCCATGGCTTTATTGACCATATTAGAAATATGATTGGAAAACTTAAGTTTTCGGTCCAAAAGAACCCCCAAATCATCAACTAGGGTGATTCTTTCCAAGGCACAACCACAAAGAGTATAAGAAGCATACTTTGGACTGGCTCGAGAGAATGTCATCAGCTTGCATTTAGAGCTGTTCAGGTTTAAAAAATTGGACAACACCAAGAATAAAAACTATTTAGGTCAGCTTGTAAGAGTGAGTGACAGTGGTCGTCTTTAAATTGGTAACAAAGCTTTACATCATCCGCATACATGAGAGTACGGGAGTTACGTATGACCAAAGGAAGGTCATTGATGAAAAGCGTAAAAAGTAGGGGACCGAGGTGACTCCCTTGAGGAACACCAGATGTGGCATGAAGTGAGTTAGAAAGGGTGGTTTTAAAGAGGACTCTTTGAGTTCTGTCAGTCAGATAGCTACCAATCCAACAAAGTATTTTTGGTGAAAAACCTAGAAGGTCAAGCTTATGTGCCAGAAGGGAATGATTCACTGAGTCAAAAGCTTTACTGAAATCCTTTTACCACAAAGGATGTCAGCTCAAGTAAATTTGTCGTAGTTGAACGACGCTATATAAATCCGTGTTGAAAAGGAGAAATAACGGACCTACAGGAATGTTGCAATTGAGGAGTTATAACATTCTCGAAAAATTAAGGTATAGCCGACAATTTAGAGATACCTCTATAAGTGCTTGCATCAGACTTGCTGCCCTTTCTTTCCAAATAGAAGGAAAGAGTGAAGTTTCTAAGGATAGCGAAAATAGTTTGAGCAATGCACTATGGTCCAGAATTCCTTTTTTTTTGTCATTAAGTCAAAATTTTTATGTCAATATATCGTCCTTTATTAATTATTTTCTAAAAGAAAATTGATCAAATAAATAAAAAACAAAAACAAAACTGACCGAAAGCTTTACTAAAGCTTTTAATGAGCTTTTAGGGGTGCAGTGTTAAACAGCTGATTGAGATAAGGCAATTCCCGCCAAATTATTTGCTTACTTTTGCACGTGGTACGATTGTTAATACGCATCCATAAATTATAGTAAAATATGGAAAATAAAAGCCAAGGTATGTTGTTTTTAACGTATGTAGTTAATATATGTGTAGTTGTACTGTTTTTGTGTTGTCTAACATTCAATTTATGTGTATTTTAATAGAAAATTCTAAAGTTACCCCTGTGCTTCGTGGAGTATAACTTATTTTCTGACAATTTCTGACAAAAGTTAAAAATGTCAGTTTGTACCTTTAACTATTGTCTTTGACGGTAAAGTAATATCTTTTGCCCATTTTTGCTCGTTTTCTAAGAATTTGATTTTATATAGGCAAGTTCGAGTTCAAACATAGCGACCTCCTGGACATTTGGAGGCGTAACAATCGGCTAATAAGTTATGTTTTAGATTACGTTTATTCCGCAATCAACAACAATAATCTGGAATCAAAAAATTTTAAATTATTCATTAAAAGAAAACCCGAGTGTAACAGACAACTAGACCGATTTATTTCCTAACATACTTAATGGATGGCGTCTAAGATAACAATTCTTGCTAGTGATTTTGAAAACTCCAAGACACCACAGCAAATGGGACGCCGAAACTTATCTTATTAAAATGCAGGAGCAAGATTAAAAAGGAAACTGGCATCCAATCTGGAAAGTGAAAGTGATAACGACACAAATATTTTGATTCATGCAGCAACTGTTTCTGCTAGAAAAGAATGCAAAAGGGACGTTGCCTTTGTTCTTAAAGAAACTTTAAAAACACCAGAATTTCCAAGCAAATCGAGGATGCAAATTCAATGGCAAAAACCAACTCCTCTTTCACCAAATGAAGCTCTAGCTTATCTCCTGGAAAACACGCTGACAAAACAGCAATATATAAACACCAGGCTTTTAAATAAAAGCCATAACAGCGACATATATCCAGGGGCGTGGTCGCACGGACTCCAAATTTTGTGTGCAAACTATATGTGTATTAACAACAAAATATACAAAGTTTCAAGTCTGTAGCTTAATTTTTAGACTTTATGCCAACAAAATCGAATTCTGGACCACAGTGCAATGGCTTACTTAAGCAGTTGGCACAGAACCGAAGTATACAAGCGGGAACACCGTCAGGGCCTGGTGAGAAAACTGGCTTAACTAAATAAAGATCCTTGACAAGCGAGCTTTCGTTTAGAAAGGGAGAGAAGATACCATTCGAACTTGGAATGTTGTATGGATAAAAGTGAGTGTGATGTGTAGAAGGTGAATAGGTCGTTTGAAAAAACTTTACAAACAAATCGGCCATGGTTTGGTCGGTATCTGCACAAGCATTTTCAAACGTTAATTTCGTTGGAAATGCGGGAGACTTGCGCTTCGTGTTAACAAAACTATAAAACTGTTTGGGGTTCTGAGTAAACTGAACCTTGCAACGAGTTAAATAGGTCTTATAACATTTCGCGTTTAAGACTGTAAAATCTGACCGCGCGCTCAAGTAGCGAGAAAAGGCTGAAGGCGAATTATTGTTTTATACTTTTTAAATAGACTCGACTTTAAATTTTTCAACCGTGACAACTCTCTTGTGAACCATGGCGGCTTACTCGAGGAAGTTGGATAAAAGCACGGAACACAAATATCAAAAAATGAATTAATTGTGTTATAAAAAATATTGGTCGCTACTGAAATATCTGTAGACAAATATAGTTCCGACCAATCAAAATTGGAAATTAACGAATTTAATAAGTTAAAATCTGCTTTTCTAAAGCAGCGTACACGATTACACAGTTTTTCATGTTTATCCATACATGCGACAAACTCAAAAGTACCTTCAAGAGTGGGATGGTAAGGATCTTCAGGAAGAGAAAGTGGTTGTGTCCTGTTTAGACTCACTCTAGATGGATCGGAGACAAAGCATAAATCTAACGATCTGTTACTACAGTTTAAGATATGATTGACCTGTGACAATGACATATCAAGCAGACCGTCGAAAAGGTCATGTTGTTGTTGAAGGCAACAGAGTATTTGAGTCAACACTTGTTGTCCAATTACAATTAGAAATATTAAAGTCCCCAAGGACTGAAAAGTGATCTCTGTCTGATAACAGATTAAATATAGTCTTTATTGCCGACAAATGTTGCAAATAGACTGATAACTCCGATGACGGCTGAATATAAGAACAGGTTATATAATGATAGAAGCCGGGGAAGTGTAATTTTACACAGAGTAATTCAATAGCAGATTGAATCTCCGGTTGTAAAAGTTTCGAATTGATGGTGGAATCAACTGCAATAAGAACTCCACCACCACGACGGTCAGGTCGATCACACCTGTAGGTTGTGTACTTATTTGGAAAGACTTCGGAGTTAACCAAGTCTCAGTAAACACAACAATTTGAGAAGAAAAAGAGAGACTGTTTAAATATAAAGTTGAAAGTTTAGTACAAAGACCTCTAACATTTTGATATGAAAGAGTTAAGAAGCTTGTTAGTTTTTTTGCTCGGATTTTTTTTGGCAGATGCTAAAGAAGGTAAAGGAATTTTAATCGGTGGGCGATTTTTTTTCTTCTTTATAAGAGAATAAAAGAAATAAATCAAATGCTGTCGCACATGACAATCGAACTCGGCACAATCGAAGCCTACAAAGTTCCATCTGCCACTCTGACCACTCAGCTATTGGCTTTTCTCTTGCTTGGTCGTCAAGGTTGCAATGCCATTTTTGTGCTGAGTACTGTTTATATTTTTAAAATGACTTTAATTCTTTTCTTAACTTACTTATTTATAGTCCTATTTAAATGAAATTTTCACAAAACGCTCGTGGCAAGGGTTTTCTTTTTGGTTGTTAAGTTAATATTGTTGCTTCTAAACAGTTTTTATTAATTTACTGAGGCGGGACGAGCGTGTCGCACTTTCAAAAAAATTTTGAAAAACTCCAGTATACACAAACGTTGTTACAAAATTTGGGTTACATAGTTTCTGAGATTTACGCGTTAATACAGACTGACAGACGGATAGACAGACATAGCTCAATCGACTCGTCTGTTGATCCTGATTTAGAATATATATAGTTTATGGGGTCGGAGATGCCTCCTTCTGCCAGTTACGCACATTTTCGTTACGACAAACTCAATAGTCCATGAAATCTTTTAAAATCCATGGCCTAAAAAAATCTATGCCTATGTCAATAAAGAAATGGGTTGGTGTAGCGAACGAAATCCGCAAACACTCAACTTTTATAAAAGTTTATTGTTATAAGTTAACAGAAATCGCCAAGACTATTTAAATTGCTCTTTATTAAAATTTAAATTTCGCGTTGTTGTTGGCGAACAGAAGAAGAAGATCGCATAGACCATGCGAAAGCGAATAGACAAGTGTCGTAAGCAATAGACTAAGCGAGAGGGCAATAAGTATATTTATGCATTTTAAGCGCGTGCCAAAATTCGTTACATTTGCTTCTTCTTGGTTTTGTAGAACGAGATAAAAATATGTACATATTGTGTCTTCTCGCTCTGTCTAATGTCTCCACGCATGTGTTAATGCTTAATGTCATATGTATGTATTTTTGTATAAATATATATTTCGAATCGAATCAGTTGAACAGTGGCTAAGAGAGCTATGTCCCGTACTGGAACATTGATGATGTTGAATGAATTCGAAGTTCGCTTGCTGCCGCGATCGACAAGTGAAATGCTTTTATTGATATTCATTAAATAAAATTTTAAAGGTCTCTAAATATTTATTATATACACGTATATAAAAATGTATTTAAAAATAATATTTATATTAAATGTAAAATACTTTTTATAATTTGTTTGTCTTAAATATTGCATAATAAATGAATCAAAATCAATGAAATCAAAATGAGAAAAAACTATTTTTAATTGGAATTTAATTTAACATGAGAAGTAGCGATTGTATATCTCACAATGGTGATCAGCTTTAGATTCCATACAAGCGTATTGCAAATTACAAGTTTTGATAACGGCCGTTTATATGGTGTTTATGTATGTTTCATTATACCTTTCGACCATTGAAAATAGTCAACGAGAGCAACAGTCGAGCAGCACGCGACAGTTGGATACCCTTCGACCCATGTTGCCATAAAAAGATTCTAATTGTATGATACTAATCGCAAGCTACAAATTAATCATTCTACTGCAGTGCGCTACCCCCTTGCATCACCCATATGGAAATCCATATTTTGGCAATATTATATCGGCGCAAATTTCCCAGCGCGCGAAAGACTGCAAAGAGTGTTGTGAGCATTATGTATCGGTATTTCTTTATAAATTTTAAATGGGCCAATATCGAAAGCTCGCCATATACCGAGTAATCAAAATTAATATGTATTTAATTGCATTTTATAGTTTTGTATTTTTTACTGACTCTAAAATATGAATTATTAAATAATAATTATATGTGCACGTACGCATATTATAAATATTTTGAATATCTTCACATGCATCGATTTACTACGCTACCTATTGATTGTACACAAATGTACACGTTTATAGTATAAATTTGCGTATGCTTATGTAAGTACGTAACGTAACATGAAACTCGAAACGCGTGATTGTTGTATAATTACAATATTCTCTTTGTATGCACCTAAAAGAACAAACTCTGCAAAATTGTTGACATTTAAGTGACTGAAAAATCCAAACCTATCTCAACATAGAAGAAATAAGTGAATAACACAAACATTTAAGTGACTGAAAAAACTAAACATAATCTCAACCAAAACTAAATCAACATAGAAGAAATAAGTGAATGACATAAACATTTAAATGACTGAAACACAAAACATAAAACTGGAATTGCCACCACAACAAAATCAACACAGAAGAAATAAGTGAATTACGTAAACATACAGTGATCAAGTCAAGACACAACCCATTTCAAAACAGCGAAGACATAACCCCTCTTTCAACTAAGACATGATCCATTTCAAGTGAAGAGTTAAGCCCACGAACACAGTGAAAACAAAAACCCCCGTTGAATTTGAACACAACCCAATTCAATTACAGATACACTGCTCGTCATCTGGTTAGCGCCCCCCTTTACACTCATTTTCTTTTGCTTTTTTCTCTTTGCCTATTGCACGTAACTTCTTAGTTTTTGTTTTGATTTTGTTGTCATTATATGAGATCTCTCTCATAATGAAATAAAGCGCGAGAGAGGAACCGTTATGTTTTATTTTCTATTCTGCTTTAGTTTCGCGAAGAATGAGTCCACTTATTTTGCTTCATCAGATAAGCACCGCCAAATGCAGTTTTAGTTATCTCGCTTATTTTGGCAAGTACAGTCACCAAATTTTTTGTGAAGCTTAAAGTATTCAATATCTTCAAATTAACATACAGTATGGGTAAAGGAACAGTTTTATCATTGGCTGAAAAATCAAAGATTGAGGCATACTTTGAATCTGGACTATCCTACCATAAAATTGCTGAAAAGACGGGAAGACACAGAAAAACAATTGCCAATTTTCTTAAAAATAAGAACAGCTATGGGAAAAATTACAAAGGCGGCAATAATCAAGTGATTTCACCAGCAGATAGCAGAGCAATACTTCGCGAAGCTTCGAATTCTCACAAATCGACCTCCAAGATAAGGGAAAAAACCGGTGTAAAGGCGAGCTTATCAACGGTCCAAAGAGTAATTAATAAAGCTAACCATTTAAGGAGACAGAAATTAAAAAAAAAACAACCACTCAATAAGCTGAGAAAAGAAATGCGCTTCAATTTTGCACGAACGCACATGACTTGGTCTACCCAATGGAAGCATGTTGTTTTTTCAGACGAAAAAAAGTTTAATTTAGAAGGACCTGATGGCTATAATTATTATTTTCATGACCTACGGAAAGAAGAACATCACTTGGACCGGTTGCACAGCCGGGTGGGGGGGGTTATGGTGTGGGGAGCAATATCATACTACGGCACTTGCGAGCTTCAATTTTTGACATCGCGCATGAACGCACAGGACTACAACAAGGTGTTAAAAACGGCGTTCCCGCATTTCCAAAACCTTTTCCAAAACCTGCAGTGGACTTTCCAGCACGATAATGCTCTAATTCACACCGCCCGATCCGTGAAGTCATGGATTCGGGACCAAAAAGTGGATCTCATGGAGTGGCCACCATACTCACCCGACCTTAACATCATTGAAAACGTCTGGGGATGGTTGGCCAGGAAAGTGTATGAGTCCGGAAAGCAATATAGTACAAAGACAGAGTTAATCGAAGGTATTAAACAAGCTTGGTCAACCATATCGTTAAATTACATTGAAAAACTTTATAATTCAATTCCCAATAGAGTTTTTGAAGTAATTTCAAATAAAGGCGGGACTACGCACTACTAATACTACATAAAAATGTTAAAAACTTAATATACAGGTGTTATATACTACCATTATTGGTCATAAACTTAATTAAATTGAATTTAAAGCAGGAGGCGCTAACCTGATGACTCAATTTTTGTTACATTTTTTTTATACTTTTTCTCAAAAACATTTATTAAAAAATATTTCTTATTGTTACAGTAGCCATTGTTGTTTTATTTTAAAGATAAATGAATGTAGCACAATATAAAAAATTTAAAAGCTGGAGCTCTGATGGCTTAGATTTTATTGAGCATTAGCGGTGAGTGTAAAGGGGGGCGCTAACCAGATGAGAGCAGTGTATAAACCCACAAAACAGTGAAGACATAACCCCTTGCTCAACTAAGACGCGAGCTTTTTCAAGTGAAAACACAAACCCATTTAATCTCATAAAAATTAAAACAATTGCAGTAGCAGCACTAGCCCCAATAGTACTGTCCGACTCGAACATGAGTCAGGTCGAAAGACAGATACGCGCTGTGTAAAACTTCAATGGAGACCCGGGCACCCTGTATACGTTCGTTAGCCGTATTGACTTCATCCTGGCGCTGTACCAGACTACAGACGAACGGCAGAAGTTGATAATTTACGGACTCACAACGAACAAAACGTCAGAGGCGATGTCATCCGCACACTTGGAGCCAACAACTTAGGCAGTTGGATCGAATTAAGGACGCATTTGATTCTATACTTTAAACCACAGGCACCGAACCATCAACTATTTGAGGAATTCAGAAACCGCCTTGTTTACTAGACTTGTTCAAGATAGCATTAAGAATTTAATCAAAAAATAACGAAACCACATTCATATCAGAAAAATTAAATGCCACATCCCAGACTTAAGATCCCTGATTAATGTATTAGTTACCGACTAACAACACTGTCAAAAGACAGAGACCATCGGACAGTGGACATTCCAAGATGAGCATACAAGAATTAAGACACCAGGAAGTGACACCAAATCAGCCTGAATACCCATACAACTACTTTTATCCCTATTACCCAGATTACTCTCAACCTCACCCTATCCCTACTAAATGAGCTACACCGGCTAGTAGCCACGGATCAAGCCAAAATGTAATAATCAAACGTAATAATGGTGAATTAAAATGTCTAATTGACACCGGATCCACATTAATATGCTCACTCGGAATATTTTCCAAACGCCTATACAAAAAACCAATCATCTAATCCATACTAGTAATAGTAGAAACTACAAATATACCACCTAATAACTATTTTCACATTGCTCAAGAGTTCTTGATCCATAAATTCTCAGATCATTACGACATGCTGATTGTACGCAAGTTGTTGTCCAAGGCCAAAGCAGTAATAGATTATCAAAAAGGAACTGCTACCCTGTTTAATAAAATATATAAGATAAAAGACACTAACAATACTACAGAAGAGAACCATGTCCAAATAGATCCTCCATTCCCACAAGACCCCACCTTTTTAAAACCACCACACTTCGAGATAACTTGTTCTAAACACAGAGGAAAGACACAAATTAACAAACCTATTGACAAAATTTCAAGACTTTCAATTGCACGAAGGCGATAAACTTAGTTCTACAAATTAGGAAAAACATACCTGTTTCCGCTAGTCCTTTTCCCGCTCGGAATAGTCTCGAGACCACGTAAAAAATGAATACGTCTGGTACAAGCAACTTCGGTTTCAATTCTGTTCTATATTTCTTATTATATATAGTGATCATAGACCATTCGATGTTTATCTTACATATCGATGTTTATATTACATATCGTATGTGGCCTATGTTCATATCGATTATATTACAATTCAATTATAGCATTCAGCTTTTATCCATATTATTTACATTTTAACAGATGATTCAATTCAAATCATTCAGCTCATTTCTAATGAAATAAAAATTAATTAAAAATCCCCTTTTTTCCATATTTTGGCGCCAACATACTCCCGGCCTTGGAAGCTTCCTTTCAACAAGTCTTTCTCGTCTTCATCTAAGGGCAGCGGGCAGATCTCGTGAACGTTGCGCTTAAAGTGACCTGATTTGGATCTCACAGTCACCATTCGAAAAGCTCCATCAGCACCAGGATGTATTTCTGCTACACAGCCTAAAGCCCATTGACCTGGTGGAATATTGTCTATTAAAACTAAAGCACCTTCCTTCAGATTTTTGTATGGAGTCTTCCACTTGGCCTTCTCTTGTAGCGTTGTTAAATATTCCAGCGACCACCGATTTCATTTTCATATTCATTTCCATCGATTTGTGACAGACATCTTCAGAATGCTCTCGTCGAATGGCTCCGGTAAAGTGTTGAGAGGTCGACCAATTAAAAAATGGCCCGGGGTCAATGATTCAAAATCGTTTGGATCTGACGACAAAGCACACAAGGGTTGAGAGTTCATCACTGCTTCTGCTTGAGCTATGACTGTTGCAAGTTCTTCGTAGTTTAAAGTTGTTCCATGGACGTTTCTGCTCAGTAGCTGTTTTGCTACCTTTACCGCGCTTTCCCATAAACCCCCGAAACGGGGCGATCTTGGCGGTATGAAGTGAAATTTGACGCCGAGCTGACTCCAGTGACCCAATACATTGTGTCTGCTCTTGTCGTTTCACAAGCGATCGGCTATTTCCTTGAGCTCCCGTGATGCACCAACGAAATTTGTGGCGTTGTCGCAGAATAGCTCCCTCGTAATCCCGCAGCGTGCAAAAAATCGCTTAAGCGCAGCGATAAAAGCGTTTGTGCTAAGATCTGACACCAGCTCTAGATGGAAAGCCTTGGTCAGAAAGCACACGAAGACGCACAAATACACTTTCACTGGACGTTTTCCTATTTGGATAAAATGATTCCACAACGGTCCAGCGTAGTCCACGCCTGCTCTTTCAAAGGGGTGCACTCCTATTTGCACTCGGCCTGCTGGTAGAGAGTCCATTACTTGCTTATGTACTCGTAATACTGGTCGTTGTCGAAAACAAATAATACAACTCCTTACCGTACTCCGAGCTAATTTTCTAGCATTAATGACCCAGAATCGTTGTAGCACAAAAGCACACAAATCTGAGGGCATGGGTCGAACATTTGCTAATAAGCTAAATTGAGTACTGCGCTGTTCTGGAAGTTCCTTAGGGACTTGCCATTCTATTAATGGCCAACTGTCTTCGGAATGTTGTAAAAACTCTGGACCTCGCCACCACAAGGACGAGTCCATCAATTCCAATGTGTGCAGACCACGAGAAACAATGTATGCGGGATTTTGTTTTGATTCAATTTTATACCATTCTTGTACCCTAGATAATTCTTGAATTATTGAGACCCTATTAGCAACGAATGTATTCGAACGACTAGCATGAGAACCAATTCAATTAAGAACAATAGTAGAATCGGTTAAATAACAAACCCCATCAATTGATTTAGGCGCGCAGTTTTTGATTTTATCCACAAGTTGAGTCAAAAGTCGGGCACCTTCCAGCTCTAAGCGAGGTAGCGATACTACACGAACTGGCGCTACTTTGGATTTTGCTGTCAACAAATGTACTGATATGACGCCCTGCTTATCTATGCATCGAACATAAACTGCAGCGAAAAGGCTCGACAAGAAGCATCAGAAAATCCAATTAACTCTACTCTATCAACTGCATTCTCTACCGTTACTACCGTTCGAGGCAATGAACATTTATGAACAATTTCTAATTCTTTTCTATACTTTTTCCATTGACTTGCATAACTAGTCGGCAATTCTTGATCCCAATCATGCTAAAGTAGCCACAACTCCTGCATAGTTATCAAGATGGATTCGTTTGTAGTATACGAAAACTGAAATTTGTCAAATTTAGAAGCCCAATAAATTCCAAGAGTTTTTCACACTTTGGTTCTGTAGAAGTATTGCTCTCGTTCCACTAGGCATTTGACCGCCATTTGTGCCCTAATTGCAATAAGTATGTTACTTCCTTCTTTAAACGGAGCAATTGTATCAATGAATCTGTACCAGCTAGCATATCGTCCATATAAAAATTACGCCTCACTGCTAATCTGCTGATCTGCCAAATAGTACAAACATCGCACCGCCAAAAATGGTGCTGAGTTCGTGCCATAGATAACAGTTTGAAGACGCAGCACTTTAATCGATTCAGTGCTACAGACACGCCATAAAATACATCGATAGTCACAATCAGAGGGATCAACCAAAATCTGCCGATTTATTTTAGATATATCCGAAGTGAGCGCGTACCTATAAAAACGAAAGCGAACTAAAGTATCAAATAAATCTGCAGGCAGAGTGGGTCCCACCAACATCGTATCATTCAAGGATAAACCATTGCTTGTTTTACACGATGCATAAAACACAACTCTCAATTTTTTTGTTAAACTTTCTGGGCGAATTACTGGATGATGCGGAATAAAATATTTCACTTGTCGTACTTCAACATTAGGTAGCTCCTCCAAGTGATTTAATTCCTTGTATTCATCTATAAACGCCACATACTCTTTCTTTAGCTCAGAATGCCTGTTAAGTTTTCTTTCCAAATTTAGAAACCTATTTAAGGCAATATTATAAGATGCTCCCAGCCTTTCTCGTGGCTGCTTGAACGGGAGACGAACTACAATGCGATTTTCATCTGTCCTTTATACAGTACTCACGAATTTATCCTCACAAAGCTGCTCTGCTTCATTAAATTGTTTTGAAGAACCAGCAACTCCTTCACAGAGCAAAAATTGTTGCACCAAATTTTGCAACTGCTCTGTGTCTTGTTGTTTTTGATTAAAAACTTTGTTAACCAATAAAACAAGACTCTCATCTGGAATGTATTCTCCTACAACTATCCAACCTAAAAGGGATTTTTGAAGAATTGGGTTGTTTAGACCCATTTTGATTTGGCCTGCCACGATTAATTTAAAGAATAAATTTACTCCAATGAGCATGTTTATTTCGTTCAAACGATGGGTCAGCAAGTTTTATACTGCTAGGTATAAGCGACCTCAATGAATCTGTAGCTGCGGGATTATACTGCGTAATTTTTGGCAAGATACTAAAGCTCCCAACTGCTATAAAATTAGTTACTCTGGATTTGATGGTAGTTTCAACTTCACCAATGACATTAGAATTGCAGTTTCCTACACCATTAAGGGAGTATTGAGCTTCACTCATACGCAAACCTAATACTGAGGCAAATTGAGCAGTCATTAAGTTAATTTGACTACCGGAGTCTAATACGCATCTACATTTAGAAACTATTTTCTTAGGGAAACCGCTTCTTCTAACTTCTCGACTAGCCATGTTAATGCTCCTGTTTATTACAAACTGAGCAAGCAACTTCCAAGAAGGTAACTGAGAATTATCGTATTCATTTTCCCATTTCTCTAGCGTTTCATCATCGAGCTTATCTTGAATTAAGTCGAATAACAATGCTTCTAAAATCTCGCTGTCTTTATTCAATGACCGAAGAGGCTCCAATTGCGCATTAACTCTATCGGCCAACAATCTCAAATCTTCAGAAGTGGGCTGCTTAAGCTTATTGATATTGCAAAGCTTGTGTATATGAGCTTAAACTATTATAGACTTGTTCTCAAATCTATCTTTTAACAGTTGCAAAGCCCTTCTATAATTGTCTGCCGAAAGCTCTTAGCACTCAATAGTTTCTAATGGAATTGGCCCTAAGCACGATTTTAAATGTACAAATTTAGAAAGGTCATCTACTTCTCCATCTGCTTGTCCACTCCCCATTAAATTCTGTTAGCTTTAATTTTGGTAGCTTCGAAACCCGAGATTCTACAGTGGACAATGATGAATTGGGAGATGGACTTGTTGCAGTTATTGAGCGACGTCCTCTAAGAGTCAATTGAGACAATATTCGTGATTTCACTTCACAATAAATATCTTCTATTTCATGTCGATTCTCAAATTCACTAACATCATCCGTGTTCATTTCAATTTGCTGTTGTAGACTGCACAGCTGAGTAAAAACTGATTCAACCAAACTTAAACGTGCTTCCAACTCTGAGGCAACCATTGACACACCATTATTTTCAATATAAATTTTAGTGCGATTCAATGATGACTATAAACTTTCACGAGACGAGTGGAACTCCTCTTTATTTCCTCTTTTTGGTGACATTTTAGTTTTTTTTATTCTCAGATAATTTGAATATTATTAATGTTTTCTTATTCATTAACTACTGTGCTCAAAATTGTACTCAAATAGTAGCAGTTAGGATTTATAAAAACTCAAGTATGCACTCAATTATTTCGCACCACTAAATTGCAAATTCGCAAAAAATGTAACAGTTAATTTTCCTCCTTCTGCCGTTATCCTCAACTTCTATGTCTTACGATTTTTGGCTGACGATCATTTAAAGGTCACACGAGTTCGTCAACCTATTTATGCAATTAGATACAACAACAACTGCACATATAGGTGCATACATATTATATGTAATTTACCCTGCCAATATAACCTAACCGTTCACTGACTATTATTTTTTTTGATAACCACACACTTTTGCCAAATGCAACTTTTTATTTTATTTTTGTTGAATTTAACACTTATAATAGCACACACACCAAACTGTAACCCTATATGCCGTGCAATCCACTCTGGGAGCACCAAGCTATATTCTACTCACAGTAATATGATAGAGCCAACACTGCTTCAATATTACAAGCAGCTTTAAGTCTCCTTCTGGTGTCTGCTCCAAGTGCAAATTCAGTTCCAACGATGAGTCAATGTAAATGTTGCTCCAACGATGAGCTCCAATTATGCCAATTGGACTTGAACTTTCTCCAAATAGTCCCTGCTCGGGCGCCAATGTTTCCGCCAGTCCTTTTCCCGTTCGGAATAGTCTCGAGACCACGTAAAAAATGAATACGTCTGGTACAAGCAACTTCGGTTTCAATTCTGTTCTATATTTCTTATTATATATAGTGATCATAGACCATTCGATGTTTATCTTACATATCGATGTTTATCTTACATATCGTATGTGGCCTATGTTCATATCGATTATATTACAATTCAATTATAGCATTCAGCTTTTATCCATATTATTTACATTTTAACAGATGATTCAATTCAAAACATTCAGCTCATTTCCTTTTTTCCATATTTCGGCGCCAACAATACCATCAATACTACGCACAACGTCCCCAAATCCAGGACATGTTAGAGGAAGGTATTATTCGAGAAAGCAATTCGGCGTATTGTAGTTCCATTTGGGTTGTATCCAAAAAACTGGATGCTTCTGGACAACAGAAATTCCGGATCGCAAACTAAACGAAATAACGATAAATGACCGATATCCTATACCAAATATAGACGAAATATTAGGAAAATTAGGGTGGTCCACAACAATAGATCTTGCAAAAGGCTTCTACCCAATAGAAATGCACCCAGAGTCAATAGCTAAGACCCCTTTCTCAACTATGGTAAATATGAACACTAGGAGTATACACGAATGGCATTTGGGCTTAAAAATGACCCCCTACGTTTCAACGATGTCCGTCCACTTCTAAATAAATATTGCTTAGTATACCTAGACGACATCATAGTTTTTCCTACATCCTTAGAAGAACATCTTCAAGCCTTACAGGCAGTGTTTGAAAAATTATCACAGGCAAACCCAAAGTTACAACTAAATAAATGCGAATTCTTGAAACAAGAAACGACCTTCCTAAGACATGTAATTACCAAAGACGGGATCAAACCAAAAGGCCAGATAAAATAAAGCCTATATTAAAATACCCACTACCCCAAAAGCCCAAAGAAATTAAAGCGTTCTTAGGAGTCACAGGTTACTATAGGAAATTTATACCTAATGTCTCCGATATTGCCAAACCCCTAACTAAATTTCTGAAAAAAGGAGCAAAAATAGATATCAGCCATTTAGAATACTTAGAAGCATTTCAAAAATTAAAACTACTAATTTCCGAAGACCCAATCCTCAAATACCGAACTTTGAGAGAAAATTTACATTAACAACCGATGCCCGCAATGTATCTCTAAAAGCTGTCCTATCTCAAGATGGACACCCTGTTAATTACATTAGGGGAACTTTAAATGAACATGATGTTAATTATAGCGCTATTAAATAGGAATTATTAGCAATAGTTTGGGAAACTAAAACTTCCAGACACTATCTATTAGGACGATATTTCGAAGTAGCTTCTGACCATCAACCATTGTGCTGGCTACACAAACTAAAGGAGCCCAATTCAAAGTTGACTAGATGGAAGATTAGACTCTTAGAGTATGACTTCGACTAAGGTACATTAATGGAAAAGAAAACCATGTCGCGGATGCACTTTCGAGAATTAAAATAGAACAGACGTTTTTTTAAGGAATCCACGCAACATAGCGCAGAAGAAGACAATAGCAATTTACAATAATAGGATTATCTGAGAAAGCCATTAATCACCACAAACGAATAATCAATTTTACAAAAGGTCTCAATAATAATACACAATACGAGACTTATTTCAAACCACAAATTATACACCTTTCATTAAGGAGAAATGACTCTTCAGACAGTTAAACAATGTCTATTCGACCATTTTTGTTCTAAAAAAAGTGCTTTGTACATTTACAGCGATGCAGATTTTGAAATGCTTCAAAGTGCGTACAAGGAAACCTTGAATCCGAAATATACTAAAATAGTCCGAAGCCTCGTCTTACTAAAAAACATCCTCACGTATGCATACTTCAAAGAATTGATTTTAACCACACATAGGAGTTTTTACTCCTGCATCCGGGAATTCTGAAAACTACAAAATTTTTCGGCGAAACGTATTATTTCCCCAATAACCAACTCCTTATCCAGAATATAATTAACGAATATTAAATTTGTAACTTGTCAAAAAGGAACATCGTAACACAGAAATGCCAATGAAAGTTACTCCCAGACCCGAACATTGCCGCGCTAAATTCGTAATAGATATTATTATTCTTCTGAGGGCACTCACTACCTAAGTTGTATATACATATACTCAAAGTTTGCCACCCTCGAACAGATAAAAATAAAAGATTGGTTAGAAAGTAAAAATGCTCTTATGCGCATATTTAATCAGTAAGGAAAGCCCAAACTCTTAAAAGCAGACAGAGATGGTGCATTCGCCAGTTTAGCCCTTGAACGTTGGCTTGGGTCAGAAAACATAGAACTAAAACTTAACACTACAAAAAATGGCGTTGCAGACATAGAAAGACTTCATAAAACAATCAAAAAAAAATTCGCATTATAAAAAACTCAGATGATAGTGAAGCAAAACTAAGCAAGATAGAAACAATTCTCCATACCTACAACCACAAGACTAAACTCGACACTACGGGACAAACTCCCGCTACAAAAAGGCAAATTAGAGAATCCATTTAAAGTCTCAAAATGACGACGACGACGATCATTATAAAATCACCAATAGGAACAGAGAAACACACTACTATAATACCCAATTTAAAAAACAGAAAAAAATTAATCAAATTCCTACCTACAGGCCCCTGGTTCATCATAATACTTCTCCTCACTTTTACAAAACTATGCCGAACACAACAACTCCAAACCAAGAACATCGACACTGACCACGAATACCTCCTATTCTCTGAGAAGCCAATCCAAGTCCTTTCAGAATATGAATACCATTGTCTGCGCATAAATCTTTCTGATATAGACAACTTAATTCATTATTTTAACATTAGAGTAACGATCTATTCACATATTCCCCAAATAACACTTCTACACAATAAAATGCTAAGAGAACTTAATGCTATAACGCTACACCAGATAAATAGACAGAAACACGGACTAATTAGCATAATGGGAACTGCATTTAAATACATGAAATGAGCGACGTAATTCAGCTAATTAATAGTAAAAAGGTTAAAGAATTTGAAGACGAACATAATAACAGAGAACCAATGCTGTACGAACTAATCCATTTTACCGAATACATCGAAGACATTGCAATGGGAATGCAACTCTCGCGATTAGGACTGTTTAACGCAAAATTACTCAACTATGACAAATTAGAAAACGTTGACAGCAGTAACATATTACAAACTAAGACTTCAACCAATTAATACTAATCAACTACTTATCATAGCTCATATCCCTAACAGACAAAAAACCATTAATACAATATAATACCCTACCCAGATAGTAACGGCTATCAACTTGAGGACATTGACACTTATTTTGAAGAACATGATAAAATTTATAATCAGAATAACAAAGAAATAAATAATGAATATATTAAGAATATCATAAAAGAACACATCCGATATGTAATTTTGTCCCTACAACAGTTAGTATGTAGAACCAAAAAGTATTCTTTTTTTTTGAATGAACGACATTACTATAGAACAGAATTGTCAAGAAATAAATAAAAATACAAACGATTAACGGCAACTGCAACGGCAATCTAAATAGGAAAAATAGTGTTGAACGAAAACCAGCTGAATCCCGAAATAAACCTAACCCCATTATACACACCCTTAGATCTAATAAAAATAAAACCAATAGAACATAAGGACATTGTAAAATTACGAGGGTCGTTTGATAAGTCCGTGACTTTTTGAATAAAATATATTTTTTTCGTCAAAGAAGCGTTTTATTTCTCAACATAATCTCCTTTTAGCTCTATACATTTAGTCCAGCGTTTTTCCAATTTTTTTATTCCTTCCAAATAATAGGTTTTCTCAAGGCCCTCAAAATAGTCGTTTGTTTCTGTGATGACCTCTTCATTTGACCCGAATCTCTTACCGCCGAGCCATTTCTTCATGTTTGGAAACAAAAAATAGTCACAGGGGGCTAAATCTGGAAAATATGCTGGATGGGGTAGCAGTTCGTAGCCCAATTTATGAAATTTTGCCATGCTGACTACACACGTGTGCACCCGTGCATTGTCCTGATGGAACAGCACTTTTTTTCGCCAAATGCGGTCGTTTCTGCTTCAAATCAATATCGAATCTGTCCAAAAGCTCTGAATAATATTCGCCGGTGATCGTTTTACCCTTTTCAAGGTAATCGATGTGAATGATACCTTGTGCATCCCAAAAAACTGTGGCCATGACCTTGTTGGCCGACAGACCCACCTTGGCCTTCTTTGGTGCACGTTCACCCGGAGAAACCCACTGTCTTGATTGTTCTTTGGTCTCTGGTGTGGTGTGGTGGATCCATGTTTCGTCTACGGTAACGAAACGGCGCAAAAATTCGTTTGGATTGCGGTTGAACATCGCCAAACACTCCTTTGAAATGGTCACACGGTTGCGCTTATGGTCGTGTGTGAGCAATCGCGGCACCCATCGCGCGGAAAGCTTTTTCATGTCCAAATATTCATGTAAAATGTGATGTACCCGTTCAGTTGAGATGCCTACAGCCTCAGCTACCTCACGCACTTTCATTCTCCGATCATCCAATATCATTCCATGGATTTTGTCGACGATTTCTGGCATGACGACCTCTTTTGGGCGACCTGAACGTTCGGCATCACTTGTACTGGTACGACCACAACGGAACTCAGTAAACCATTTCTTAACCATTGAAATTGATGGTGCAGAGTCCCCATAATATTTATCAAGTCTTTCCTTGGTTTCGGTGATGGATTTTTTACGCAAAAAATAATGCTTAATTAGCACACGAAATTCACTTTTTTCCATTTTCGTTAAAATTCACGAGATCGTCTGCTTTCAATGCCTATAAAACGCAAACTAAGAAACGCAGCTTTCTCAAAATTTTACAGTCAGCTGTTAATCGATAACTGCTGACAGGAGCAGTGTTGTATTTAGAGCAGGTGCGCGGCAAATACAAAAAGTCACGGACTTATCAAACGACCCTCGTAACAAATAATAACATCACAGTCTGTATAATTGTATCGATCATAAGCCTCACATCTTGTATTGTATCTACTTAAAACTTAAAAACACAGGATACAAACCCAACTGCATTACCAAGATTGCATGCGTCAACCTCAGTAGGAGAAGTAGAAACTTAAGCTTCCTTTGTTAAGGAGAGGGAAGTAGCGCTCCCATCGCTCGTTTAAGTAACATACAGTAGTTATGACGTCATCGGCAACATGTTTGCTGGTCAAAGGGTTTATTTATTTATTTAACGTCAACTAAAACGGTCGACTTAAAATTAAAATAAATATTATATTATATGTTTTAAATTAAAATTAAAAATATAAAAAAGAAAATAATAAAAGTTTATGATATAGATTTTTAAATTAAATTTGATAATAAATCAAAAATTTAAAATTAATTAAAAATATATATTTTTAAATTTAGGCTGGGGATAACAAAACTTAAATTCCCGATCCAAAATTTTCTGCAAAGGATTGGGGAAAACCCAGTAAAACCCAATCAGATCGGAAGATTAGTATTAGTTGTTAGGATGTAGAGTTAATTGATTAAGGATAGACAGTTTAACAGAGTAAAGGGGGGACTCGGAGTTGAAAACTCTGGACAGTCTGTTGTAGTCAGCACAGAGAACTCGGAAATGGTCATGCAAACTTTAGTTAGTATTACAAAAGGGCAAGGATAGTGGCATAAAATTACGAGTAACTCTAGAAGGAATACAGAAATTCATTTGATTAGACTGAGTAGGGGAATCTATATTGTACTTTATTAGCTGTGAGAGTCGCGAGAAGAAGGATCACCCTTTTTTTGATAGCGTTGATCTGGCAGCTCAATGCAATAATGCAATTATTCGATAACTATCGTGACATCTTTTTTTTGGTAATCAAAAATTGGCAGTTCCCACTAGATGGCATTTTGCAACACTGAAAAAGCGCGTGCATCGCCATAACGCCAAGAAAAGATCTGGCTCTTCCGTCTTGACACGCAAAGCGAACAGACGTCTCCATTCGCTTAAAATCCGTTTTATTTAAATCTGTGTCATTCGATGCCAGAAAATTAAGGAAATATACATCAGTGCGACACTCCATGGTGAAACGTACTGGCTTATCGGCCGCAAACAAACTTTTGGGCAACATCACTCCAAAACTTATTTTATCTTTGTGTTGCTGAATACTTACAAAATTATGAATGCCTAATCAGCGATAAGATGAACACCAGACCTCTGGACAAAAAAGATCAGCTCATGTGGGAAGATCAGCGCAAGCCAATCATATTTGGTTAAAGGCCGTTGCGCTGAACAAAAAGCAGTAAACATAACCTGCAGCAGCACCACGTGCTGAGTCTTCCTGCCAAATGTCGGCGTTGGTGCACATTTTGCTCCGTCACCAAAGAAATATTCCACAGATATTCATGGATATTTAACTCTAAAGTTATCTTTTTCTGGGTATCTGTAAAACTTGAGGCACGTGGTCGCAAGCCGAAGCGTGAACGTGCATAACCTCACCGTTGTGGATTGCCACGAGGGCCCTCTCATTCATGGCATGGAGCCGAAGTCTTCATCGACCTGGACATTTTTCTTTTAATGAAATTTTTTTTATTAGCTTAATATCTACAATGTATACTCCTAGTGTAGAGATTTATAAATTTTTTAAATTTTTACTTTGTGTATGGTATGTATAATATAACACAATTAACTGATATATGTATATAACTTATTCTTTTATGAAGTTTAAACAGCAACTCCGGAATCTTCAGGCCTGCCGACTAAGGAATGCATCGAATATTCAAGTAAGCAAGTAAACAAACACTTGAAAATTGAGTGAGTTCACCTTATCATACATATATATAGTAGCATATGTACAATAGTGCACCAATTGTCCACACATATACACCCACATACATACATACACTTGACCATTGTATTTAGTATATAAGACAAACATTTATGTATATCACTAAAACCCATCCGCCTGCTTAGACATAAACATTTGTATCCCCCAATTCGGCGACAATTCCGCCTGCTTAGACATAAACATTTGTATCCCACAATTCGGCGATAATAACAAGTCTGCCTACTCCGATCATTTGTAAACATTCCCACGAAAGGGTCAAAACTGCTTACGCAGCGCCAATTCTCGGCTGATCTGTTCCCATGCACAATCCACTCAAGAGAGTGCCTAGTATAATGTACACATAAAAGAGAGCCTTATGTACACTCAATATAGAGGTAAATAAGACTCAGCCAAAGGTTTACGTCCAGTTTGTAGCTTTAAGTTAGATTTAATTCAAACTTCATTATTGAAAGACGCGAATTGTCTCCGGGTTTCGCTTAAGTGTTTATTAAAATAAAATTATATTTTTTTAATAAATACCAACCGCGAACTTGTTATTATATATATATCAGTCACTTCCTCTTTTACGGTCTATAAAAAGATCCATACTCAGAACCATATTTAAAATAAAATATCTTTTCTGAATATTTCAATTTCTCACAAACTAAATAATGGTTACGAATTTCGAAGTCTTTTGTCACATGTTAGTTCCAATGAATACTTTTCAAAAAGCCAAGTTAAATCGCAATTTCGTAAATTCAAAAAAAAAACAATATTATATAGATATATAAATATTATATATGAATAGAGTGTTAGTCATTCAGTATCTTTTTTTCTTTTTGAGCTATTTTAAATAGAATATGTTGATGGACAACAAAATGCATTTAAATAAATTCATAGACAATGATGTTCACTATGAATTAAAAACCTTTTGACTTGAGGTAATCTGAAGATGTGAACACAGCGGCTGGTAATGGGTGGACGAGTTGTCCACATAGTAGGGTGGGTAAAGAAGGAGGCCATCTAAATAGGTTCTCCCAAAAAGGTATATTCTTATCGTCCGTTTTTCAAGCCCTTTTTAGCTTGATCCTTAGATAGGTCTATCTCTGTATACGATTTTATTTTATGTGACGCGTCTGTCTCAATATCACAAGCCCCACCCCTTCTCTTGCTCTGGGCAAGTCGGACACAATTATAGTAGACAGAGACTGGTATTGTGACAGCACTAAACGAGTGGTCGTTTCATAAATAAATGGCGCCCAACGTGGGGCGACGCCTTGAAGAAAAATAATAATGGCGGGCGCTTATCTGAATAGGTAGCCCCATGCTTCCCGATTCGTTTTCATCCATACTCTTCTTTGTAGTTTCAGTGGTTTTTACTATTGTATTAGGATTAATGGTGGTATTTCGAAACTATTCGAAAAATGCCTGCTGATCCGACTTAATGTACATCTGAGAACCCACAACATAGTCCCAGCCCATCAATTTGGATTTCGCGAAAGCCACGGAACCTTTGAACAGGTGAATCGTATAACAACGGAAATAAGAACTGCATTTGAAAATCGCGAATACTGTACAGCAGTATTTCTAGACGTATCCCAAGCATTCGACACAGTCTGGCTTGACGGCCTAATATTTAAAGTTAAAACAGCCCTACCCGAAAGCACACACAAACTTCTAAAGTCTTACCTCTATGGCAGAAAGTTTGCAGTGCGGTGCAACACTGCCACTTCCACTGATCATAAAATTGAGGCTGGAGTCCCCCAAGGCAGCGTTCTTGGGCCTACCTTATACCTCATCTATACAGCCGACATCCCTACAAATAGTCACTTAACGGTATCCACATTTGCCGACGATACAGCTATCCTTAGCCGTTCAAGGTCCCCAAGTCAAGCTACAGCACAGCTAGCATTGCACCTCATCGACATTGAGAAAAGGCTCTCTGACTGGCGAATAAAAGTAAACGAGCAAAAATGCAACCACGTGACGTTTACGCTAAACAGGCAATCTGCCCACCTCTCTTGTTGAACAACATACCACTCCCGAAAGCAGACGAAGTAGCGTACCTAGGAGTACACCTTGACAGAAGACTCACATGGCGCAGGCACATTGAAGCCAAAAAAACTCAACTTAAACTTAAAGCCAACAACTCACACAGGCTCATCAACTCTGGTTCTCCGCTCAGCCTAGATGACAAGGTCTTACTCTACAATTCTGTATTGAAACCTATCTGGACCTATGGCTCACAGCTATGATGCAATGCCAGCAACAGCAATATTGACATCATACAACGAGCACAATCAAAGATCCTGAGAACCATCACTGAGGCACCGTGGAACGTTCGGAATGAAAACATCCAAAGTGACTTAAATATCACACCAGTTATCAATAGAATTACGGAACTTAAGGAAAAATACCATAGCAAGCTTTTCTCGCGCCCCAACCACCTAGCAAAGGTCTAACCCAGCTCAGCAGTCATTCCCGTCTCCGGCGAAAGGAGCTACCAACCCAGCGAAGAAATGGTATGGATTATCATTTCCAATTGGTATATAAAATTTGGCGGGATACCAAACGATATCCCAATTGAAGACTTTATTTACAGCGTAAATAATTTAACCTCAACATGCCTAAACGGGGATTTTTAATTACAGCATTATCATTCTATTGGAGAGTACATAGGTCGGTCGAAATGTTGACTGGGACCTGTCTTTGTAGACGCTTGAAGGTGAGATATCAAGACCAAAGATCTGATCTTGAAATCAAAAGCTTTATGCACCGGCGAAGGCAAAGACCCAATGAGAGTTTTGATGAATTCTTGGATTCAATACTTGCTATTGCTGATTCTCTTCGAGAACCAATGGCGGATGTTGATATCGTTGCGGAGGTTCGTCACAATCTCAATGAAGAATTAAAACATGAGCTTTTGCATATCGACACTCCAGATTTAGCTTCATTGCGTAAAAAATGCCATCGTCACGAAGAACTCTTCCGCGGTAAAAGTGCTAAAAACACTTCTCGCTTAAACGTCTCTAAGAAGTTTATAAACACTCTGGTGCAAGAAGAGGCAGTTGACACAGATGATGATGCTTCTGCGATTTCAGATGAAATCTGCGCCATCAAATCGGCTCAAAAATTAAAATGTTGGAACTGCAAAGAACTTGGGCACAGATACCAGGAGTGTTTCAAATCTCGTCGCTTATTCTGCTACGGTTGTGGTGCAATAAATACATACAAGCCCAACTGTTCGAAATGTAATCCCCCATCGGAAAACCTGCCTCAGGGCATCCACCCAGCTCCTAAAGTGGATGTCCGTCGTTAGTTTCAGATATAAGCCATTCCAAACAATTCCCAGACATGACCTTAAACTCACCAGAATTACTACCATTCTGGACCAAATCATACCATTTGCGTTTAGAACATTACTTAAAACGGCGATCAGAATTGTTTAATGTCAATTCAATACTCTCCGTAAAATCTCGTTCATCAGCTCGGATCAGAGAATTTTTGAAGCGCAAACGACAGATTTGCAAGTATTTGATTTCGGCTATAGTTCACAAAATGCATGATATATATCCTTTTACTAATGTAGACATGCTCGGCCGATCTGTTTTAGCTCTCTTAGACAGTGGAGCAAATAAGAGCGTTATAGGTGATTCCTTAGTATCAAATAATTCTGTCTTTCACAAATTAAAGTCAACTGTCCGTACTGCAGACGGTCAAACCCAGGCCGTTGCTGGTGCTATTACTGTTCCGTTAACTTATAATTCGATAAAATCTGATTTTGAGTTCCTTGTTGTACCTTCAATAAAAACGTAATCTGCGGCATGGATTTTTGGGATAAGTTCTGGTATATCCATAAATTCTGCGATTAAAATTGATCAGATTACTTATGAACAATCTGAAGATTCACAAATGTTGGAGTTGACAGCATCACAAAGGAGCAAATTGCAGTCTGTGATCGATTTTTTTCCGTCCTTTGACAAAGAAGGACATGGTCTAACTAAATTGATTGAGCACAGCATTGATACTACGGATGCAAAGCCAATCAAACCAAGATCTTACCCTTTTTCGCCAGTCAAAGAAAAATTGCTGAGTCTCGAAATGGATCGCATGATATAATCAGACGTCATTGAGGAAGCTCCTTCGTCATCTCCCGTGATGCTCCATATTAACCGAGTAGTCAAAATGCCTTATTGACAATTTGTGTAATGTGACGATCAAATTTCAATTTATGATCAAAGAGGATACCTAAATCAGCTACTTCAGATATTTTTAAGAGTGGGGTTAAGTTAAGATTATAATTGATGACATGATAGTTATCTCTGTAAAATGACATAACCTTGCACTTCAAACAGTTAAGATACAGCAGATTATGGCTGCACCATTCAAAAAAAAAAATCAAGATCTGTTTGAAGAAAGTTATTTGCAGGATCATTGTGTCAAACAGAGTTTCACATCATCAGCATACATAAGATGTGGCCGGAGTTGAAACTTTCCTTTGTGTGGCGGGAGAGGGTATTCTGCCAAGAAGGGAACTTGGAAGAGAACTTGAACGTCTATTCTGAGTCGCTTGTACAATAAGGTGTTTCTTGGTGTCTTTACCGCTATCAATTGGCATAACCGAACCTTTAAAAGGCGAGAAAGATGCAATTGATGGTGATGAAGAAACCAGAAAACTAAATTGGAAATTGGACGGGAAAGTTGATTATTATCATTTTAATAATAAACAACAGAAAAGATGAGGTAAATCGATCGGAACTTTATTGAATCTATTGAGCGAGGAATATGTTGTTAAATTACAAGGCAACATCTTTTGGAAAAAACAGTTGCAAAAAATAATATAAATATTATTTATAAGAATCGAAATATTTTATTGAGTAATAATAATTATCGAAACAATTATTATACTCAGCGTGAAACTCTGAGAAAAGACGCAATATAATTTATTTAGAATTAACAAATTATATTGTAAAAAATAAATAGATAATTATTTATTATTAGGATATATTTTCTCAGACGGAGGAAAATATATTCGATAATTCTTTTGCAATGTTGCAGCACAGTGCACAATGAGACGTTAATTTGAAAATAAGTGACTTTAAAAGCCACGGTTGCCCACTAAATGATATTTTAATATTTGAGCTAGTGCAGCCCTGGACGATAACACTGACTGAATGGAAAAAAGTGGTGGTCGGTCGATTATGATCGAACTGCGGTCACTAAGGCGAACTGCGATCACTAAGGCCGGCAAAATGTAAACAGTAGAATAATAATTTATAAATTTGTTAATAATAATACTTTGTTTATATTTATAACGAAAATTTCTAGTGGATAATAAAAACGAAATTTACGAGTAGGTTATATGTGTGTCTTGTGCCGGTGTAGCCGAAATATTGCTGCCGGTAGATATGTATGTACGTATGTATGTAAGGAGAACTGTATGTGAATTTTACTATCAATAAATAAATTTTACCCTCTTTTTTTTAAAAATGGAAAATAAGTGTTATGTTTTTAGTGTTTGGTATTGGAGATACAATTGCCGGTTGAGGTTTGGACCTTGGCAATGTATTTTAATGGGCAACGTAAGTATGTAATATATGCAAATATATAATGTCAGTGTACATGTGTATGTATTTGCATATATTAACATACAATTTGAAACAATTCTGTATGTACCTTTTTTTAGACAGAAAAAGTAGGAAAAGGTACATATATGGCAGAGGTTAATAAATATAATTTATGTGGAGGAAACTGTGTGTAATTGTATTTAAAACATTCGAATATGGCAGTCGTCTATAGGTACGTTTGTACATATAAATGCAGCAACATATGTACGTATAGAGATGCCGGTAGCGCAAATTGCGAGGTTATGAGGAAAAATAAGTAAAAGTTTAGTACTTATCTGGGCTAAGTCCGTGAAGATGCTGAAGCCGATGTATTGGTTCGAGCGGTGTGAGGGGAAGAATTTCCAGCGACGTAAGTCCAAAAATGTAGATGATAATTATCCGGCTCGAAGGACCAATGTTTGTGATGGCGGCGATGGCTTCTTTCGGGTTGGTGGGCTGTAAATTGTCGAACCGACGCGACAAAACAATTCGAATAAAAAAGAGACAATTCGGGGCGCGTGATCCGTACACTTCACTTGTTTATTTAAAACTATTTTATGTTATTACATGTTATTGCCTATTACTACTTAACATTATGAAACTGGATAAAAGAGCGCGAGAGCCCTTGGTGACTCTCGCACTGATTACGCCGCAACGTTGTCTACTTCTTGGCGGCTGCGTTTCGACGTAAACAGATAGTGACAAGTCAAGTAGCTTATGAATTGGCTTCAAAAGCGAATCAGCACAAAATCTAAGTACGCATGCTGGAACTCCGTCAGGGCCAGGAGAGAAAACGGGTTTTATTGATTAAAGATCATTAAGTAGAGAGGCTTTGTCGATAGAAGGACATAAGAGAGTCTAAAAATTTTGTATACTATAAGGGAACTATAAAGTTCAGTTGAATAAGTTGATTGAAAAAAGTCTGCAAACAAATCTTGCTTCCTTATTTTCGTATGATAGAGAGGGAGGAAATTTACTTGATTTACGTTTTAAGTTGACAAAGTTATAAAACTGCTTTGGGTCCTGAGCAAACTGCAAACGGCAGCGACACAAATACTTTTTGTAACAATTTGCATTCAGAGCAATAAAGTTTGCTCTTGCAGCAATGTAGCGCGTAAAATCGGAAGGATTACAAGTTAATTTAAACTTTTTAAAATACCGCGATTTCAAATTTTTCAGCCTTACTAACTCACGTGAAAACCAAGGAGGCCTATAGGACTTTACGGGAAACGTAACAGGAACACATTGATCAAAAAATAAGTTCATAGAGGAATAAAAAAATGAAATGCATGTATTTAGATCAGAACGTGAATAAAGTAATGACCAATCATATTCCAAAATTAAACAATTCAATTTTTGAAAATCGGTCAGACGGAAACAACGTGATTTTATTATAGGGGAAACAATTGCAGTTTGCATAGAAGTTGGCAGAGCTAGAACCAGGTCCAGGATGATAGGGATCTTCAGGAAGAACTTAGGGATTCATTCTAGAGATAGTATTTAGTAAAATGTCAGAAGAGAAAATTAAATCAAGCATTCTACCACTACAATTAGGAACAGTGTTTATTTGAGAGATAGGACCGAGAGGCCATTTAACAAAAAGTTAAATACAGAGGGCACCAATATATCAGATTGAGGTAACCAAGTAACTTCTGGTAATTTGAGATCACCAAAAACTAGCAGATAATCTCTATCAGATAGTATGGAGGCAAAAGATTAGATAGATGAAAGATGATCCAGGTAGACAGATATATCACATGAGGGAGGAATATACGAACAGGTAATGTAAATTGAAATTTGACACATCGTCATTTTAACACAAAAATTCTAAGGAAGAACCATGGTCTAATGAAACAAGTACGGAAGGAAGATCTGACTTTACAGCTACAGTTTTCTACATCAGGTTTTAATCAGGTTTCGGTAAATATTAAAATTTTATGATCGAACGATACATTATTCAAAAACAAATTAGAGAGCTTAGAGTTTAGGCCTCCAACTTTTTGATAAGCGAAATAAAGATGGGATATTTCTACTGGTTTTTTGATGTCTCACTAGCGGCCAGAAGATTCCGCTGCAAACTGATCGAAAATTGTCTGCAGGAATACATATTTTAAAGGATGGGATATCTCGCGTGTAGGTAAATTTAAACTTTTCTATAACAATGTTCGGTACAGAGATTTTTGATTGAATAAAAGACTGTAAATCTTCAATCGAAGTATCGGGTGCAAGGCGTGAAACGAAAACCTGTTTCTTGGGCTTAACCGCGACAAGCGATTTAACGTTATACCTGAAGGAGTTGCCGGTGTAAGTGCGGAAGGCTCATCGGAACATTCGAAAGTATTAAATTGAATTTCCATATCAGAAAATTCAGATTGGAGATTTGAAAATGCTGCACGCAGCTTTCAATTTAAACTCCCTAAGCATTTTACTCAAAGTTAGTTCTTTCACCCGATAAACTTTGCATGTCCATTCAGGCCAGATTCATCGTTGTTGAAGGAATCTTTAATTCGTGCTGTTAAGCCGATGCATTTTATATGATAGAATTTATCAAACAACCAGCAGCAAACAAAGTCCGACTTTGAATCGACCTTGCATTTGCAAGAGGTTGCAGAGTACACCAACATTTTTATTTCGAACTAATATGCCTTGAAAATAGAACACCAAAAAATAAACAAAATGTCAAAGCGAATTACGAAAATAAGTTACAAAATGGAAAAAGTTACAAAAGAAGAGTTACAGAGCAAGAAAAACAAAAGCAAAAGTTATCTAATGCTACACAGCTGTTTACCACTAACACAAGCGGAGTTTACAAGAGACCGTAAGACAGCGTGAGAGTGAGAGCGCGAGACAGTGTAGACACGAAACAAGAATACAGAAAAAGCAACAACACAGCTATAACAAGAGAGCCGTTAGGGTACACTCTTAGCACAGCACAGCACACTCAGAGAGCGATGCAAGCGTGGGAGTGCAAACTAGAAACAAGAACAAAATAACAAAACGCTAAAGTCGCGCCAGTTAATCAAAAATAAAATTTACTTTAAACACGATAATAATGGTTTTACCAGACACCAGTGAATCACACCTGTTAGCACAGAGACACAACACACTGTTAAATCACAAATCCAAAACACAAGAAATACAGCAGATCGCGTTAATTTAGAGTTTAAAATAAAATAACTGGAGCGAAATCTTAACACAGCCGATCACTAAGCTATGTATATGTAGTTATATAAAATGGTTTATCTAATAACTTCCGTGTTTATCCGATTGCAATTTGAAGGATAGGTTCATATCGTATTCATTTATATGTGTGCTGAAGCAGAACGTTAAGACATTAGTACTTCGAATGTAAATAGGAAATGGTCGGTTTGCTGGGGCGGTAAGCGTGGTATTCCAAATTGAAAATAAACTTGATCTGCGTATGGTATACAGGAATCTAAATTTAGTGTTCCTAGCTTTCGTAATAGCTGATTTTGCCTCGTTCATCCAAACAGACGGACAGACCGACGGACGGACGGACAGACGGACGGACAGATGGACGTACGGATGGACGTACGGACAAACAAATGGACATGAGTCAATCGTCTCAACTAGTGATGCTGAGCAAGAATATACATATTCATTCTCCGTATGAAATACTTAAATATATCCTTTGAAAGGCTTCACTCTTCAAAAGCCTCACGGCTCATTCTCCATATGAAAAAATTAAACCGATCTTTCGAAGCTTCACTCTTCAAAAGCCTCACAGTAAAAGTTCTCTCAAAACACCAACCGTCAATCGAGAAGAAGCTTAAGTTACTGATAAACAAAGATGTAAAGCTCTGTTGAACTTTATGGTTTGCTGGTCCATAAGAATATTTCTGTCAGTTAGTTTATGGGTAACTCTGGTGTAATTAACAACAAATAAATCCATCAAATAAAAATTATATTTTTTTATTTAAATGAACATCTAAATACTTTATTGGCGCAGCCGGTAGGATTTTAATTATTGATACGGAATAAAATTTATCCAAGTCCTTAATTATCATCCGCAAAAGAACTCACGTGAATGGTGACGGCAATTTCGGTGGCATCAGTTGAAAGTGTAAGCACAACGGTGTTCATAGCCGAGGATTGTGAAATAACTTAAAAAGAAGACACCTTAGAATTCGCAAGAGTAGTAAATCCAACATAGGTTACTCTTAATCATACGAAACAGCCGAGTGTACTTCTAAAAAACAGTAGTCCGCTTAAAAAGACACAAGGGTGACCGCTACATAAGTTAAATTCAACAAGCCCTCAATTGAACAAGAACAGTAGCCCGCTTAAACAAAAACAAATGTGACCGCTACATAAGTTCAACCCAATAAGCAGGGAAGTCAATAAGAATAGTAGCCCGTTTAAGCAAAAAACAAGTGTGACCGCTACATAACAAAAAACTTTCTATAA
Organism: Zaprionus ornatus; assembly: GCA_018904035.1. Lineage (NCBI taxonomy): Eukaryota > Metazoa > Arthropoda > Insecta > Diptera > Drosophilidae > Zaprionus > Zaprionus ornatus. Next base: position 145,337 of record JAEIFZ010000251.1, read on the forward strand.
ACAAATTAATCAAAAATGGCATTATTAGATGATAATCTATACCAAATGCTACCACAAATACGTCAATTTCCGCAGTTCTGTGGAGATCTAAACAGCCTCAGTTCGTTTATTAGACGAATTGAATACCTGCTCAACCTATACCCGACGAACGACCCTCTTCAGAAAGCCATCATATATGGAGCCATTGAACTATAGGTCATCGGAGATGCCGAGAAGGTCTGCCAACTAGGATTTCACAACGAGTGGTCAACCCTAAATGAAGCTCTGATCGTCGAGTTAAAAATTCAAATTCCCCTGAAGGAACTTTTGCGACGTTTGTATTGCACGCCCTACAAAGGTAATTTACGCCAATTTTGGAAACAATTAGAAGATAAGTCAACTATTATTATCAATAAGTTAGCCTTACAAAACAACCAAAATATCACAATTGTCTATTCACAAGAAATGGAAACTACAATAAAAATATTATTCAACGCTCACTCCCTGACAGGTTGTTCATGACCCTAGCGTTGCATGACATTTGAACCTTTCAAAAATTAAGACAAATTGCCCAACAAGAAGGTCTTTACAAAGTCACACTTTCTAAGAAATCAGATTATTATCCAAAACTTAATACAGACTCACTAAACTTAAACACTAACACCAATACTAACACAAATACAAACAAAAACTCTCATGCCCCATGAATTCGTAAGCCCCTTTAACCATTAATAAATCCCAAAGCCCAAATGTAAACAACGAAGCCCCTCATAAACAAGCTTTTCCGTCTAGACAACAACAATTCGATCGGAACAGATCAAATTTGTCTAATGAATCCAGAGTAGTCTTAAATCGCTACCGACAGAACGACACCCGAAACCATTATCAGCCTCCCCAACAACCAAAAGTGCCGAATAAGCGTTTTAGAGAAGACAGCGGACAATCACGTATGCAGACAGATGAAAGTTACCATCAATACGAGTTAGATGAAGATAAATTTGCTGACCAAAATAATAAGAACGATGAACAGTTCCAAGAAGATCAATTACAGTACTAGACACAAAACAAGATGTATACAAATCAGCAAATTCAACAAGCCGAAAATTTTCCAATACCAGCTTGGGAACCCACCAATACATAGAGATCATGCTCAATAATCACAGATACCGATACATAGTCGACACTGGTTCATCAATAAACACGATGAACTCAAACTTTTTAAATTTTCAAGTTCATAATAAACCAATAGTTGTCAGAAGTATGACAGGCTATTCAAAACTAAATAAATTTGTAAGTCTTTCAGCCAATGGGCTTTTTCAGCAATCGTAGAAATTTTATATTCATTCGTTTTCACCATTTTATGACGTTCTATTAAGAAGAAGAGTATTAATAGAAAACAACGGCTCTATAGATTATTTTAGTAAAGTAACAGTTATCAATGGAAGAACATTCCTTCATAATGAACTTGAGCTTTGTGACAAAAATTCGTCAAAAAATGTTGAAGCAATTTTACAAGAAAACCACTTTACAGCCGAAATAAACTACGCATTGGACAATGACATTAACTCAGACTACACATTCCGACTAGACCATTTAAACAATAAAGAAAAATATAGACTTATTATAATACAATTATTAAAAGAATTCAAAGATATCCAGTAATCTGATAAGGAATACCTAAATTTTTCAAGCATTATACGCCATGAAATTAAAACAGTTCACGAAAACCCAGTATACAAAAGACCCTATTCATATGCTTTTGCCTATGAAGCGGAAGTTAATAAATAAATTTAAGAAATGCTACAACAAGGCATTATACGCGAAAGCGACTCCCCCTATTGCAGTCCCTTATGGTTTGTTCCCAAAAAGATAGACGCATCTGGCAAACCAAAATTCAGGTTGGTCTTCGACTATCGAAACTTAAATGAAATAATTATAAATAAATTCCCAATTCCGAACATGGATGAAATATTAGGCAAGTTAGTAAAACACTAACACTTCACAACAATCGACTTAGCGAAAGGAGCTAAAATAAATATAAAGGACGAAGCATATAATAAGTCTTACGAAAAGTTAAAAACCCCTATCATGAACGACCCCATTCTCTTTTGCCCTAACTTTACAGAAACATGTCAAATTACTACTGACGTCAGCAATTTCGCCATAGGAACCGTGCTATCACAAGATAATAAACCAATTAGTTTTGCAAGCAGAACATTAAATGACCACAAACAGAATTACAGTACAATAGAAAAAGAATTATTGTTTGGGCTACTAATACTTCCGCCCATATTTATATGGAGTCCCTTTCGAAATATGAGGTGATCATAAACCCCTTGTCTGGGTAAATAATATAAAATAACCTAATATGAAATTACAACGTTGGCGAATCAAACTTAGTGAATACAATTTTAAAATAAAATATTTGGAAAGAAAACTTAAACAGCAGCAACAATACATAGTGCATCAGAAAGTAACGAAAACTATATTCAAATCACTGAGAAACCTATAAACTATTTCATTAAATAAATAGGATTTATAAAAGATTCCATAGACCAAGTAAACAAATCAAAATATTTGTCTAAAACTAAAGTCACTATAAAATATACTCTCCCAATAGCAAAAGACTTCTTAATAAAATACTTTCTAAACCACACTAGCGTAATTTATATAGACAACGACTGTGACTTCTACGTTCTTCAAAATGCATACCATGGAACTATTAACCCACACAGTAACGAAATAATCTTAAAAAGAATAATGAAACAAAATTACTCCACGACTCGATACGACTCTTTAAAGATACTCACTATTTTCCCGACTATAACAAATTATTTCAAAATATCATTATTGATTGCGAAGTTTGCAATCTTGCAAAAACAGAATACAGACCAATAAAACTTGCTTTTGAAATAACCCCAGAGACAAATACCCCAAGAGAACTTTACGTAATTGACTTTTCTGCTATTGACAATGAACAATATTTATCTTGTATTGACGTTTATTCAAAATTTGCATTACTTATAAAAACAAATAGTAGAGATAGGCTAGAAGCCAAAAGAGCCCTAACTAGAATATTTAACGAAATGGGAAAACCACAGAAAATTAAAGCAGACAAAGACTCAGCGTTCATGAGCAACTCTTTAAAGGTTTAATTTAATCCATAATTCAATCGGACAAATACCAACTTACACACTACTCTACGCAGGCATACCTACTTATGAGTCACAGAAAATTAAAGAAAAAAAAATTAACAAACGTAATAAGAACCGAAAATTTTACAACAGAATTGAATAACTAGATGAAAAACATTATAACGAATAACAATATAATAGAAGCCAAAATGTACACACTATAAAAAGTAAATTTAAAAAGAAAAAATATGAATAACAGAAAATACTTACAGCCGACTGGAACCCAATCATCAGACTCATAATTATTAACCCTTTTTCATCCAACACATTAAGCCTACAATAATTACATGGAACAAGATTCGAGAAAAACATAACCAAAATTGTAACAATTAAGAAATTGTTATTGAAAATAACAAAATTATAAAAATATTTAATTGTACAGCAGAGTTAAAAAAATTTTCAATATTAAACAATATGCATCAATACACAAACCTAATATTCACCGAGCATAACGTGACAAAAGTTGAACTTATGTCACATATGAAATAAAAGAAATGATTATACTTAACAAAAAGAATTATACAATCAGTCGTTATTGAACCTTCATCACATGAAGAACACGATATAACAAATTAATCAAGTTATGGTCTCAGAGAGCTCAATAATACAATTGTGCGCGAAGTTATTATATCGAATAAGTAATGAAAGTGAATAGCAAATATTTTGGACCTTCTTGTTTGTAACAATGAATTCAATAATGAACTCGATAGAAAAATGGGACTACAATAATTATGGTGCGTGAGTCGTTCAAATGAAAAGCGTGCTCATACATACCGAGTTGTGGAACTACGTGGGTGGAATAAAAGTGAAGGCTCTCGCGAGCATTATGCTCTGCATTAAGGCTTCACAAATAAACAATGTCAAGAATTGCGTAACTGCTACAAGTTTGGAAAAAACTAAAAGAAATCCATATCCCCGCCGGTCCCGCGTGTCGGTTTCACTTGCTGAGACAACTGTTGTATATAAAGCTGAAAGACTCAGAAAATATGGCATCGCACATAGCGAAATTTTCAGACTTAATTACAAAAACTGTCTGAAATGGATTTTACATTGTCCGTTGAGTGTCTGTGCATATTACTATTGTCTAGTTTTCCGGAATCTTTTGACAATTTTGTATTGAATCCCGTGATTCGTTACCTACACGTATGTTTACTACGTAAAAGATCAAATTAATCGAAGAGAGTGACCGCCGAAATATAAATGTAGGATGGTAGATGGCCGTCTCGTTTACTTAAATTCAAACACTGAGAATTTAGTTTAGTTTAGGGGACCTATAAAGTTCAGTTGAATAAGTTGATTGAAAAAAGTCTGCAAACAAATCTTGCTTCCTTATTTTCGTATGATAGAGAGGGAGGAAATTTACTTGATTTACGTTTTAAGTTAACAAAGTTATAAAACTGCTTTGGGTCCTGAGCAAACTGCAAACGGCAGCGACACAAATACTTTTTGTAACAATTTGCATTCAGAGCAATAAAGTTTGCTCTTGCAGCAATGTAGCGCGTAAAATCGGAAGGATTACAAGTTAATTTAAACTTTTTAAAATACCGCGATTTCAAATTTTTCAGCCTTACTAACTCACGTGAAAACCAAGGAGGCCTATAGGACTTTACGGGAAACGTAACAGGAGCACATTGATCAAAAAATAAATTCATAGAGGAATAAAAAAATGAAATGCATGTATTTAGATCATGATGACCTGGTTATGATTGAACAGAATTTAGATAAACTTATAGACAACAATAACCAACAGGTCATTGTTAACAAACAGTTAGAAGAAAGAATAAATAAACTCACTTCAGTATCTAACGCCCTCACAAACTCTATTCGTAAAAGTAGTTCAGTTAGTATCGAAATAGCTATTAGTTTACACAACCAGATTAGACTTCTAAAAGAAGAAATTGTTAACATTACATATGCCATTCAGTGGGCACGACTAAACGTAGTAAACACACTTTTACTAAATGAAGATGAGTTAATGGAAATTGAAAAAATTTTTAAAAGAAACAACATGCCACCGCTGTCAACGGAAGAAATAATGGAGTTTTCCGATGTCTCAATTTTACATCATAAAACAACACTTTTGTACATTGTTAAAATTCCAAACTTAGAAGAAACACAATACCAAGACATTATGATAAAACCCATAGTAAGAAACAATTCAATTGGACACTTAAACGTTCAAGAAATCTTTGTTTTCGAAAACCTCACCTATGCCATTCCCCAAAATTGTAAAACAATAGAATATATTAAAATATGCAATAAGAAAAACATTTTTAATATAAGTAATTCAAATTGTATTCCAAAGTTAGTTCAGGGAAAGAAAGCGCTGTGTAGTTTTAGCAATGCCGACCACGTTTCCAAAATAGAAGAAGTGGACGACGGAATCATCCTATTAAACGACTTCGATGGAAATATAACCTGGAACAAAACAGAGCTTCACCTAGAGGGAACCTACCTTGTTCAGCTATCAAACGACTCGATTATTATCGACAACAAGCGGTTCAGCAATTTGGAACCTACAGTCCTCACCCCCGGAGCACCTCTTACGCAATTTACGGCTGAGGAAAAAGAAAGACTTAAAGTTCTATCACTTGAAGCACTGGAAGCATTGCATATAAATAACACTGGACAGCTGATGCACATAAAGGCCCATTCAACGGTCAACAGCATAACCCTGCTGACGCTCTTTGGCATTGCTCTGATTTTCATCCTGGGCTTGCACACCTATAACCGAAGGCAGAAGAGCATAACATTGCAGTTAGGACCCACGCCTGGAATGGAAACAAAAGTCACAGCGATTGTCGCACCATCAACCTGCGAGCAATCTTTCACTGAGGCACAGTATCAGTTACCTCATTCCCTACTTCTAGAGACCGCTTGAGGACAAGCACAGATTGGAGGGGGAAGAGTTAACAACGAAAATGTTACAATTTAGAATAATGAACTCCAGTACGCAAGTTCCAATCTGCAAGCTCAGCGTCTGCATAATTTCCTGCACGCGCCGAGCTACCAAGCAGAATTCTAAGAATCTCTTTGGCAACCGCTTCCGCTCCCACCAATGCATGTGATTCCAAGAAGACTGCAGCATTTCGACCAACATAACACCAGCCGATGTCGTTGCCTATTGGAAACAGCGAAGCCGACGTCGATCCTCTGCCACCAAGGGCAGCGCAGCTCACAGCCAAGACTCACAGCTTGTTAGGGACAGCTTAGGGTAATCAGTTGCAAATTGGATTTAGATAAATAAAGTCGTTGTTCTTAATTGAACTAAAAAATCTTTTTATTTTTTACTTTGCTCCTTGCAAGTAAATTAACTTATATACTAAAGCAGAACGTTAAGAAATGAGTAAATCGCAATGTAAATCAAAATTGGTGGTTTGCGGGGGCGGTAGGCATGTTATTCCAAATTGAAAACAAACTTGATCTGCGTATGGTACACAGGAATCTTCATGCTAAATTTGGTGTCCCTAGCTTTTGTAATAGCTGAGATCGGCGCGGACATGGCTAAATCGACTCGGCTAGTGATCCTGAGCAAGAATATATTTACTTTATGGGGGCTCCGACGCCTCCTTTTGCCCGTTACATACATTTGCACAAAGTTAGTATACTCTTTTTTGACCATTTTCAATGGTCCAAGGGTATAAAAAGCACTCAAATAATTCGCCGAACTCAAACGACAATTCCCAATTCGCCGTCGTCTCATTTCACTGTTCTCGCATAATGCAGATAGAAAAAGAGAACATAAAGAAATAAGATGATCAACGGTTACTTTTGGCAACAACTGTTCTAATTCCGCGTTGGAAGGGAAAATGTTCTCTCTCGTTGTCTATAAAAGGGGCCGAATTCAACGTGCATTCACATTTTAATCACAGTGCAGCGCAGACGGAAACCAAAGCGTCCAGATATAAACTTTTAAAATCGAAACATTTGCGGAAATAATATATATGAATGTGTTAAAAATCGGAGTTAATAATGGCTGTAACATTTATATTAAAAGAAAGCCAAAGTTACTGAACGTACGTGAATAGCAGCGCTAATTGCTGTGTAACTGCCAGCAGACGCGACTGCGCAGATTGCAAGTCATTGTGAAAACATACAAAAGGCGATATTTAGGTAATATTTAAACAAATAGTCAATGCTAATTTCATATATTTACTCATAGCTGATTTAAACACGGCCGGCGTTGAAAAGCGTTTCCACGCTGTCAACTATAAGCCAGGCCGGTCATGTCCATAAGGAGCCCCCAGTGGCTGCAAAACTATACACTGGGCGGCAAAACACTGACATTACTCAGCCAATGCGATAAATAGGGCCGTGAAACGCGCCGAGCTAATATATCAGTTAACAACGGATGCGACTCCCTAATTCAACGTGACTCCGACACCATTTAGATGATCACCACGCCACAATAGCTTGAGAGCCATGCATATCGGGATTTTATAGTTTCAGACCGGAGACATATAGTGGTAACAGCCATAGTAGCTCATAGCGACACGCGTATGTCCAGCCTGACAAAGGCCCCCCCTCCCCACAACCCCCTTACAACCCCAGCAGCAAAAGAGAAGCGCTAAGGCGTTCTTTTTCTTTCGGCAGCCCAAAGGCAACATCCCAACAAAAAGTATCACGCTAGTATAAATACATTTTAATATCAAATCTTTTCACTTAAACTCTATCTAATAACGTCTTTTGTACACATATATTCTTAAGGCAATTTAAAACTTGTACAACTCGCAGTAGCATCTGAAAACAAGCACACATATGGACACACACACATAACTACATAAACCTTCGTCCAAAACAGCACGGCAGCGACATCGAAGGGCCATCGATCAAGCGGATATCAACTGTGAGTGACAAAATGTTTGTGAATAATTGATATTGTCAATGGTATGCCATCTACATTGCCAATGTAGTTATGTTTTGTAGTGATCCATATAAATATATATCTAGGTGAAATAATTGTGAAATGCCCTTGTTGTAAAAAGAAGTGAAGCTACTGCGCGTTCATTTAAATATTCTCTTACACTTTTTATTACGAATTGTTATTGCCCTTGAATTTGAATATGAAATCTCTAAATATCTTTACGTTAAAATACCTTAAACCTGATGAATAAAAAATGAATTATAATGTTTACCTAATCATGGAAGTCTAATAATTTAATGAGGTTCATCGCCGACCAAATGAACACCCATAATAGTGAAATTTAATACTTATACGTAGTATTGAACAACGGATAGCCGAGAAGTCCGCGAGCTGTCATGGTAGGGAGAGTACAGAGCGGGATACGATCAACATCCTAGTATCCTAGCACAATATGACCAGCCATAAATAGTTTGGTTTATTTGAATACAATTTTATTGTCGATTTTCATTTCCGTAGTGAACTTAATCATTTTTTTCCCCATAGCGCGTATATGTTTAGGTAAGAAAAGAACCCCCACCCATCCGGCGAGCTTAGACCAGAGAGAACCCAGATGTCCACGAACCTTTTTAGTCTAACATATAGTCAATACTAATTGTATATACACAACAGCAATTCCACAGGCTACATAGGGTACAAAATAATTGGCGCCCAACGTGGGGCCGAAAAGTATGGAAAAGTCACAGATCCTACTCCTAAACCAATTACAGAAAGTAATTAGAGCCCAACCGCAGGGCCCGAAGGAGGAATTCTTTTTAGCCAAGTATTAAAAATATGTATTTTTAAAAATAATTGGCGCTTAAGCGTGGAGCCCGAGATGTATGAAAAATTTACAAAATTTTATTAATTACACACGTAATTGAGGCCCAACCCGAAAGGTCTGATCAGTACGGGCAAAATTTCTCGATCCTTTGTAGTTTTAATCACAATCAAGAGACAGGGCATAGTCTTCAGGCTGCAACATACGTGTATATACAAGCCCAAGAATAGGTTTAAAGAACCGCATTACGAATCCCGTAATATCAACATAACATCACGTTCGACCTTACAAAATGCTCTTTGAATCCAGCCATTAAAAATTTCATCTTTCAGAAAATTCAAAACGAAATGATTTTCCCAGATTTGATGTTATGCAATTCATTACTACTCAACAAAAAAAAAAAAAAAAATTACTCCACGACTCGATACGACTCTTTAAAGATACTCACTATTTTCCCGACTATAACAAATTATTTCAAAATATCATTATTGATTGCGAAGTTTGCAATCTTGCAAAAACAGAATACAGACCAATAAAACTTGCTTTTGAAATAACCCCAGAGACAAATACCCCAAGAGAACTTTACGTAATTGACTTTTCTGCTATTGACAATGAACAATATTTATCTTGTATTGACGTTTATTCAAAATTTGCATTACTTACAAAAACAAATAGTAGAGATAGGCTAGAAGCCAAAAGAGCCCTAACTAGAATATTTAACGAAATGGGAAAACCACAGAAAATTAAAGCAGACAAAGACTCAGCGTTCATGAGCAACTCTTTAAAGGTTTAATTTAATCCATAATTCAATCGGACAAATACCAACTTACACACTACTCTACGCAGGCATACCTACTTATGAGTCACAGAAAATTAAAGAAAAAAAAATTAACAAACGTAATAAGAACCGAAAATTTTACAACAGAATTGAATAACTAGATGAAAAACATTATAACGAATAACAATATAATAGAAGCCAAAATGTACACACTATAAAAGTAAATTTAAAAAGAAAAAATATGAATAACAGAAAATACTTACAGCCGACTGGAACCCAATCATCAGACTCATAATTATTAACCCTTTTTCATCCAACACATTAAGCCTACAATAATTACATGGAACAAGATTCGAGAAAAACATAACCAAAATTGTAACAATTAAGAAATTGTTATTGAAAATAACAAAATTATAAAAATATTTAATTGTACAGCAGAGTTAAAAAAATTTTCAATATTAAACAATATGCATCAATACACAAACCTAATATTCACCGAGCATAACGTGACAAAAGTTGAACTTATGTCACATATGAAATAAAAGAAATGATTATACTTAACAAAAAGAATTATACAATCAGTCGTTATTGAACCTTCATCACATGAAGAACACGATATAACAAATTAATCAAGTTATGGTCTCAGAGAGCTCAATAATACAATTGTGCGCGAAGTTATTATATCGAATAAGTAATGAAAGTGAATAGCAAATATTTTGGACCTTCTTGTTTGTAACAATGAATTCAATAATGAACTCGATAGAAAAATGGGACTACAATAATTATGGTGCGTGAGTCGTTCAAATGAAAAGCGTGCTCATACATACCGAGTTGTGGAACTACGTGGGTGGAATAAAAGTGAAGGCTCTCGCGAGCATTATGCTCTGCATTAAGGCTTCACAAATAAACAATGTCAAGAATTGCGTAACTGCTACAAGTTTGGAAAAAACTAAAAGAAATCCATATCCCCGCCGGTCCCGCGTGTCGGTTTCACTTGCTGAGACAACTGTTGTATATAAAGCTGAAAGACTCAGAAAATATGGCATCGCACATAGCGAAATTTTCAGACTTAATTACAAAAACTGTCTGAAATGGATTTTACATTGTCCGTTGAGTGTCTGTGCATATTACTATTGTCTAGTTTTCCGGAATCTTTTGACAATTTTGTATTGAATCCCGTGATTCGTTACCTACACGTATGTTTACTACGTAAAAGATCAAATTAATCGAAGAGAGTGACCGCCGAAATATAAATGTAGGATGGTAGATGGCCGTCTCGTTTACTTAAATTCAAACACTGAGAATTTAGTTTAGTTTAGGGGACCTATAAAGTTCAGTTGAATAAGTTGATTGAAAAAAGTCTGCAAACAAATCTTGCTTCCTTATTTTCGTATGATAGAGAGGGAGGAAATTTACTTGATTTACGTTTTAAGTTAACAAAGTTATAAAACTGCTTTGGGTCCTGAGCAAACTGCAAACGGCAGCGACACAAATACTTTTTGTAACAATTTGCATTCAGAGCAATAAAGTTTGCTCTTGCAGCAATGTAGCGCGTAAAATCGGAAGGATTACAAGTTAATTTAAACTTTTTAAAATACCGCGATTTCAAATTTTTCAGCCTTACTAACTCACGTGAAAACCAAGGAGGCCTATAGGACTTTACGGGAAACGTAACAGGAGCACATTGATCAAAAAATAAATTCATAGAGGAATAAAAAAATGAAATGCATGTATTTAGATCATGATGACCTGGTTATGATTGAACAGAATTTAGATAAACTTATAGACAACAATAACCAACAGGTCATTGTTAACAAACAGTTAGAAGAAAGAATAAATAAACTCACTTCAGTATCTAACGCCCTCACAAACTCTATTCGTAAAAGTAGTTCAGTTAGTATCGAAATAGCTATTAGTTTACACAACCAGATTAGACTTCTAAAAGAAGAAATTGTTAACATTACATATGCCATTCAGTGGGCACGACTAAACGTAGTAAACACACTTTTACTAAATGAAGATGAGTTAATGGAAATTGAAAAAATTTTTAAAAGAAACAACATGCCACCCCTGTCAACGGAAGAAATAATGGAGTTTTCCGATGTCTCAATTTTACATCATAAAACAACACTTTTGTACATTGTTAAAATTCCAAACTTAGAAGAAACACAATACCAAGACATTATGATAAAACCCATAGTAAGAAACAATTCAATTGGACACTTAAACGTTCAAGAAATCTTTGTTTTCGAAAACCTCACCTATGCCATTCCCCAAAATTGTAAAACAATAGAATATATTAAAATATGCAATAAGAAAAACATTTTTAATATAAGTAATTCAAATTGTATTCCAAAGTTAGTTCAGGGAAAGAAAGCGCTGTGTAGTTTTAGCAATGCCGACCACGTTTCCAAAATAGAAGAAGTGGACGACGGAATCATCCTATTAAACGACTTCGATGGAAATATAACCTGGAACAAAACAGAGCTTCACCTAGAGGGAACCTACCTTGTTCAGCTATCAAACGACTCGATTATTATCGACAACAAGCGGTTCAGCAATTTGGAACCTACAGTCCTCACCCCCGGAGCACCTCTTACGCAATTTACGGCTGAGGAAAAAGAAAGACTTAAAGTTCTATCACTTGAAGCACTGGAAGCATTGCATATAAATAACACTGGACAGCTGATGCACATAAAGGCCCATTCAACGGTCAACAGCATAACCCTGCTGACGCTCTTTGGCATTGCTCTGATTTTCATCCTGGGCTTGCACACCTATAACCGAAGGCAGAAGAGCATAACATTGCAGTTAGGACCCACGCCTGGAATGGAAACAAAAGTCACAGCGATTGTCGCACCATCAACCTGCGAGCAATCTTTCACTGAGGCACAGTATCAGTTACCTCATTCCCTACTTCTAGAGACCGCTTGAGGACAAGCACAGATTGGAGGGGGAAGAGTTAACAACGAAAATGTTACAATTTAGAATAATGAACTCCAGTACGCAAGTTCCAATCTGCAAGCTCAGCGTCTGCATAATTTCCTGCACGCGCCGAGCTACCAAGCAGAATTCTAAGAATCTGTTTGGCAACCGCTTCCGCTCCCACCAATGCATGTGATTCCAAGAAGACTGCAGCATTTCGACCAACATAACACCAGCCGATGTCGTTGCCTATTGGAAACAGCGAAGCCGACGTCGATCCTCTGCCACCAAGGGCAGCGCAGCTCACAGCCAAGACTCACAGCTTGTTAGGGACAGCTTAGGGTAATCAGTTGCAAATTGGATTTAGATAAATAAAGTCGTTGTTCTTAATTGAACTAAAAAATCTTTTTATTTTTTACTTTGCTCCTTGCAAGTAAATTAACTTATATACTAAAGCAGAACGTTAAGAAATGAGTAAATCGCAATGTAAATCAAAATTGGTGGTTTGCGGGGGCGGTAGGCATGTTATTCCAAATTGAAAACAAACTTGATCTGCGTATGGTACACAGGAATCTTCATGCTAAATTTGGTGTCCCTAGCTTTTGTAATAGCTGAGATCGGCGCGGACATGGCTAAATCGACTCGGCTAGTGATCCTGAGCAAGAATATATTTACTTTATGGGGGCTCCGACGCCTCCTTTTGCCCGTTACATACATTTGCACAAAGTTAGTATACTCTTTTTTGACCATTTTCAATGGTCCAAGGGTATAAAAAGCACTCAAATAATTCGCCGAACTCAAACGACAATTCCCAATTCGCCGTCGTCTCATTTCACTGTTCTCGCATAATGCAGATAGAAAAAGAGAACATAAAGAAATAAGATGATCAACGGTTACTTTTGGCAACAACTGTTCTAATTCCGCGTTGGAAGGGAAAATGTTCTCTCTCGTTGTCTATAAAAGGGGCCGAATTCAACGTGCATTCACATTTTAATCACAGTGCAGCGCAGACGGAAACCAAAGCGTCCAGATATAAACTTTTAAAATCGAAACATTTGCGGAAATAATATATATGAATGTGTTAAAAATCGGAGTTAATAATGGCTGTAACATTTATATTAAAAGAAAGCCAAAGTTACTGAACGTACGTGAATAGCAGCGCTAATTGCTGTGTAACTGCCAGCAGACGCGACTGCGCAGATTGCAAGTCATTGTGAAAACATACAAAAAGGCGATATTTAGGTAATATTTAAACAAATAGTCAATGCTAATTTCATATATTTACTCATAGCTGATTTAAACACGGCCGGCGTTGAAAAGCGTTTCCACGCTGTCAACTATAAGCCAGGCCGGTCATGTCCATAAGGAGCCCCCAGTGGCTGCAAAACTATACACTGGGCGGCAAAACACTGACATTACTCAGCCAATGCGATAAATAGGGCCGTGAAACGCGCCGAGCTAATATATCAGTTAACAACGGATGCGACTCCCTAATTCAACGTGACTCCGACACCATTTAGATGATCACCACGCCACAATAGCTTGAGAGCCATGCATATCGGGATTTTATAGTTTCAGACCGGAGACATATAGTGGTAACAGCCATAGTAGCTCATAGCGACACGCGTATGTCCAGCCTGACAAAGGCCCCCCTCCCCACAACCCCCTTACAACCCCAGCAGCAAAAAGAGAAGCGCTAAGGCGTTCTTTTTCTTTCGGCAGCCCAAAGGCAACATCCCAACAAAAAGTATCACGCTAGTATAAATACATTTTAATATCAAATCTTTTCACTTAAACTCTATCTAATAACGTCTTTTGTACACATATATTCTTAAGGCAATTTAAAACTTGTACAACTCGCAGTAGCATCTGAAAACAAGCACACATATGGACACACACACATAACTACATAAACCTTCGTCCAAAACAGCACGGCAGCGACATCGAAGGGCCATCGATCAAGCGGATATCAACTGTGAGTGACAAAATGTTTGTGAATAATTGATATTGTCAATGGTATGCCATCTACATTGCCAATGTAGTTATGTTTTGTAGTGATCCATATAAATATATATCTAGGTGAAATAATTGTGAAATGCCCTTGTTGTAAAAAGAAGTGAAGCTACTGCGCGTTCATTTAAATATTCTCTTACACTTTTTATTACGAATTGTTATTGCCCTTGAATTTGAATATGAAATCTCTAAATATCTTTACGTTAAAATACCTTAAACCTGATGAATAAAAATGAATTATAATGTTTACCTAATCATGGAAGTCTAATAATTTAATGAGGTTCATCGCCGACCAAATGAACACCCATAATAGTGAAATTTAATACTTATACGTAGTATTGAACAACGGATAGCCGAGAAGTCCGCGAGCTGTCATGGTAGGGAGAGTACAGAGCGGGATACGATCAACATCCTAGTATCCTAGCACAATATGACCAGCCATAAACAGTTTGGTTTATTTGAATACAATTTTATTGTCGATTTTCATTTCCGTAGTGAACTTAATCATTTTTTTCCCCATAGCGCGTATATGTTTAGGTAAGAAAAGAACCCCCACCCATCCGGCGAGCTTAGACCAGAGAGAACCCAGATGTCCACGAACCTTTTTAGTCTAACATATAGTCAATACTAATTGTATATACACAACAGCAATTCCACAGGCTACATAGGGTACAAAATAATTGGCGCCCAACGTGGGGCCGAAAAGTATGGAAAAGTCACAGATCCTACTCCTAAACCAATTACAGAAAGTAATTAGAGCCCAACCGCAGGGCCCGAAGGAGGAATTCTTTTTAGCCAAGTATTAAAAATATGTATTTTTAAAAATAATTGGCGCTTAAGCGTGGAGCCCGAGATGTATGAAAAATTTACAAAATTTTATTAATTACACACGTAATTGAGGCCCAACCCGAAAGGTCTGATCAGTACGGGCAAAATTTCTCGATCCTTTGTAGTTTTAATCACAATCAAGAGACAGGGCATAGTCTTCAGGCTGCAACATACGTGTATATACAAGCCCAAGAATAGGTTTAAAGAACCGCATTACGAATCCCGTAATATCAACATAACATCACGTTCGACCTTACAAAATGCTCTTTGAATCCAGCCATTAAAAATTTCATCTTTCAGAAAATTCAAAACGAAATGATTTTCCCAGATTTGATGTTATGCAACCCAGCAACTTATTTTCGGGAACCGCGATTACAATTCATAAAATTTGGATATATCGACCGAGATAAGTCTGGAAGGTGCCAAATAATTCTCATGTTTGGAAATCTCCATTTAGAATGTGTATAGCATCAAGGTAACAGAATCTCAGATATAGGAATCGCAATCTCTCTCGTTTTAATCGGGTCAGTCGACCATACTGAGCTTGTAGTCAGTGACGACAAAATTTGCTAAATATAATTATCCAAAAAAAAAAAACTACTAGAAGAATTCGACCAATATTAGCAACAGTCAGTCTTGAGTAGGGCAAGAGAATCCTTTAGATTATCAATAAGCTATATGCAGGTTATATTTTTAAACACATTATGGAGTGTTTATTTTGGAAAGCGATGAACAAATAAATATATGAACAGAAAAACTATAAATATTTCAGTAAGACACAGCACAGAAGATCTCAGTAATTATTTATAACAACAAGACCCCTTCTGCGGCTGCTGCCACCAGCCAATTCAACCAAACAATTTAATAGCAACGTCCCCATGCCAACATAGGTGTCACCACGAGTGTATGCAGAGAGTGTTACAACATACAAATATTTGACCCACGTGCAAAAACCCTTGCACAGCCAGACAGTTATCATCGCCAAACAACAATTTGGCCGCTGAATTAAATACAGCAGGCAATGACACTGAGCCAATAATGCCAGCGCCTGATCAGAACACAGATGAAAACAGCAATAGACATAATAATAGATACCTCAGAGGTGGCACTACACGTAGAGGCACGACCACTAGGTCTGCACAACGTGAGATGCAGAACGATGAAGCAAATCAGAGTAGTCTGACGGTGGATTCATCGAAAGATGGAAACAGGGAAGATATAGATAACCTTACCTCGAGGATATTTTTCAATTCCTCCAGAGAAAGTGTCGAATATTATTGTCAATTGGAGATTGAAATTTGATGGTTCAAGAAACGGTATTTCCACAGAAGATTTTCTGTACAGAGTTCTTTCAATGACGAGAGAAAACCTTTACGGTGATCATAATTTACTTTGCGATAATTTACATTTGCTTTTAGAAGACAAAACCATTGATTGGTTTTGGAAATTCCATAGAAACCATCCTTGTTTCATATGGGAAAAATTCTGTGAAGAGTTTCGAAAGAAATATGAAGACGCAGACACAGATATGGATATATGAGATTCCATAAATTCCAGAAAACAAGGCGAAAAAGAGCCGTTTGAAGAATTTCAGTTTGAAATTGGAAACCTCGTTAGCCGTTTGCGTAACTCTATTGCAGAAGAATCATTAGTGCGAAATTTTATTAGAAATTCCAAAATGTCGCTACGGTATGAACTAATGCATTTAGGCATAATAACATTAGCTAGACTGCGTGAGCAAATCCGCACTCACGAGCAGTTTTGCAAACAAACAAGACAGCAGTCTTATAGACAGCAGAGTTCCTTCGTTTCAGAGCTTGACGAACAAACAGAAATAGCTGCGATTCAGCGCAAAAGTATGAAGTGTTGGAATTGCGGAAAAGTAGGTCACCGCTATAACTATTGTCTTGAGCCTAGATTGTTACGGGTGCGGGGCAGCAACGTTATCAAGCCCAATTGTGTCCATTATAATACCTCGGAAAACTCGTCGGTGGATGCGCAGGCCAGATCCGTACTGACGCATCCACGACAATAAACCCAGACGTAAACAATCAGATCCAACAACATTCAACAGATCTGAACCAAACCCCAATCTTACAAAATAACAAAATTATTAAGAAAGTATATAAGCCATTCCATGAGAGACTGGCACATTATCTGGCGACAAGTAGTCGAATTTTCGGTCACGTGGACAATAACGAGACCCGGAAGAAAACCAAACGTTCTACGGTCCGTATGGGCGTCTTTTGGAAGATAGTACGCGCGCGCCGACATAAACTAGTTTCAGCCATTTTTATGAATAACGACAATCGTTTATATACAGACATTCAATTAGAAGGGTATTCATTTGTCGCTCTTCTAGATTCGGGAGCAACTATCAGCTGTCTTGGCGGTAAAGCAACAGCACAGTTGAAATCTCACCCAAATGTTCTAAAATCTTCAGGTCGTATCAAGACAGCAAACAACTGTGAATGTGCAGTCATAGGTCGATTAGTTTCTGATATAACATATCGTGGCATAACCAAACCAGTTGAATTCTACATAATTCCAGCCTTAAGCAAGATGCATATCTTGGCATTGACTTTTGGTAAATGAGCTTGATGTAGGCAGAGATGAGGATGTTGACGAAGGTCCTCCAAAAGTTCGTTCTCTTTCCGAACATCAGCGTATCGAACTGGAACGAGTTAAACTAAAAATTCCATCATTCGCAAAGGAAGGTTTAGGCCGTAACAAAGTGATCGAACATAGCATAGACGTAGGTGACGCTAAAGCAATTAAGCGAAGGCACTGGCCTATATCCCCAGCTAAGGTGAAGCTTATGTTCTCTGAGATCCTAAATATTAACGATTTGGAATACTCAGCAGGTTGCCACCCGCTCGTTTCATTACAGGCTTAGATATGAAGCATGCCTTCTGGCAAAAAGTAGGAGACACAGTTTATGTCAGAAAATTCGCGAAAATTCGCTGCTAAGAATTTCAGCAGTAAACTTACCCATGTATTTGTAAAGGCTTCAGTAGCTAAACACCTTAGTCCACAATATTATGGGTTACAGACCGAAGCAGGCAAAATGCTAGGAGTTAACCATTTAAAAGACATCAAAGTTTTATACAAGCTCGACCTTTGCACTGTTTTTCTTCAGTTAATGACTACTCGAGATACATCTGTCGCAGCATTATCTGTGGTGTAGTGGCCGTTGTCTAGCTTGCACTCATAAACTCTCTTAAACTCCAATTATCAACGAGAGAAACAGTCGATCGGCACGCGACAGTGGGATACCCTTGGACGTACACGTATGTTGCCATAAAAAGAATTTAATTGTACAATACTAATCGCAAGCTATAAATTAACAATAATACTGCAGTGCGCTGCCACCTTGCATCAATTTCGATATTTTGCCAATAATTTATCGCCGCAATTTCCTAAAGCGGTGTGAGAAGTATATATCGGTATTTCTTTATAAATTTTAAATTGGTCAATATCGATAACAAGGTCGAAGGGTATAAAAATAATAAAAATAATAATAATTATGAAACCAATTTTCTATACAATGTTTATACTTAACTATTAGATAATTAAATTAAAGTATTATTAAAATAAGCCTACATACATATTGTCCTGTCATTTATATTTCTTAATTTCTAACCTATTCCAAACATTACAAACTTATGCTATCCTGAATACTAACAGACATCCCATTGTGATGGCTATGCAAAACCTCAAAAGTCCTATCACTAATCTTTTCATTATCTAACATATTTGAAAACGCCCAATCAATATGTATATCCATCCATCCAAATCCTCTAACTGAACCCTCCACGAGGGTGCCGGCTGGGCAATGGGCTGTGTATTGACTCAAACTTCAGAGTCAGGCACTATCCTGTTGCTTGGGCCAATACACGGCCCAGCTAAGGCAAGGACGCAACAACATGCGGACAATCAAAGTCTGGTGCTGCTGTGTCCGGAGCCATGGTCAGATGTGCCTGGCAAATAGGCCTAAAATGCTATGGGGTGGTTCCCAAGAACAAAATTAACCAAGAATGAAAGAAGTAGAAGGAGCCAACAACTGGGTCAACTCGGGCTGGGATGTCAGCCCAAACGTCGGTGGAAGGCGTGACTGCTACCACCGGCGGGCACGGGGGGGTGAAAACCCCTCTACGTGTCGCCAGCGGTCACACCTCTGTACTGGTGGGAGCAGGCCAGGACAGTTGCACTACGACTGCCACAACAGCAACATCAAAAAACGCCAAGATGCGGCGCGGTACCAGAGTCAAAAGAGGGCTTGAGAGCCAAAGCTCAGTATAAAGCGGCCCTAAAAATCAAATCTCGGCTCGCTGGCAGCAACAAAGTCACCCCTGAGGAGAGGAAAAAGCTGAAGTGGGCCGAAGAGAAAATCGAAGAAGGACGAAAACACTTCGAGGGCAAATTGGCAATGAAAGCCACTTCAAGCCAATATGCCAACAAGGTCGAGGAGTTGCTGCTCACTAAAAGGCAGCGGTCTGAAGACCAAGACAAGGCGGATGTGCCCGCAAGCAAGCGGCCCCCAGGAAGCCACTGCCGAAAAGGGAGACAGCTGGCGATGTGGCGCGACGGAACCTAGTCGTCGCGCTCATCGACCGCAGTAACCCCAACGCCAAAATGTGTTTGTTATATTATATACATATACATGTGTATGCAGAGGGCATACATATGTTATGTATAGCTTGACCACTTGAGCTGCTAAGTGCATGCTCAGCATTCTTACTTGAGCTGCTAAGTGCATGCCCAGCATTCTCACGCTCCGCGATCGGCTTATGTATAAGCGTTAGATCGTATTTCAAGAGCTGGAGTGTTTATGTAAGTGTTGGTGGTCTTTTTGATATTATTTATGTTTATTATTATTTATGTGACAAAGTGTCACAATGTATGTACTTTACTTACATATTAACTCTACTCTACATATTGAGGGTAGATACACTACACCTCCCTTTTTAAAGAAATGACGTAATATATGTAGTCATTTTTAAAAAAAATTATTATTTTTTTTCGTTATTTTATATTTATGCTATTTTTGTTTTTGTGTTGTTTTTTTTTTTATTATAATATACATATAATAATTTTTTTAAATTTTTTTGTGTATATAAAATTGTATTTTGATTTGTTATTTATTTATATGTATTGTGTAGATTTAAAAATATTGTGTCTCTTTGTAAATTCGTAAATTCATGAAATTTTTGTATTTTTTTTTTAATTTTTGTATATTATTGTCATCATTACCATATTCTGTTGATGTGGTTGAATCAATCGGTTGCATGATGATGATAAGAATAATTTGTGTGTTTTCTTTTGAATAAAATTGAGAGTTTAAATGTTTCGTATTTATTTGTTATTTAATGAAAAATTACGTTATTCGTTAAAAGTTTTTAATCTATCCTTATGAACCTTTTGAGTTTTGTTTTTATCGTCTTTTATTATTATATTGTTCGGTTCTTCTATTCCTACTACTATATATGGTCCTAAATATCTATTGTCTAGTTTATGTCCTGTTTCATTCCTTAAAAGAACTTTATCGTTAATTATTATTTCCTTATCTAGTACTTTCCTATCGTAGTATTCCTTATTTTTACGTTTATGGTTTTCTAACATTATTCTGGCTCTTTTGTATGCCATTTCTAATCTGTATCTAGATTCTATTGCGTAATTATCTATGTTGTATATAGGGTCTATGTTATTTTTAATGCTTAATTCTTTAGGTAAATTAGGTGTTTTACTGTATACTAATTAATATGGACAATAGTTATGTGCCATTGATGGTGTAGTATTGAAACAATATACGAAATAGTTAAGCCATACGTCCCAATCAGTTTTATCTACTGATATGTATGAACGTAGATACTCATTTAGTGTTCTGTGGCTTCTCTCTACCGTACCAAGTGTTTGATGGTGGTGAGCTGTTGATGTAAGATTGTTTATTTTCAGATACTTACAAAGTTCGTTCATGATTGTGTTTCTATATTCTGTTCCCATATCCGTGATGAACGTCTTCATCGGACCGTATTTGAGAATGAATGATTCGAATATAGCCTTGGCTACTGTACTAGCACTTTTGTTTGCTATGGGGATAGCAACAAGGTATTTGGTCAGATCACATATTAAAGTAATTATGTATTCATGACCATTGTTTGATTTGGGTAATGGTCCAACTGTGTCAATAATGACTTTGTCAAATGCTTTAATTGGTGTGTCTGTAGTTGTTAAAGGGGTCTTTATGTGCTTTGTTGTTTTTGCTTTCTGACATTCTGGACATTTACGTATGTACTGAGATATGAAATTTATCATCCCTTTCCAATAGTAATGTCCTTTGATTTTCGCTAGCGTTCTTGAAATGCCAGTATGACCTCCTTGAACAGGATCATTGTGAAATGTAGACAGTATTGCTTCTTTTTCAATATCATCAGATATTGTGGTCACCGGCTTGAGTAGTGCTACTCTTATTTGTTTTAAAAATTCATTGCCCATATTTTTGAAAGTTTCAGTTGAAATTGATTCAAAGATCTTTCCGCTCGGTGCCATTTTGAGTTGGCTGATACCAAGTATACCGGCTTCTTTTTCAAGCCTGTGGAAGAACTGACCTAAGTCGAGAGTTCCATTAGTATATAGGTCGCTAATCTCAATTCTTGCAATAATTTTCTTACCATGTTTAAAGAAACATAATGTGTCAGTTATATGCAATGTCACTATTTTTCGTACATCGTCATTATTGATGACTTCATATACGTTGGGCTTAGAAGCATTTTCAAGTATTTGCCTTGTCAAAATTTCTTGTTCTTTTTCATTTACTGCGCAGTTGTTTTGTCTACTCTGTTGTCTTGTAGTGACTTTCAAGACTTGTTTTTGCATATTTTTTAATTCATCGATGGTTATTCTTGATAACGCATCGGCTACATGATTATCTTTTCCTTTAAGGTATTCTACTGTGAAGTCATACTCTTCTAAATCAAGTCTCATTCTAGTGAGTTTGGAGGTAGGATTTCTCATTGAGAAGAGGTATGTTAAAGGCCTATGATCTGTTTTTACAACGAAATGTTTGCCATATATGTATGGTCTGAAGTAGTTAATTGCCCAGTGTATTGCCGCTAATTCTTGCTCTGTAGTGTTTTTGTTACTTTCTCTTTTAGTGAAGCTGCGAGAGGCATATGCTACTGGTAGTTGTATCTCATCGTATGTTTGTGTTAATACTGCCCCGCAAGCTTGTTTACTTGCATCTGTTATTATGCAAAATTCTTTGCTGAAATCTGGGTATTGTAATAACGTGGGTTGTATTAATGATTGTTTGAGATATGTGAATGCATTTTGGCATTCTGAAGTCCACTCGAATTTTACATTCTTTTTACATAACCTTGTTATGTGACGGGAGTAGTCAGAAAAATGTTTGATGAAACGTCTATAATAATTGCAAAATGCAATGAATCTTCCTGCGCTGTGTGCGTCCGTAGGGACGGGGTATTTCTCAATGACTTTGTATTTCTTATCATCTGGCAAAATACCACGATCAGTACACTTATGACCTAGAAAGGTCACTTCATGCATGAAGAATGAACATTTGTCTGGGTGTAGTTTTAGGTTATTTTTCCTACATAGGTCAAAGACGTTAGTCAAATTTTTGATCATATGATTTTCGGAACAACCGATGACTATTAAGTCATCCATATACAGGAATGCCTGTGAAGGTTCTAATCCAGAAAATGCCATTGTCATCATTCTTTGGAATGAATTGGGCGCAATTTTTAAACCATAGGGTAATCGCGTGAAGCGATAGGAGCCGTTGCTCGTTGAAAATGACGTTGCGTTTCTTGAGTTTTCATCTAGTTCTATTTGATGGAATCCTGACATTAAGTCTAGGCACGAGAAGTATTTTGCTCGTCCTAATTGATCAAGAATATCGTCTATTCTTGGAAGTGGAAATTTGTCTGATAAGAGCTTTTTATTAATTTGTCTATAATCGATTACCAGTCGCCATCGTTTTGTTGCTGAACCTGGTAATGATTTCTTCGGTACTAGTAGCAATGGGCTGTTGTATTCAGATACGGCTGGTTCTAATATTTTATCATCAATTAATTTGTTAACTTGTCTGTGTATTTCTTCTTTCTGTGATTCTGGTATTCTATAATTTTTGATGTATATCGGTTCATCATCTTTCAATCTTAATTTTTGTTTGTAAAAATTATTGGTACTTATAGATTCGGTTTCAAGTCCGAATATGTCTGTGTAATTTGTGAATAATTTATTTAGTTGTTTTTTAAACAATGGTGGGAAATTTTTGTTTAATTTTTGTAAAATATGTTCATTTCTTTCGTTATCTATTGTTTTTACTATTTCATATTTGTTAAGACTTTCAAATTGTATCTTATCAATATTTATTATTTGGTTTCTTTTGGTTGTGTTTATTATACGAATTACTGTGTTTTTACTAGTCGTTATTGTATTTGCAATAAAGATGCCTGTGTCTATTTCTTGATTAGGAATGAGGATCTGTTCATCGGATGTATCTAATTTAATTAGTCGGACTACTTCGGATCGGGCTGGTAACAACGTTGAGTTATTGCTTATTGTATGTGTTATTGGTACGTTTATTGGACAAGTGATATTGTCTGGTCGCAAAATTAACCAGTCTTCTTCTGTATTAAAATCTAATTTGCAATTGTATTTCTTTATAAAGTCTATTCCGATGATTCCATCGGTGGGTATTGGGAAATTAGAATTAACTATGTGGAAATTATGTGGAATTATGTAATTATTTGTTGCTAGTTCTATGTGTACTAGACCTAGAGAGGTTGTTGAACCTTCTCCAACTCCAGAAATGTTTGTTATTGTATTTTGGTCTATGTCTTGGAAATTATCTGAGCTGTTTTTGATAAGTGAAATATCTGCTCCTGTATCTATTAAAAATGTTAATTTTGTATTCGTATTATTATTATGCACATGTATAAAAATTTTGAAATTAAGATTGATTGTGTGAACCGTCTTATTTAGTTTCCCGAAGCTGTAGCATTTTGTGATGTACTAGCAGCTTCGATTGCTCGGACATTGTTATCGTTGTTGTTATTCTGATTTTGTCTATTACCTCGGTTGGAATTATTCCTTCCTCGGTTGTTTCCTCTGTAGTTTCCTCTGAAATTACCTCTGTTGTTGTAATTGGTATTGTAACCACCGCGGTTACTTCGGCCTCGGCCTCGGTAATGGCCGCGATAGTTGTTATTTCCCCTGTAGTTTTGTTGTCCATTGTTAAAATATAGGACGCTACTGGGACTGCCTGTTATTTCAGTGTAGCAGTGTATGTATTTTCCTGCTGCATCACTGAATGTATTGTAATTCTGTATGTATGTCATTCTCAATTTGGTCTGGCATTTTGGTTTCGTTGTTTTTTATTTCAATGTCTTCTGGTAACGACTCAATATCGCTTTCGATTTCAATGTCGATATTACCTTTAGACTCCTCAAGATTTTGTAATTGGTTTTCATTTATATTAACCAATGAATGCAAATCTTCAGGTATTTGAATATCTAGATTATGTCTGATGCTAATATTGATCAATCTATTATTGAGAGATCTTAGTATTTTATGACAATGTTTCTTATGTGTTTCTGTTAATCTATCTTCTATAGTTGTAACTATTCTACATATGTTATTGTATTCTTTTATTATTATCTTTATGTGTGTTTCTAGAGTCTCTACTTTAATAGGTACTTCTTTGTTTACACATTTATATGATTTGTCAAATACTGCTTTATTATGGTTTATTGACGCTGCTATTTTGGGCCATTCCATGTGTACCCACTGTGAATCACTCATTTGGTGTTTCTTTTATATTCGCAACAATTTTGTCTACTAATGTGGAATTCGGAATCATATAAATGTATTTGACAAGAAGGATGTCTACCTATTGTGTTTTTTCTTGATAAAAATGGTATTCTATACTGTTGTCTATATTCTGTATAGTCTTCTAAGTCATATCTATATTGTTTTATTTCATAAGTACAGCTTATATCTTGTCTAGGCCATCTGCACGGCTCTGATATCTTTTCTTAAGTCGTTTATTATGTTCCTGATATATCTTAAGGGTCAAACTCAAAATTGATATGACAGTCATAATCGATAATAAGATGAATATATTTTGTAGTTCATCTTTGTGATCAATTATTCTTACTTCATTAACTACATTGGCTGTTGGGTGATCTACTCTTGATTCAGTAGAACCCATTTTGGAAATATTAATTTGCAATAAAGAAAAAAAATGAAATCTGTTTAATCTCTCAATTTATTGGAAATAAAGTTTGAAAAGTGTTTATATTGAATATTGAAATTTAATGAATTTACTTTAAATATTTGCAACTTGTATTAAATATATACAAGTGCCAGAGACATGGAAATTTGATAGTTTTAATGTGGTTGGCTCACAAGTCAAAGTTTACATTTCATTAGAATTTTTTTGAAAAAAATCTCCAACCACATTTGTTAGTATATAGCCTGACAGTTTTGTTGTTAGTTTTTTCAAGCAGCGGTTTCCCGCATCGGCTTGTGTTTAGTTTAAATCTATGGCAAATTGGGGCATTTGCATTCAAGCAGCCCGTTTGCGTGTCTTCGCACTTTAGCGAAGTTCTTTTTCTATCATTTCCAAACGCTCTTTGTAGCGTTGCCGGGCTGTTTCCTCCTTGGCCAACTGGGTCATTTCCTTGACCAGTCGGCGTTGTTGCAGTAATTTCGCTCTACGTCCAGAGCGTTTATGTTTCCTGGGTTGGCTTTTCTCCTGACGTGCCCGGTACTCAGCTATTGTGAGTGGGCGTGGTCCATCGGCGGGGTTTAATTCCAGCGCTTCCTCCAGCGTTGGCTGGTCCCTCTGTACCTCGGGTTGCGCCTCGGTCAGTTGTGGCTCGTCTGCCATCAATTGCCGCTTGTGTCTGTGTGTTTTGTGTGTTTTTGTGCGTTTGGCTGTGCGTTGTTTGTTTTAATAGAATATTTGTTGTTGTGTATTGATTTGTATTTTAATCGTCCAACAGTATAACGAGTAACAACTTGCACATTTTAATTCACATTTGCACATTTTAATTTATCCACACACACGCAACACAGAGACAGACTCAAGACCGAGTCACGGTCGCCATGTAATAGTTATAGAAGTACTAGGTTTAGTTTAGAGAGCTCAGAGCGTCTGCTCTGTTAGAATCGGTTTATTTTACTGAATTCATATTGCTGTTCTTGGGTACAGCTACCCGTACATGGTGCGCTTAAGACTATGTGTTTGTTATATTATATACATATACATGTGTATGCAGAGGGCATACATATGTTATGTATAGCTTGACCACTTGAGCTGCTAAGTGCATGCTCAGCATTCTTAATTGAGCTGCTAAGTGCATGCCCAGCATTCTCACGCTCCGCGATCGGCTTATGTATAAGCGTTAGATCGTATTTCAAGAGCTGGAGGGTTTATGTAAGTGTTGGTGGTCTTTTTGATATTATTTATGTTTATTATTATTTATGTGACAAAGTGTCACAATGTATGTACTTTACTTACATATTAACTCTACTCTACATATTGAGGGTAGATACACTACTACCTGTATTCCGTCAGTACCAAAAGCGAAGGTACTCTTCCCAAGGGTCGTACCTAAGGAACAGGCGCTCAAACTGCTCCGATGGCAGAATCCGGACGTGCCTACCACTGACTGGACGGTACTACACGTTGGCAAGCCGGAAGGCAACGGCGAACAGATGGTCCTCCAGATCAATAAGGAGGCCGAGGATCTGCTGTACCCGAGGTTCGGGAAGATGGCGTGGGGAGTAGGTAACACACGAACCCAGTGTCCGACGTACCTGGGAATATAATTACATCACATAAAAGCCAGTGGGCCATAGACTCGTTTTAGGGTTACAAATCCCCTGGCCTAGATGGTGTAATACCACCTATGCTACAGAAGACCAAAGAAATTCCATGGCTGGAATCGATATTCAAAGCATGTCTGAGGCAGGGATATGTACCGGTACCCTGGAGGACAGCACGTGTTCCTGCCAAAAGCAGGAAAATGCAGTCACATGCAGCCGAAAGATTACAGACCGATAAGTCTCACCTCCTTCCTGCTAAAAACCTTCGAGAAACTTCTGGATCTACACATAAGAGGAGGCATGGACCGACTCGTAGAATCCAACCAACACGCATTCACAAAAGGGAAATCGGTGGAAACAGAGTTACAATCATTAGTAGCCACCATCGAAAAAGCCCTATACCACAAGGAATTTTCCTTAGGAGCGTTCCTGGACATCTCAGGTGCATTCAAGAATGTATCCACGGAAGCGATCATGCGGAGCCTGAGAGCCGCAGAAACCCACGAAGCTGTAAACTCTTGGATATGCAATCTATTGAGCTGCAGAAGAGTAAGAGCCGAATGGGGAACCACGACTATAACTAAAGCAGCGCACAGAGGCACGCCACAAGGCGGAGTGTTGTCGCCGCTGTTGTGGAATTTAGTGGTAAACGACGTCTTAAGAAAATTTAAACGGAAAGCCTCCAAGATAACCGCCTATGCAGATGACATAGCCATAATTATCGTGGGCAAATGTCCAATGACAATCAGCTCTGTCATGGACAATACACTCAAAGAAATACTGAAGTGGGCGATGGAGGTCGGACTCAGTATCAATGCGGACAAGACGGATCTAATTCTCTTTACCAAGAGTTACAAGATACCGCAATGGACTCCGCCATCTATAAACGGTGCCATGCTCGAGCCAAAAAAGATCGTAAAATATCTAGGAATAGTACTGGACAGCAAACTGAGCTGGAAACCCAATGTCGAGGAAAGGGTTAAGAAAGCCACAAATGCACTTTATTCATCGCAAAAGATGCTAAGTAGCACGTGGGGCTTGTCTCCCAGACTAATGCACTGGATCTTCATCTCAATTGTTCGTCCCATACTACTCTACGATATCCTAGTATGGTGGAAGGCCACTAAGAAATCCACATACCTCCTAACAATGGAAAGGGTACGGATCGGAGTTCTCCCAATTGACATAAAGGCCAAACTACTTGCAGATCCGCTCATTCAAGTGTCGTACAAGTTGCCGGATTACTGTAGCATCTTCCAGGCGGAGGTCTTCGCTATAAGGAAGGCGGCAGAACTTGCGACAACACTCAACAAAAATCGGGTCAACATCCTAGTCGACAGTCAGGCGGCTATCAAATCTTTTCAATCCTATGTCATCAGCTCCGAAGGTGTACTGGCAAGCAGGGAAGCATTAGATGCATTAAGCATCCGATCGAAGGTGCGCATCTTCTGGGTTCCCAGTCACCAGGGCATTGACGGAAACGAGATGGCAGACAGGCTAGCGAAAGAGGTAGATATCTGACAGTTGAAGACCTGAAGCCACCGCTGCAATCAATAAGCCACAGACTAGAACAAGGCGCTGCGGTAATAGCAGGAAGAAGATGGCACAACACAAAAAACTGCAAAATAACCCGCACTATGTGCAACAACGCAAACGCGAAATTAGCCCATTATGTCATTCAGCTCCCGAGAAGAGACTGTAGAACAATGATGGGCATACTCACGGGTCACTGCCTGACCGCAACTCATGCTAAAAAGTTGGGCATCACCGACAATGACGAATGCAGGAAATGCAAGGAACCTCAAGCACCTCATCTGCGACTGCCCCGCTCTCATGACCTCGAGAGCGAAGTATTGTACAATACCTTGGAGGCCCCCTGCATGCATCACTGGAAGAAGCAGCGGGCCTGGCACCCCAAAAACTCCTGGCTTTTGCCAAACTAACCAGCATACCAGACTGGGATAATTAAACTAAAAAATTAACAGCCTCCATCACTTATCCGGCCGCACTAAGGATCATACTGATCTATATGAGGCCGATATAACCTAACCTATGGCTGGCACAAATCCTCTAACTGAACCCTCCACGAGGGTGCCGGCTGGGCAATGGGCTGTGTATTGACTCAAACTTCAGAGTCAGGCACTGTCGTGTTGCTTGGGCCAATACACGGTCCAGCTAAGGCAAGGACGCAACAACATGCGGACAATCAAAGTCTGGTGCTGCTGTGTCCGGAGCCATGGTCAGATGTGCCTGGCAGATAGGCCTAAAATGCTATGGGGTGGTTCCCAAGAACAAAATTAACCAAAAATTTGAAGAAGTAGATGGAGCCAACAACTGGGTCAACTCGGGCTGGGATGTCAGCCCAAACGTCGGTGGAAGGCGTGACTGCTACCACCGGCGGGCACGGGGGGGTGAAAACCCCTCTACGTGTCGCCAGCGGTCACACCTCTGTACTGGTGGGAGCAGGCCAGGACAGTTGCACTACGACTGCCACAACAACAACAACAACAACATCAAAGAACGCCAAGATGCGGCGCAGTACCAGAGTCCATGCAGACTCGGACAGCGACCCTCAAGGCAACGAGATCAGCGCTGAGATGGAAGAAAGCCTCCTGCGCTCCCCTGTCAAGGGTTCCAACTCCCCCTAGTAGGGAAGGGCCCAAAAAAGACAAAAGAGGGCTTGAGAGCCAAAGCTCAGTATAAAGCGGCCCTAAAAATCAAATCTCAGCTCGCTAACAGCAACAAACTCACCCCTGAGGAGAGGAAAAAGCTGGAGTGGGCCGAAGAGGGACGAAAACACTTCGAGGGCAAATCGGCAATGAAGGCAACTTCAAGCCAATATGCCAACAAGGTCGAGGAGTTGCTGCTCACTAAAAGGCAGCGGTCTGAAGACCAAGACAAGGCGGATGTGCCCGCAACCAAGCGGCCGCGCCAAAAGGTGGAGAAAGCCCTCAGGAAGCCACTGCCGAAAAGGGAGACAGCTAGCGATGTGGCGCGACGGCACCTAGTCGTCGCGCTCATCGACCGCAGTAACCCCAACGGCAAAATGACACCCGAGAAGTGGAAGATGGTAGAGCTGAGGCTGTTGGACGCCCTATTCAAAAGAATGGAGGAGCCAGAGTCTCAGCCTACCACCTTTGACGGAGCGGGGTGGCTCAACGGGGTAAAGATACTGAGCTGCAAGGATGACCTCACCCTGAAGTGGGTCACCGAGACTGTATCCAAGATGGCTCCCTGGGAAGGTGCTAAGCTGGAGGTAGTTGACAGAACCTGTATTCCGTCAGTACCAAAAGCGAAGGTACTCTTCCCAAGGGTCGTACCTAAGGAACAGGCGCTCAAACTGCTCCGATGGCAGAATCCGGACGTGCCTACCACTGACTGGACGGTACTACACGTTGGCAAGCCGGAAGGCAACGGCCAACAGATGGTCCTCCAGATCAATAAGGAGGCCGAGGATCTGCCGTACCCAAGGTTCGGGAAGATGGCGTGGGGAGTAGGCAATGTATACCTACGACTCAAGAAGCGCCACCCGAACGATGCCAACGCCAACACGCTGGAGGCCGGCGAGGTGGAAAAGGACCTTGAAGCCTTGACCGACGCGGCCAACAGCCTCGATATTGACGATGCAACGGAGGAGGATGGTGACCTGACTATCATAGCCAACCCATCTAAGCAGAAGGAATCTGAAAATAGCCATCAAGCTACAGATCCTTCAGCTAAACCTCCATAAGAGCAAGTTGGCGTCGGCGGAGCTCCTTCTAACCCTGGAGGAGGAGTCCGTCGACGTGGCCCTAGTCCAGGAGCCCTGGATCGCGTCGGGCAACAAGATCGCTGGGCTAGGGTCTAGCAACTATTCCATCTTCTACCCGACCACCGTAAGTAGAGCTAGAACTGCAATTCTTGTAAGAAAAGGCATCTACGCTTATCTTATGTCCAATTACAGCACTGACGACATCACGGTGATAGCGCTAGAGGGTTGCAGGGACGAACCACTCCTAATGGCGTCCTGCTATCTAGCGCAAGACAGGGAATCACCGACGGAGGAGACGGAGCGTCTGATACAGGAGGTGAGCCAGAAGAGGCAACCCCTGGTGATAGGCGCCGACGCCAACGCCCATCACACCCTTTGGGGCTGCAAGGACGTAAACAATAGGGGTGAGTCGCTTCTAGACTTTATTCTTAAATATAATCTTAAGATCGCGAACAGGGGGGAGGAACCCACCTACGTGGGTCCCACCTCATCAAGCGTTATAGATTTAACACTCGCGTCTGGAACAAATACCGAAGTCACTGAGTGAAGGGTTCTTAGCAAACCCTCCTTCTCTGATCACAGGTATATCCAGTTCAAAGTTCAACTCGAGTGCAAAGTGACAAAAAGTCTTTACAAGAATCCCCGGAATACCAACTGGGATATGTATAAGACCAAAGTGACAAGGACACTCCCAGCACCATCACCGATCATATCAACGGCAGACACTGAGAAGTACGTGAAGACTCTCTGTCACCACCTAACCTCGGCCTTCAACGCAGCGTGCAAAACCTCAATTGTAAGAAGGAAGCACAGGCCACCCTGGTGGAATCCAGAATTGAAGGCACAACGCACAGACCTACAAGAAATCTTCAAACTGGCCAAACAAGCGGATGAAGATCTTGTATGGGACGAATACAGAATAAGGCTCCGCGACTTTAAGAAAAAGGTCCAGACAGCCAAAAGGAACTCCTGGAGATCCTTCTGCTCCGGCATAGAGAAGGTCACAGAAACCGCTAGGCTAAGGAAGCTTCTGTCGAGCCAACCGGCAATCCAGAGCCAACTAAGAACCAGCGATGGCCAATGGGCGAGTAGCAGCAGGGAAGCGACTAATGCCCTTCTAAGCGAGCACTTCCCCGGATGCACAGATGTACTCGATCCGCAACAACAAATGCACACGAACCCAGTGTCCGACGTACCTGGGAACAAAATCACACCACATAAAATCCAGTGGGCCATAGACTCGTTTGAAAGTTATAAATCCCCTGGCTTGGATGGCGTAATACCAGCCATGCTACAGAAGACCAAAGAAAAGGTCACTCCATGGCTGGAATCGATATTCAAAGCATGTCTGAGGCAGGGATATATACCGGTACCCTGGAGGACAGCACGTGTTGTGTTCCTGCCAAAAGCAGGAAAATGCAGTCACATGCAGCCGAAAGATTACAGACCGATAAGTCTCACCTCCTTCCTGCTAAAAACCTTCGAGAAACTTCTGGATCTACACATAAGAGGAGGCATGGACCGACTCGTAGAATCCAACCAACACGCATACACAAAAGGGAAATTGGTGGAAACAGCGCTACACTCCCTAGTAGCCACCATCGAAAAGCCCTACACCACAAGGAATTTGCCTTAGGAGCGTTCCTGGATATCTCAGGTGCATTCAACAATGTATCTACGGAAGCGATCATGCGGAGCCTGAGAGCCGCAGAAACCCACGAAGCTGTAAACTCTTGGATATGCAATCTATTGAGCTGCAGAAGAGTAAGAGCCGAATGGGGAACCACGACCATAACTAAAGCAGCACACAAAGGCACGCCACAAGGCGGAGTGTTGTCGCCGCTGTTGTGGAATTTAGTGGTAAACGACGTCTTAAGGAAATTTAAACGGAAAGCCTCCAAGATAACCGCCTATGCAGATGACATAGCCATAATTATCGTGGGCAAATGTCCAATGACAATCAGCTCTGTCATGGACAATACACTTAAAGAAATACTGAAGTGGGCGATGGAGGTCGGACTCAGTATCAATGCGGACAAGACGGATCTAATTCTCTTTACCAAGAGTTACAAGATACCGCAATGGACTCCGCCATCTATAAACGGTGCCATGCTCGAGCCAAAAAGATCGTAAAATATCTAGGAATAGTACTGGACAGCAAACTGAGCTGGAAACCCAATGTCGAGGAAAGGGTTAAGAAAGCCACAAATGCACTTTATTCATCGCAAAAGATGCTAAGTAGCACGTGGGGCTTGTCTCCCAGACTAAAGCACTGGATCTTCATCTCAATTGTTCGTCCCATACTACTCTACGATATCCTAGTATGGTGGAAGGCCACTAAGAAATCCACATACCTCCTAACAATGGAAAGGGTACGGATCGGAGTTCTCCCAATTGACATACAGGCCAAACTACTAGCAGATCCGCTCATTCAAGTGTCGTACAAGTTGCCGGATTACTGTAGCATCTTCCAGGCGGAGGTCTTCGCTATAAGGAAGGCGGCAGAACTTGCGACAACACTCAACAAAAATCGGGTCAACATCCTAGTCGACAGTCAGGCGGCTATCAAATCTTTTCAATCCTATGTCATCAGCTCCGAAGGTGTACTGGCAAGCAGGGAAGCATTAAATGCATTAAGCATCCGATCGAAGGTGCGCATCTTCTGGGTTCCCAGTCACCAGGGCATTGACGGAAACGAGATGGCAGACAGGCTAGCGAAAGAGGGTGCCGAATCTAGATATCTGACAGTTGAAGACCTGAAGCCACCGCTGCAATCAATAAGCCACAGACTAGAACAAGGCGCTGCGGTAATAGCAGGAAGAAGATGGCACAACACAAAAAACTGCAAAATAACCCGCACTATGTGCAACAACGCAAACGCGAAATTAGCCCATTATGTCATTCAGCTCCCGAGAAGAGACTGTAGAACAATGATGGGCATACTCACGGGTCACTGCCTGACCGCAACTCATGCTAAAAAGTTGGGCATCACCGACAATGACGAATGCAGGAAATGCAAGGAACCTCAAGCACCTCATCTGCGACTGCCCCGCTCTCATGACCTCGAGAGCGAAGTATTGTACAATACCTTGGAGGCCCCCTGCTTGCATCACTGGAAGAAGCAGCGGGCCTGGCACCCCAAAAACTCCTGGCTTTTGCCAAACTAACCAGCATACCAGACTGGGATAATTAAACTAAGAAAGGGGGGGG
The DNA here is from genome assembly GCA_018904035.1 of Zaprionus ornatus. Taxonomy (NCBI): domain Eukaryota; kingdom Metazoa; phylum Arthropoda; class Insecta; order Diptera; family Drosophilidae; genus Zaprionus; species Zaprionus ornatus. The sequence continues at coordinate 179,555 of JAEIFZ010000251.1, forward strand.
AAAAGAGGGTGCCGGCTGGGCAATGGGCTGTGTATTGACTCAAACTTCAGAGTCAGGCACTGTCCTGTTGCTTGGGCCAATACACGGTCCAGCTAAGGCAAGGACGCAACAACATGCGGACAATCAAAGTCTGGTGCTGCTGTGTCCGGAGCCATGGTCAGATGTGCCTGGCAGATAGGCCTAAAATGCTATAGGGTGGTTCCCAAGAACAAAATTAACCAAAAATTTGAAGAAGTAGATGGAGCCAACAACTGGGTCAACTCGGGCTGGGATGTCAGCCCAAACGTCGGTGGAAGGCGTGACTGCTACCACCGGCGGGCACGGGGGTGAAAACCCCTCTACGTGTCGCCAGCGGTCACACCTCTGTACTGGTGGGAGCAGGCCAGGACAGTTGCACTACGACTGCCACAACAACAACAACAACAACATCAAAGAACGCCAAGATGCGGCGCAGTACCAGAGTCCATGCAGACTCGGACAGCGACCCTCAAGGCAACGAGATCAGCGCTGAGATGGAAGAAAGCCTCCTGCGCTCCCCTGTCAAGGGTTCCAACTCCCCTAGTAGGGAAGGGCCCAAAAAGACAAAAGAGGGCTTGAGAGCCAAAGCTCAGTATAAAGCGGCCCTAAAAATCAAATCTCAGCTCGCTAACAGCAACAAACTCACCCCTGAGGAGAGGAAAAAGCTGGAGTGGGCCGAAGAGAAGATCGAAGAGGGACGAAAACACTTCGAGGGCAAATCGGCAATGAAGGCAACTTCAAGCCAATATGCCAACAAGGTCGAGGAGTTGCTGCTCACTAAAAGGCAGCGGTCTGAAGACCAAGACAAGGCGGATGTGCCCGCAACCAAGCGGCCGCGCCAAAAGGTGGAGAAAGCCCTCAGGAAGCCACTGCCGAAAAGGGAGACAGCTAGCGATGTGGCGCGACGGCACCTAGTCGTCGCGCTCATCGACCGCAGTAACCCCAACGGCAAAATGACACCCGAGAAGTGGAAGATGGTAGAGCTGAGGCTGTTGGACGCCCTATTCAAAAGAATGGAGGAGCCAGAGTCTCAGCCTACCACCTTTGACGGAGCGGGGTGGCTCAACGGGGTAAAGATACTGAGCTGCAAGGATGACCTCACCCTGAAGTGGGTCACCGAGACTGTATCCAAGATGGACGCTCCCTGGGAAGGTGCTAAGCTGGAGGTAGTTGACAGAACCTGTATTCCGTCAGTACCAAAAGCGAAGGTACTCTTCCCAAGGGTCGTACCTAAGGAACAGGCGCTCAAACTGCTCCGATGGCAGAATCCGGACGTGCCTACCGCTGACTGGACGGTACTACACGTTGGCAAGCCGGAAGGCAACGGCCAACAGATGGTCCTCCAGATCAATAAGGAGGCCGAGGATCTGCTGTACCCAAGGTTCGGGAAGATGGCGTGGGGAGTAGGCAATGTATACCTACGACTCAAGAAGCGCCACCCGAACGATGCCAACGCCAACACGCTGGAGGCCGGCGAGGTGGAAAAGGACCTTGAAGCCTTGACCGACGCGGCCAACAGCCTCGATATTGACGATGCGAAACGGAGGAGGATGGTGACCTGACTATCATAGCCAACCCATCTAAGCAGAAGGAATCTGAAAATAGCCATGAAGCTACAGATCCTTCAGCTAAACCTCCATAAGAGCAAGTTGGCGTCGGCGGAGCTCCTTCTAACCCTGGAGGAGGAGTCCGTCGACGTGGCCCTAGTCCAGGAGCCCTGGATCGCGTCGGGCAACAAGATCGCTGGGCTAGGGTCTAGCAACTATTCCATCTTCTACCCGACCACCGTAAGTAGAGCTAGAACTGCAATTCTTGTAAGAAAAGGCATCTACGCTTATCTTATGTCCAATTACAGCACTGACGACATCACGGTGATAGCGCTAGAGGGTTGCAGGGACGAACCACTCCTAATGGCGTCCTGCTATCTAGCGCAAGACAGGGAATCACCGACGGAGGAGACGGAGCGTCTGATACAGGAGGTGAGCCAGAAGAGGCAACCCCTGGTGATAGGCGCCGACGCCAACGCCCATCACACCCTTTGGGGCTGCAAGGACGTAAACAATAGGGGTGAGTCGCTTCTAGACTTTATTCTTAAATATAATCTTAAGATCGCGAACAGGGGGAGGAACCCACCTACGTGGGTCCCACCTCATCAAGCGTTATAGATTTAACACTCGCGTCTGGAACAAATACCGAAGTCACTGAGTGGAGGGTTCTCAGCAAACCCTCCTTCTCTGATCACAGGTATATCCAGTTCAAAGTTCAACTCGAGTGCAAAGTGACAAAAAGTCTTTACAAGAATCCCCGGAATACCAACTGGGATATGTATAAGACCAAAGTGACAAGGACACTCCCAGCACCATCACCGATCATATCAACGGCAGACACTGAGAAGTCCGTGAAGACTCTCTGTCACCACCTAACCTCGGCCTTCAACGCAGCGTGCAAAACCTCAATTGTAAGAAGGAAGCACAGGCCACCCTGGTGGAATCCAGAATTGAAGGCACAACGCACAGACCTACAAGAAATCTTCAAACTGGCCAAACAAGCGGATGAAGATCTTGTATGGGACGAATACAGAATAAGGCTCCGCGACTTTAAGAAAAAGGTCCAGACAGCCAAAAGGAACTCCTGGAGATCCTTCTGCTCCGGCATAGAGAAGGTCACAGAAACCGCTAGGCTTAGGAAGCTTCTGTCGAGCCAACCGGCAATCCAGAGCCAACTAAGAACCAGCGATGGCCAATGGACGAGTAGCAGCAGGGAAGCGACTAATGCCCTTCTAAGCGAGCACTTCCCCGGATGCACAGATGTACTCGATCCGCAACAACAAATGCACACGAACCCAGTGTCCGACGTACCTGGGAACATAATCACACCACATAAAATCCAGTGGGCCATAGACTCGTTTGAAAGTTATAAATCCCCTGGCTTGGATGGCGTAATACCAGCCATGCTACAGAAGACCAAAGAAAAGGTCACTCCATGGCTGGAATCGATATTCAAAGCATGTCTGAGGCAGGGATATGTACCGGTACCCTGGAGGACAGCACGTGTTGTGTTCCTGCCAAAAGCAGGAAAATGCAGTCACATGCAGCCGAAAGATTACAGACCGATAAGTCTCACCTCCTTCCTGCTAAAAACCTTCGAGAAACTTCTGGATCTACACATAAGAGGAGGCATGGACCGACTCGTAGAATCCAACCAACACGCATACACAAAAGGGAAATCGGTGGAAACAGCGCTACACTCCCTAGTAGCCACCATCGAAAAAGCCCTACACCACAAGGAATTTGCCTTAGGAGCGTTCCTGGATATCTCAGGTGCATTCAACAATGTATCTACGGAAGCGATCATGCGGAGCCTGAGAGCCGCAGAAACCCACGAAGCTGTAAACTCTTGGATATGCAATCTATTGAGCTGCAGAAGAGTAAGAGCCGAATGGGGAACCACGACCATAACTAAAGCAGCACACAGAGGCACGCCACAAGGCGGAGTGTTGTCGCCGCTGTTGTGGAATTTAGTGGTAAACGACGTCTTAAGGAAATTTAAACGGAAAGCCTCCAAGATAACCGCCTATGCAGATGACATAGCCATAATTATCGTGGGCAAATGTCCAATGACAATCAGCTCTGTCATGGACAATACACTAAAAGAAATACTGAAGTGGGCGATGGAGGTCGGACTCAGTATCAATGCGGACAAGACGGATCTAATTCTCTTTACCAAGAGATACAAGATACCGCAATGGACTCCGCCATCTATAAACGGTGCCATGCTCGAGCCAAAAAAGAGCGTAAAATATCTAGGAATAGTACTGGACAGCAAACTGAGCTGGAAACCCAATGTCGAGGAAAGGGTTAAGAAAGCCACAAATGCACTTTATGCATCGCAAAAGATGCTAAGTAGCACGTGGGGCTTGTCTCCCAGACTAATGCACTGGATCTTCATCTCAATTGTTCGTCCAATACTACTCTACGGTATCCTAGTATGGTGGAGGGCCACTAAGAAATCCACATACCTCCTAACAATGGAAAGGGTACAAAGACGTGCATTGATGTGCATTACTGGGGCACTGAGATCTACTCCAACAAAGGCCTTGGAAGTGATACTCGGAGTTCTCCCAATTGACATACAGGCCAAACTACTAGCACAGAAGACCGCGCAACGTCTTCGTGCTACGGGACATATGGCCTTCGCAAACTATGGGCATAGCGAAGTGGGAGGAGAGTCATTCAATAGCACGGACTATATGACCCCAATAAACAACTTCTCCAGAACGCCCACTCTAATGGGTCATGAAGATTGGAAAATCGGCATGGACGAAAACGCAACAAAGCTATTTACGGACGGATCTAAAATGGAAGCCGGCGTGGGCGCCGCGGTCTACTGTGAGGATCCGCTCATTCAAGTGTCGTACAAGTTGCCGGATTACTGTAGCATCTTCCAGGCGGAGGTCTTTGCTATAAGGAAGGCGGCAGAACTTGCGACAACACTCAACAAAAATCGGGTCAACATCCTAGTCGACAGTCAGGCGGCTATCAAATCTTTGCAATCCTATGTCATCAGCTCCGAAAGTGTACTGGCAAGCAGGGAAGCATTAGATGCATTAAGCATCCGATCGAAGGTGCGCATCTTCTGGGTTCCCAGCCACCAGGGCATTGACGGAAACGAGATGGCAGACAGGCTAGCGAAAGAGGGTGCCGAATCTAGACAGCTGACAGTTGAAGACCTGAAGCCACCTCTGCGATCAATAAGCCACAGCCTAGAACAAGGCGCTGCGGTAATAGCAGGAAGAAGATGGCACAATACAAAAAACTGCAAAATAACCCGCACTATGTGCAACAACGCAAACGCGAAATTAGCCCATTATGTCATTCAGCTCCCGAGAAGAGACTGTAGAACAATGATGGGCATACTCACGGGTCACTGCCTGACCGCAACTCATGCTAAAAAGTTGGGCATCACCGACAATGACGAATGCAGGAAATGCAAGGAACCAGTACAAGCAACTCTGCGGCACCTCATCTGCTCTCATGACCTCGAGAGCGAAGTATTCAATACCTGGGACGCCCCCTGCTTGCATCACTAGAAGAAGCAGCGGGCCTGGCACCCCAAAAACTCCTGGCTTTTTGCCAAACTAACCAGCATACCAGACTGGGATAATTAAACTAAGAAATTGGGAAAAGCCTCCATCACTTATCCGACTAAGGTCATACTGATCTTTGAGGCCCCTATGGCCTGATATAACCTTAATATTTTATTATTATTATTATTATTATTATTATTTTTTTTTTTTTTTTTTTAGGGTGCCGGCTGGGCAATGGGCTGTGTATTGACTCAAACTTCAGAGTCAGGCACTGTCCTGTTCCTGTTGGGCCAATACACGGTCCAGCTAAGGCAAGGACGCAACAACATGCGGACAATCAAAGTCTGGTGCTGCTGTGTCCGGAGCCATGGTCAGAGGTGCCTGGCAGATAGGCCTAAAATGCTATGGGGTGGTTCCCAAGAACAAAATTAACCAAAAATTTGAAGAAGTAGATGGAGCCAACAACTGGGTCAACTCGGGCTGGGATGTCAGCCCAAACGTCGGTGGAAGGCGTGACTGCTACCACCGGCGGGCACGGGGGGGTGAAAACCCCTCTACGTGTCGCCAGCGGTCACACCTCTGTACTGGTGGGAGCAGGCCAGGACAGTTGCACTACGACTGCCACAACAACAACAACAACAACATCAAAGAACGCCAAGATGCGGCGCGGTACCAGAGTCCATGCAGACTCGGACAGCGACCCTCAAGGCAACGAGATCAGCGCTGAGATGGAAGAAAGCCTCCTGCGCTCCCCTGTCAAGGGTTCCAACTCCCCTAGTAGGGAAGGGCCCAAAAAGACAAAAGAGGGCTTGAGAGCCAAAGCTCAGTATAAAGCGGCCCTAAAAATCAAATCTCGGCTCGCTAGCAGCAACAAACTCACCCCTGAGGAGAGGAAAAAGCTGGAGTGGGCCGAAGAGAAGATCGAAGAGGGACGAAAACACTTCGAGGGCAAATCGGCAATGAAGGCCACTTCAAGCCAATATGCCAACAAGGTCGAGGAGTTGCTGCTCACTAAAAGGCAGCGGTCTGAAGACCAAGACAAGGCGGATGTGCCCGCAAGCAAGCGGCCGCGCCAAAAGGTGGAGAAAGCCCCCAGAAAGCCACTGCCGAAAAGGGAGACAGCTAGCGATGTGGCGCGACGGCACCTAGTCGTCGCGCTCATCGACCGCAGTAACCCCAACGGCAAAATGACACCTGAGAAGTGGAAGATGGTAGAGCTGAGGCTGTTGGACGCCCTATTCAAAAGAATGGAGGAGCCAGAGTCTCAGCCTACCACCTTTGACGGAGCGGGGTGGCTCAACGGGGTAAAGATACTGAGCTGTAAGGATGACCTCACCCTGAAGTGGGTCACCGAGACTGTAGCCAAGATGGACGCTCCCTGGGAAGGTGCTAAGCTGGAGGTAGTTGACAGAACCTGTATTCCGTCAGTACCAAAAGCGAAGGTACTCTTCCCAAGGGTCGTACCTAAGGAACAGGCGCTCAAACTGCTCCGATGGCAGAATCCGGACGTGCCTACCGCTGACTGGACGGTACTACACGTTGGCAAGCCGGAAGGCAACGGCCAACAGATGGTCCTCCAGATCAATAAGGAGGCCGAGGATCTGCTGTACCCGAGGTTCGGGAAGATGGCGTGGGGAGTAGGTAATGTATACCTACGACTCGAGAAGCGCCACCCGAACGATGCCAACGCCAACACGCTGGAGGCCGGCGAGGTGGAAAAAGACCTCGAAGCCTTGACCGACGCGGCCAACAGCCGCCGACGAAACGGAGGAGGATGGTGACCTGACTATCATAGCCAACCCATCCAAGCAGAAGGAATCTGAAAATAGCCATGAAGCTACGGATCCTTCAGCTAAACCTCCATAAGGGCAAGTTGGCGTCGGCGGAGCTCCTTCTAACCCTGGAGGAGGAGTCCGCGACGTGGCCCTAGTCCAGGAGCCCTGGATCGCATCGGGCAACAAGATCGCTGGGCTAGGGTCTAGCAACTACTCCATCTTCTACCCAACCACCGTAAGTAAAGCTAGAACTGCAATTCTTGTAAGAAAAGGCATCTACGCTTATCTAATTACAGCACTGACGACATCACGGTGATAGCGCTAGAGGGTTGCAGGGACGAACCACTTTTAATGGCGTCCTGCTATCTAGCGCAGGACAAGGAATCGCCGACGGAGGAGACGGAGCGTCTGATATAGGAGGTGAGCCAGAAGAGGCAACCCCTGGTGATAGGCGCCGACGCCAAAGCCCATCACACCCTATGGGGCTGCAAGAACGTAAACAATAAGGGTGAGTCGCTTCTAGACTTCATTCTTAAATATAATCTTAAGATCGCTAACAGGGGAGAGGAACCCACCTACGTGGGTCCCACCTCATCAAGCGTTATAGATTTAACACTCGCGTCTGGAACAAATACCGAAGTCACGGAGTGGAGGGTTCTCAGCAAACCCTCCTTCTCTAATCAGAGGTATATCCAGTTCAAAGTTCAACTCGAGTGCAAAGTGACAAAAAGTCTTTACAAGAATCCCCGGAATACCAACTGGGATATGTATAAGACCAAAGTGACAAGGACACTCCCAGCACCAACACCGATCATATCAACGGCGGACACTGAGAAGTCCGTGAAGACTCTCTGTCACCACCTAACCTCGGCCTTCAACGCAGCGTGCAAAACCTCAATTGTAAGAAGGAAACACAGGCCACCCTGGTGGAACCCACTATTGAAGGCACAACGCACCGACCTACAAGAAATCTTCAAACTGGCTAAACAAGCGAATGAAGATTTTGTATGGGACGAATACAGAACAAGGCTCCGCGACTTTAAGAAAAAGGTTCAGACAGCCAAAAGGAACTCCTGGAGATCCTTCTGCTCTGGCATAGAGAAGGTCACAGAAACCAACAGGCTTAGGAAGCTTCTATCGAGCCAACCGGCAATTCAAAGCCAACTAAGAACCAGCGATGGCCAATGGACGAGCAGCAGCAGGGAAGCGACTAATGCCCTTCTAAGCGAGCACTTCCCCGGATGCACAGATGTACTCGATCCGCAACAACCAATGCACACGAACCCAGTGTCCGACGTACCTGGGAATATAATCACACCACACAAAATCCAGTGGGCCATAGACTCGTTTGAGAGTTACAAATCCCCTGGCCTAGATGGTGTAATACCAGCCATGCTACAGAAGACCAAAGAAAAGGTCACTCCATGGCTGGAATCGATATTCAAAGCATGTCTGAGGCAGGGATATGTACCGGTACCCTGGAGGACAGCACGTGTTGTGTTCCTGCCAAAAGCAGGAAAATGCAGTCACATGCAGCCGAAAGACTACAGACCGATAAGTCTCACCTCCTTCCTGCTAAAAACCTTCGAGAAACTTCTGGATCTACACATAAGAGGAGGCATGGACCGACTCGTAGAATCCAACCAACACGCATACACAAAAGGGAAATCGGTGGAAACAGCGCTACACTCCCTAGTAGCCACCATCGAAAAAGCCCTACACCACAAGGAATTTGCCTTAGGAGCGTTCCTGGACATCTCAGGTGCATTCAACAATGTATCTACGGAAGCGATCATGCGGAGCCTGAGAGCCGCAGAAACCCACGAAGCTGTAAACTCTTGGATATGCAATCTATTGAGCTGCAGAAGAGTAAGAGCCGAATGGGGAACCACAACCATAACTAAAGCAGCGCACAGAGGCACGCCACAAGGCGGAGTGTTGTCGCCGCTGTTGTGGAATTTAGTGGTAAACGACGTCTTAAGAAAATTTAAACGGAAAGCCCCCAAGATAACCGCCTATGCAGATGACATAGCCATAATTATCGTGGGCAAATGTCCAATGACAATCAGCTCTGTCATGGACAATACACTCAAAGAAATACTGAAGTGGGCGATGGAGGTCGGACTCAGTATCAATGCGGACAAGACGGATCTAATTCTCTTTACCAAGAGATACAAGATACCGCAATGGACTCCGCCATCTATAAACGGTGCCATGCTCGAGCCAAAAAAGAGCGTAAAATATCTAGGAATAGTACTGGACAGCAAGCTGAGCTGGAAACCCAATGTCGAGGAAAGGGTTAAGAAAGCCACAAATGCACTTTATGCATCGCAAAAGATGCTAAGTAGCACGTGGGGCTTGTCTCCCAGACTAATGCACTGGATCTTCATCTCAATTGTTCGTCCAATACTACTCTACGGTATCCTAGTATGGTGGAAGGCCACTAAGAAATCCACATACCTCCTAACAATGGAAAGGGTACAAAGACGTGCACTGATGTGCATTACTGGGGCACTGAGATCTACTCCAACAAAGGCCTTGGAAGTGATACTCGGAGTTCTCCCAATTGACATACAGGCCAAACTACTAGCACAAAAGACCGCGCAACGTCTTTGTGCTACGGGACATATGGCCTTCGCAAATTATGGGCATAGCGAAGTAGGAGGAGAGTCATTCAATAGCACGGACTATATGACCCCAATAAACAACTTCTCCAGAACGCCCACTCTAATGGGTCATGAAGATTGGAAAATCGGCATGGACGAAAACGCAACAAAGCTATTTACGGACGGATCTAAAATGGAAGCCGGCGTGGGCGCCGCGGTCTACTGTGCAGATCCGCTCATTCAAGTGTCGTACAAGTTGCCGGATTACTGTAGCATCTTCCAGGCGGAGGTCTTTGCTATAAGGAAGGCGGCAGAACTTGCGACAACACTCAACAAAAATCGGGTCAACATCTTAGTCGACAGTCAGGCGGCTATCAAATCTTTGCAATCCTATGTCATCAGCTCCGAAGGTGTACTGGCAAGCAGAGAAGCATTAGATGCATTAAGCATCCGATCGAAGGTGCGCATCTTCTGGGTTCCCAGCCACCAGGGCATTGACGGAAACGAGATGGCAGACAGGCTAGCGAAAGAGGGTGCCGAATCTAGACAGCTGACAGTTGAAGACCTGAAGCCACCGCTGCGATCAATAAGCCACAGCCTAGAACAAGGCGCTGCGGTAATAGCAGGAAGAAGATGGCACAACACAAAAAACTGCAAAATAACCCGCACTATGTGCAACAACGCAAACGCGAAATTAGCCCATTATGTCATTCAGCTCCCGAGAAGAGACTGTAGAACAATGATGGGCATACTCACTGGGTCACTGCCTGACCGCAACTCATGCTAAAAAGTTGGGCATCACCGACAATGACGAATGCAGGAAATGCAAGGAACCAGATGTAAGAGAAACTCTGGAGCACCTCATCTGCGACTGCCCCGCTCTCATGACCTCGAGAGCGAAGTACCTGGGACGCCCCCTGCTTGCATCACTGGAAGAAGCAGCGGGCCTGGCACCCCAAAAACTCCTGGCTTTTGCCAAACTAACCAGCATACCAGACTGGGATAATTAAACCAAGAAATTAACAGCCTCCATCACTTATCCGGCCGCACTAAGGATCATACTGATCTATGTGAGGCCCCCATTAGGGGGCCTGCCGATATAACCTAACCTAACCTATATCCATATTAGTAGTGGACGCTTTCCTTTGCTAATCAAAGAATTATAAATACTCCTACACCTGTTAAAGGTATTGAGGCACAAATTAAAGTCTCCTAAAACTAGCAAGCTATCCCCTAAATCCCCTAAACGAGAAAATTGCTGAATTATCTGCTCAAATTCTATTTTAAATGCGGACAGAGGAAAGTCTGGACTTTTATATAATAAAGGAAAAGTTATGGCATGATTCAAGTTGAACCACAAAAGTGATCGAATATCTTCAAGATGGGAATTCAAGCTCTGAGTATTATGGAAGAAAATGTTAAGGGCAGAACTGTTAATTAAATAATCGTAATGAGTACACAGTAGTTTTTCAGTCCGCAATTTATTCAATTGGGCTTTCACTTTATCATTATTTTGGGGAGACTTTGGAGGAACAAAGTTCCCAATAATGCCATACGTAGCTCCCTGACTCTTATGAATTGTGATGCTTTCAGCAGGCACAATTGGAAACTGCCTACGGTCAATGTTAATTTGTGCGTTATTTGAATATTGAAAACTGCGAACCATTTTCTGATTAGGAGTCCATGAAGGATTTGTACAATGTGTACACTTCGAACGATTCTCCTACAGTTTCCTCTGTAAATTTCATCCCTAAAATGTTGAGAGTGTTGGATGTATTGAAATCTATTTGCAGCAACACACACCTGATGCCCCGTTTACTAATCCATCCTCTGTGTCTACAATTTTTAGCAATTTTTTTTCTGAACAGATGTATTATTTTTCCAACTGTTCTATGATTAGACGGCCCTAGAAATTTCTTCGCTGGGTTGGTAGGTCCTTTCGCCGGAGACGGGAAGGACTGCTGAGCTAGGTTAGACCTCTCGCTAGGTGGTTGAGGTACGAGAAAAGCTTGCTATTCCGAACGTACCACGGTGCCCCAGTGATGGTTCTCAGGACCTTTGATTGTGCTCGCTGTATGATGACAATATTGCTGTTGCTGGCATTGCCCCATAACTGTGATCCATAGGTCCAGATAGGTTTCAATACAGAATTGTAGAGTAAGACCTTATGATCTAGGCTGAGCGGAGAACCAGAGTTGATGAGCCAGTGTAAGTTGTTGGCTTTAAGTTTAAGTTGAGTTTTTTTGGCTTCAATGTGCCTGCGCCATGTGATATGTGATACCATAAGGTAGTAGTGATCTAGTAGGTAGATCAGTGGAAGTGGCAGTGTTGCACCGCACTGCAAACTTTTTGATATAGAGGTAAGACTTTAGAAGTTTGTGTGTATTGTACTTTCGGGTAGGGCTGTTTTAATTTTAAACATTAGTCCGTCAAGCCAGACTCTGTCGAATGCTTGGGATACGTCTAGAAATACTGCTGTACAGTACTCGCGATTTTCAAATGCAGTTCTTATTTCAGTTGTTATACGATTCACCTGTTCAATGGTTCCGTGGCTTTTGCGTAATCCAAATTGATGGGCTGGGATTATGTTGTAGGTTCTCAGATGTAGATTAAGTTGGATCAGCAGGCATTTTTCGAATAGTTTCGAAATACATGAGAGTAGACTTATTGGTCTGTAAGATGAAGGGACTGTGTGGTCCTTACCAGGCTTTGGAGCCATTATGATAATCGATCTCTTCCATCGTTGTGGAAAATAACCAAGTTTGGTGTGGCAGCTCGATGATCATTTCCGGTGTTATAAGGTCGCAGCCGGGGGATTTTTTCGGGCTGAGATTGTTTTTGATTATTGTGATTACATCTTTTGGACGAAACACAATTGGAGTGGCCAGTATACGGCCGCTAGTGTGAGGTGAGTGTTGTCCTCCAGCTGTATGTTGATAGATGTGGCCTGAAGATGATTTTCAGCAAACTCTTTGTAAAAGTGGTGTTTCATACGGTTCCTTATGAATATGGCGGTCCCACCGTGTGCTTTTCCGCCGGGATGAGATGAGTTTCCGAAAGAAGCATAACGTCGATATGCTTCTCAAGTAGGAATTGAGCTAGCTCAAGTTTTCGCTGGGAAACGCCATTGACGTTCCACGTAGCTATGCGTAAGGAAGCCATTATTTACTTTGATTGTTGGGATACAAGCATGTGTATCAAAAGGTTTTGGTTACGCATCATGTCTTGAATTGTGGTACGCATAAATGTCATAAACTCTATCATGCTCTGTTGTAAGGCTTGGATCATACTAGCTTCAGTTTTTGTTTCTGGCTGCTCAGGTGGCCTATAGTTTTGTTATGTGTCCAATTTTGTGTGCACTTCATGTGAGTGTTGGGAATTTTTGTTTGAAGGCGTCATACCTGATTCTAGAACGTTTGCAAACGTTGTCTTGTTATTGCTGGTTGGCCAGGGAGCGAAACTTGCTGCTTTTGAGAAAGGGACTTCAGGATTTGTTGCTGATGGTGTCAGCGAAGATATTCCTTGGTGTGCCCGCGCCGTATTCATTCTTTTGTGAAGACGGCTTTTTAGCTCTTTGTATATTGGACAGCCTCTGTAGTTTGCTGTGTGATTACCCCCACAGTTATTGCACTTGTTCTCGCTGGCCTTTTCTTTATTAGTTGGACAGTGTGTGGAGTCGTGGAGATCTCCACAGACTACACACACCGGACGAAGTGTACAATACGACCTCGTGTGGCCGTATTCTTGGCAGTTTGTATATTGAACAGGAGCTTTACGTTTATGCGGCTCTTCTACTGTGATCCTACGGTGCAGAAGAGTTTGTAAATTGGGTGAACCTCATTTTTTTAAGATGCTTGTTTTCTGGTATTGTACAAGCTCAATCTTGAAGAGTGGTTGCGGCTGCCTGTTTCTGTTTTTGATGTTGAACACGCTTTTGGCGCAAAATCCCTTTTCCTTTTACGCCTCAGTTATCTCTTCGGGCGTAACATCAGACTCAATGCCCTTCAGTACTACTTGTAGGCCCTTGCTGCTTTTAAGCTGGTAGGTGTAGAAACCTATTTTTTATGCGGTAAGATAGTTTGTGACTTTTCTGTAGTTATCCTCCGTTTTCGTTTGAAGTTTGATTTCATTGATAGTACCTCTTACGAGGGGAATTATATGAAAGCTATCTTTTCCAATAAGGCCAATCAAAGTATTTACCAGACTGCTTGTGCTCTTCTCGCGGATGTATATTGGAGGAGGCTTTGTTTTCTTCGGTTCGAAGCGAATCTGTTAGTATTTGCGGAGGCTACATTGTTGATCAGTTTAGAATTGTCGTGTGTATTTTTCGGCTTGCTTTCTGAATCTGAATTTTTCGGGCTCAGCTTTCGCTTTATTGTAATGTAGCGGTCCATTCCAGTCTGCCAGGTCGACCCAGCTTTTTTGTTTACGTTTTCGTTTTGTTTTGCTGGTAGTGCAGCAGTACCGTTTGTTGCTTGCGGTTTTGCTTTCGCTGACTCAGTGAGAGCGTGAGCGGGTGCAGCCGACGACGAGATAGAGCGGGCTTTCGGTATTGCTCCAGCTGTTGTTGTTGGAGGTAGCGGGGCTTGTGTTGCAGCTAAAAGAGCGGGAGGGCATGAGCGCGCTCTTTCTTGATTTGTTGGTGATGAAGGTTCCTTGGGCTATGGGTTATTGACCGCTCGATGTCTGCATTTGGAGTTGTCGGGGAGACGTAGGAAAAGTACGCGTTGTTGCGTTGAATTAAGAGACGGCGTTCGTCTTTCTCACGCTGACGCTCAGCGCGAGTGTCGTTCTGACTCATAGTTTAATTATTTAAGCTAAAAAATGAGAATACCTTTTAAAAGCCTATAGCCATCATCATGAAGTATTAACCTATTTAAAGTTTCATCATTACGCACATCAGCAGCTGAAATGCCTTGAGTGGCAGAGTGCTTACACAAGTAAATTGATGTGCTATTCCTAATGCTAATCATTTCTAACTTTTTGAAGTTATGAAATAATTTATCAGTTCTACAATCTCTTCTATCAAAATTCCTAAGCTCTGATCTAACTATAGTTGTAAAACTTTTCTGACATTTCCTTTTAATGCCTGCAAATATTGTGGGAAAAGCCAGCTCCTCTGAATCACAATCGGTTATCATGTCAAGAGGTCGCAGACCCTAGTTTTAACCTACGATATCCTATCATCTGGAAGGGTATTCGCACGTACCACTCTATTACGGAACGCGTTTATCCTATTCTCTGTTATCCTATTGGTGCAACTACTCCTATATAGACTCATTCTTTGCGACATATTACTACGGGCTTCAAAGGCCTCACGTTGAGCTCGAATTCGAGCACTGCGGCGTGCACCAGTATCCTCCGAATAGGATTGTTTCTAACCTGAGACCTTTGACTTCTATCTATTGCCCTTTCTAAAATTCACGTCTCCTGATTTTGTCGCTGAATCGCCCTTGTAACAGCATCTTGTCCGCTTTCGTTGGACCTGAATTGTGGACATTGCCTGCGCCTCAATCGATGCAAAGCATTGGCAAGTTGTTCGGCATTTCGAACTGCATCCTGACCTCTTTCCTGAGATCGAAACTCAGCCTCTTTCATACGCCTCGATCGACGCGAAGTGTTCGCAAGTTTTTCGTCTGTTTTAATTGCAGAATCACTACGACGTACACGGCGACGAACTGCATCCTGCTCTCTATCATCCTGAGATCGAAACTCAGCAACTTGCCTGCGCCATGAACGACGCGAAGTGTTGGCAAGTTGTTCTTGTAATCTGATTGGCGAAGAAGCCCGAAGAGTAGAGTGACGAATTGTGTCCAGTAATTGCTCAACGGCCCTGAATGTTCTATTACTTAGCTTCCCTAATTTTGAAATTTTTCCTACGTACTCTATGTGCCTCTAGATTATTTACTCGTTCCTGCTCAGAAAAATCTATATTTGACCTATTCAAATGATTTCTTTTTCGCTGTGTTTGACTCCTATTGCAAGCTGACTTTCTCTTAAGTCTAGGCATCTTCTAATATATAAGTTTTAAAATAATATATATATGTTAAAAATAAAATTCTTTTTATTTTATTTAATTTGAATATATATTTATCAAAAATTAATATATATTTATATATAATATAAAAAGTTAGTATATTTATTTATATATATATGTAAATATTTTCATTTATTTAAATAAATATATGCATATTATATATTATAATTATATTATAAATGAAAATAAATATCTAATGATAGAACAAATAATAACACAATTTAATAAAGAAAATAAAAATAAACAGTGTGGAAAAAAAAAAAAATATAAATCAAAGAAATAATAAATTAAACCTGCGAGCAATTCCAGCGAAAATTCCAATTTGAATAGCGGAAACGAACCGATACCGATATTCACGCACAATCACACACACTTCAGAAGAGTTTATACACACATATATGTATGCAAATTAATCAAACCGATTCTACGAGTTTGAAAAAAATATTTTTTTATTAGTGGAGAACGACTCTGTTTCTTGACAGTACAAAATTAAGACTAAAATTACAATATTGTTCTGAGGCCAAAGTAGCCTTTGAAAATGTCAAAGCTTCTGCTGATCGAACTAAAACTTAAAGCTGATCGAGCTAAAGCTTAAAGCTCGTGATGCAATTTGGACAAAGGAGGATTTTAGCTGCGTGGGTGGTGTATTGATTTCAAGAAGAGTTTGTTTATAAATAAACATTGAGTGTTTTGCACGCTAGGCTTTTAGACTGCGTGGGTGGTGTATTGATTACAAGAAGAGTTGCTCAAGACTCAATGGAAATTGTTTAAAATAGTGAAATATGAGGAGTTGAGAATGTTTTGTTTTGAGTCCGCAAAATATGAGGAGTTGAGAATGTTTTGTTTTGAGTCCGATAAGACTATGAAAGGTTGTTTATAATTTACATAAGGAACGCTGAGTAACTCAGGGTGATAACTCCCCCCTTTCTTAAAATGAATCGTCCCCGATTCTAAAGGGTATCTGACAATTGGTCGACTTTCTCGCTTAATGATTTGAAAGTGTCAGGGTCAACTTTTGGTTTTTGAATAGTGTTACGTTTAGTAACTAAAGAATATTTAGCTTTTATGAAGTTAAAGATGTTCAAAAATAAATTGGGAAAAAGGTACTTAAGAAGCTTTGACATACAAAATACAAGTATGATTAAATTTATTATAAATGTTGTTTCAAAATGATTATGCTTAAGTGGTATAATAATTTGGGATAATATATCTGTATTTTGAAATTTAAGTTCGGAATTGTTGCTTTGTAAATATTCTGATATCAGGTAATTTTTAAATCTATTGTTTTCGATATAGTTTAACAGTTTTTGTTTGTTATTAGTATAAATTATATTATTGATGTCAACAATGACTTGAAAAGTAACTACATAAATGCCTGTAACAAATGTGTGGTTGATATAGTTTGAACCGGAGACTAGAATAGCTCCGTCTGTTATAATTTCTACGGGTTTGTTTTTTTCTTTGATTTTCTTGCAAACTGCATATTTATTATTAAGCATATCTACAAAGCAATTGTCTTTTTCTTGAATTTGACCAAAATTATTGTATATTTCTTTTTTGAAAGTTTTTATTGGGTAATAAGTATCGTTGCATTTGGCGACTTTTACGTCAATAATTAATTTACCATCTGTTTGGGATATGGCTTTTGCGTGAAAAAACTTACAACTAAGTTTTACAATGGGATATTTTATGTAATATATAATTAAACCTTTATACGATATAATTGATAAAATAGAAACATCCATTAGGTCTATTATAGTTATTTTAAATTTTTCAATTTTTGAATATAAAATATTGGCTTTTGAAAATGTTATAGCGTCTCGCAGATTTTGTAAGTCGAATAACTGCAGTTTTAATCTCTGTTTTTTCATAGCAAGTTCTTCGTCTAATTTTAAGTTTTCTAGTAAATTGGTTACTTTTTGAATTTCTTTAAAAATTGCAGAATTGATTTGGTTTTGATTATTGTTGTTTTCGACCAAGTCATTGATTTTGTGATTAAGTCATTGTGATCTGGTGTACCGGTTATCCATTTACAAATGGTGCCTAGTTCATTAATACCTCGTTTAATTATTTTATGTGGTACAAGTTGAGAAAAAAGGGAACTGGCTAATTTTAAGCTTAAATAAAAATCCCAATCTACACTGGTGTTTCTATCCTTCATGTAATTTAACTCTTCTTCGATAATATATTTGTAAAAACATAAGTTAGTAACGTGGAAAAGTTCTCCATAAGTATCGTATAAAAATATGTTGTCTGCGTCTTCAAGTAAGACAAATTCCTCGTTCAAGTAGTTTATAATATTGGGAATTGTTGAACCCAGTAAAGTTAGGGTAAATAATATATGTAAAATGTACATGCTAAAAACATAAAAAATAAAGAAAATGCAAATGATTAAAACATAATGTTATCTTTATGAATTATTCGATTCTTGTTATTTATGATAACCTTATTTCCTAAATCTTCTTTAACTGTTTGTTTTTTATATCTAGGCTGAGGTTTATTTCTTTCTCCATGCTTTTTTTCATAAATTATGTCTCCTACTTCGTAATTTTTTGGTGCCCTTTTTTGATTGTGGTATTCTAACATTTTAGTTTGAACTGTTTTCAATTTGTAAGGTAAGTGGGTGTGATCAATTTTGTTAAACATAATATCATTGGGTTTATACTGTGTGGAAGATTGAAACGCAGTTTTCTCAATGTCATCGTCCTTCATTAGGATCTGATGAAAACCTGGACTTTTACTTGGCCTAATAATATTTTCATCCAACATCCTGTTTATTTCTTTGTTAACAAAGTTGTTAACTGAATGGGGGTAAGGATATTGTTTACTATATATAGCATTGTCACCTAACGTCCTTATTTCTCCTTTAATGTCAGTTCTAAAGCGAAGGCACGTTTTAATTTGCGAATGCTTGGTAGATATTTCTTGAATGATTTGTTGTTCAAGATTTTGAAAATCGTCCGTGAAGTACACGGAATGGTTTACTTTGTGTAGTGAAGAAGAACTGATAAAAAAGGATACTGAGGCTTTACGGCGTCTGCTCTTTTTTACCTTCCTCCTACGTTAAGGGCTACTAACGATTTCATTATCGTGAGTGCGGGAATTATCGTCATCGCTTGTTGATGACTCAATATTGGACACTTGGATTAAGGGATAAAAACTATCACTTTTTCCTTTTTGGGAGTCCAAGTAATTAAACACATTCGGATCTATATCCGAACACTGTAAATTACCAACTGTATTTTCAGGTGGCTTTTCGTAATTAATTTTTTCGCTTTCGTTATTATAAGCTAGCGTCTCTTTTGATAGGTCTATGATGGCACTCATCTTTTTTAAGAGGTTATAACCGACCAATAGATCTGCTTCGAGATTTTCAATTTCATAGAACCTTTCGGTTCTACCAAAAATATTTATATTATAAAAGTGGGTTATCATGCTGTACCCATTAACCGTTTTGATTCTTTTCTTAATAACTAATTCTTCAGGGTTCTGATAAATACCCTTCCTTATATAGCACGCTTTTGCGCCGGTGTCTATTAATATCTGAAGTCTTATACCTAAGGTTCTGTCTTTGCGGAAGACGTAGGGGAGCTCTCCCCCTCTTTCTCTAAAAAATGTTCTTCATTCAAGTTATTTACACGCATCGCTTTTTGCGGTTGTTGTTGTGTTAAATGTTAGGTGTACTCTCGCTTCAACGGGTGAGAATTGTGACGGTTGTCTTGGGGTCTATTATGGATCTGTAAAGACTTATCGATCTCCATTGGGATCGGTGGGGGCTGTGGAGTAGGATTGCCTTGGGCAAAAACGTTCCTATTTGTTTGTTGATAATTATTCTGGTTTCCTTGATTGAAACGTAGATTATTATCATGTTGTTGATCTGGCTTTTCAGATTTCTTTTGAGTCTTAGGATTTGCGTTACTCGTTAGTTGAGAGCGAGCATAATAATTGTAAGCGAAATTTGCCCTTTGATGGTTAGCCTCGAGCTTTAGCTAATGCATTTGGAAGGTTTTCTGGTTTAATAGAAAACAAAACTTCAGAAAGATTGCCGTTCAGGCCTGTAATGGAAATTCGTAATGCGTTTTCCCTGTTTTTAGAGTTCATTTCATTTATAACATCGGCTTTGTTGCCATATGTCATAATTGTTTTGTTAATTAATAGGGTTAATTTCTTATTAAACAAATTGTAATACTCAAGAACTGTCATATTGCCTTGCCTTAAGACACACAGTTCTTGTTCAATTATATGAATTGGACGCCTATCACTATAAGCGAAGTCCAATCGTGCAAGTATTACATCGAAGTTAAGTACTGTACCATGGTTAGTTAAAGTATCATTTGCCTTTCCTGTTATTTTGTTTCTTAAAATTGTCAAGGCACCTACATATTTTCGGCTACCTTCTTTGTAAAGCTACGTGGCGGAGCACGCTGCTTCGCGCCAACTGACGTAACCTGCATAACTACCTGCAAATTCTGGTATTGATTTGATTACATCGAATGACTCATCACACCTAATCAAATCATTTATTTGAGTAGGTTGATACTCTTGAAATGGGTTGGAGTTGTTATTTAATTGTAACCTTAATTCTTCAATTTTTTCTTCTAAGGCATTAGTTTTCGTTGCTATTAATTCTGCAATTAAATCTGATGTCAAATTGTTAGCCATTTTTAAGTTTGAAAAACCACTTATTAGGTCGTCCAGCTTAGTTTAATAATAATAAAATAAAAAAAAAAATATAGTCAATCGACGCTCACGTGGATGTCTTCCTTCATTGCTGAGGGTCTTCCTTCTTGTTGTGAGGGTCTTCCTTCTTGCTGTGAGGGTCTTCCTTCTTGGAATGGGTTTGGTATAATTGAGTTGTTATGTTTGTCTTTGGTTAAAGTTTGGTATGATTAAGTTGCACTATGGCTCACTTATTATGTTTGTCTTTGGTTTAAGTTTGGTATGATTGAGTTGCACTATGGCTCACTTATTATGTTCGTCTTTGGTTTAAGTTTGGTATGAGTGAGGGACACTTTTAAGTTTTTTTATTTTTTTTAAAAGAGCGTTTTTGGATATTTGCTCTTTTTCCTTGGACACCTTTTTATTTACTTCAAGGTTCCTTTCTTTTAAATAAATGGTCTGGCTTTGAGTTCTTTAAGAGCGTTTTCGGATATTTGCTCTCTTTGTAGTACAAGAAACCGGTCACTCGCGACACTTGGGAATTATGGTTGTTAATCCCTTTTGTGTTATTTTGCTTGAAAATCACTTAAGGATTTCGTTTATCCTTCTGTGTGTGATTCCACTTGGAAAAATTTAACGCGAGCCCCACGCTTGGGCGCCAATTAATCAAACCGATTCTACGAGTTTGAAAAAAATTTTTTTATTAGTGGAGAACGACTCTGTTTCTTGACAGTACAAAATTAAGACTAAAATTACAATATTGTTCTGAGGCCAAAGTAGCCTTTAAAAATGTCAAAGCTTCTGCTGATCGAACTAAAGCTTAAAGCTGATCGAGCTAAAGCTTAAAGCTCGTGATGCCATTTGGACGAGGGAGGATTTGTTTACATTGAGTGTTTCTCACGCTCGGCTGCGTGGGTGGTGTATTGATTTCAAGAAGAGTTTGTTTATAAATAAACATTGAGTGTTTTGCACGCTAGGCTTTTAGACTGCGTGGGTGGTGTATTGATTAGAAGAAGAGTTGCTCAAGACTCAATGGAAATTGTTTAAAATAGTGAAATATGAGGAGTTGCGAATGTTTTGTTTTGAGTCCGCCAAATATGAGGAGTTGAGAATGTTTTGTTTTGAGTCCGATAAGACTATGAAAGGTTGTTAACAATTTACATAAGGAACGCTGAGTAACTCAGGGTGATAACTTGCATGCACAAAAATACGTTATGCTGTATACCGCACTTTTCTAAAATTGCGCGCCACGTTCCGGGCAGAGTGCAATCATTCATACACATAAAATGTTAACGCATAACACTCACACACGAGGATTTCCTTATTACACGTATATACTCGACTTATATTAATTTGCATTAAATGTTAAATGCACCACAAACACACGAATTAATTATATATTATTTTATATTTAATATCGAAAATACAAATGTTAATCGACGACGACACCGAACACGCCAATCGCAAACTACAAATTAACATAACACTGAAGCGCGCTGCCAACTTTCAACAATTTTGATACGTTGCCAATAATTTATCGCCGCAATTAAAAAGTGCGCGAAACCTTAAATTTAAAATAATTATCTAAAGAATCTAATATATATTACAAAATATACATATATTAAAAAAAACAAAGTAGATAAAATGTTAGTAAATTTTTTTCAAACATAGACTCAATAGACTTGGGGAGATAATATAATTTACACATATTAATATAATTTATATGCAAAACATACAAAATATATATCGTGAAATCTAAATTAATATTTATTTAATAAATAGTAATAAATAAATTATTAAATAATAATAATAATATGTCTATATTATAAAGCTTTTACCTACATTCATACATACCGATCAACGACGCTATTGGTTGTATATAATTTTACTTATGTGTGTGTGAACACAAATTAAGTATGCATAAGTGTTTGCATGTATGCGCATGTGTTTTCGGTAATTGACATGTGCATGGAAAAGAAGAGTCGAGAAACAGCTTGCGCTTCGCGCTCGCATCGTTTGTTCTTTTCTTTCCTGCACAAGTAATTTAGTTCTGACATCATCGACAACTTCTTTGCTGGTCGAAGGGTCGAAATGGTTTATCTAATAACTTCAGTGTTTATTGTCCGATCGGATTGCAATTTGGAGGATAAGTTCATATAGTATTTATCTATATATATACTAAAGCAGAACGTTAAGAAATGAGTAAATCGCAATGTAAATCAAAATGGCGGCTTGCGGGGGCGGTAGCCGTGTTATTTCAAATTGAAAATAAACTTGATCTGCGTATGGTATACATATATAGTGGTAACAGCCACAGTAGCTCATAGCGACACGGGTATGTCCAGCCTGACAAAGGCCCCCCCTCTCCACAACCACCACACAACCCCATCAGCAAAAGAGAAGCGCTTAGGCGTTCTTTTTCTCTCGGCAGCCCAAAGGCAACATCCCAACAAAAAGTATCACGCTAGTATAAATACATTTTAATATCAAATCTTTTCACTTAAACTCTATCTAATAACGTCTTCTGTACACATATATTCTTAAGGCAATTTAAAACTTTTACAACTCGCAGTAGCATCTGAAAACAAGCACACATATGGACACACACACATAACTACATAAACCTTCTTCCAAAACAGCACGGCAGCGACATCGAAGGGGCCATCGATCAAGCGGATATCAACTTTGAGTAACAAAATGTTTGTGAATAATTGATATTGTCAATGGTATGCCATCTACATTGCCAATGTAGTTATGTTTTGTAGTGATCCATATAAATATTGTTGAATATACAAAAGTCACACTTATGCATAGTTGTGAATTAAGAGGACCATGTCGTTGTTTGTCATTCACATGGCATGGTTTACCATTCACATGCATTCACATGTTATAGTGTAATCGTCCTATTCGCTTGCAGACAACGAGACAGTGCGGTTGATTCAATCGGTTGCTTAAATAAAATAATTATTGAAGTGTCAAACAACAATAAAAGTGTTTCACTATTTGGTTGATGCCCTGGGTTATAATATACAATACTTAATCGTATTTTATTATATTAAATTCAATAAATATATATCTAGCCCTTGTTGTAAAAAGAAGTGAAGTTACTGCGCGTTCATTTAAATATTCTCCTACTCTTTTTATTACGAATTGTTATTGCCCTTGAATTTGATTATGAAATCTCTTAATATCTTTACGTTAAAATACCTTAAACCTGATGAATAAAAATGAACTTTAATGTTTACCTAATCATGGCTTTGTCTAGTCTGTTAGACTCCAATATCGGCTGAGAAGTGGGCGGGGTACGAGGTAGATGTTCGTGCGCCACGAATACTAGGGTACCTACCCCTGAGCCAGTGTTGGGGCCGGACTCGACAATCTGACGCCAATATCAGTAGCGTTGCGTGCGTAGATAGCACGTACTCGTACAGGGCACGCACGATAGTCGGACTCGGCATATCACCCTTATTTTCCTTCCTTTCCCGTCGAAACCAAAACTTCCCTTCTCACTCTCAAAGGAGCTATTCTCCGTCTAATAGTCTCGGCAATCTTTACAAATAATACAAATAATAAGTAAATGTACATAAATTGAATATTTATTAATTATCAAATATACATACATACTCGTATGATATTAAGTATTCACATATGCGTGGAGACTTTAGACAGAGCGACAAGACACAATATGCATTTTTAGCTCGTGCCAAAAAAACAAAAAGATGCAAATGTAACGTATTTTGGCACGCGCTAAAAATTTTATTCAATGAAAATGAACAACAACATTTTACATGTCACATCGCGGCAGTAAACGAATTCCGAATACGGTCAACATCAGTCTAGGTCGGTTAGCCACTGTTCAACTCTTGCGGCTGTCGAAATGTGGGGGTTCGATTTCTAAGGTGGGCTGGTTCACATTTTGTGCTATAAAATCAATAAGAGGCAAATGTCACGAATTTTTGCACACGATAAAAATACATTCGTTGCCCTGTCGGTTAGTATACACTAGTCGGCATAAGTATTTTGACAAAATTGTCTGTTTCTTTTAAACCTACCTTGTGCTTGATACCGTTAACTAACGGTGCGAAGATGATGAGCAAAGCAACGAATGAATATTTAGCACACAGAATGCTAATTTTTATACGGTTTACCCTTTGCATTCTCTTTCTACTGATAAGAATGCACGCAGACAACTAATTTTTGTTCGGCACAAGTATTTTGACCAACTCATTTAGTAAATGGTATTCTGCTTTTGAGCACGTGTTAATCAAAAATTGTTTAAATTTAACTTTTTTGGATATTAAACGTTAATAAAAAACAAAAAATTAATTGATAGCCATGGGTAAAAAGGCTGAGTTAAGTTTATTTATTAGATCATCAATGGTAGCACAGTTTAACGTTGGAATTAAAGTAAAAGACATTGCTTATGAGTTTAATGTGTCGCGACAAACGGTGTATTATCAAATTAAAAAGTTTAAGAAACATAATGACTTAAAAAACCTAAAAAGAACAGGTCCTAAGCGCAAAACAACGATCGCTGACGACAAAATCCTTATACGGGAATTTAAAAAAAAATCCTCTTGTGAAGCCCCAAGCTGTTGCAAAGCAGTGGAATTTGACCGCCAGCCTTCCGATAAGTGGACGTAAGGCAATCAGTGAGCGCACAGTTCGTCGACGTTTATAGGAACAGGACATGAAGACATATATTGCTAAGGATGTGCAGTATATTTCAAAAATTAACAAGCTTAAAAGGCTGAAATTTGCAAAGGAATATCTAGAGAAGCCGAAGTCGTTCTGGAGAAGTGTTTTATGGACGGATGAAAGCTCTTTCCAGTATAACTCGTCAAAACAAAAAATTTTTGTAAGATTGCCTACTCAGCAAAGGCAAAAAAGATGGCCCGTTTGTCAGAAAGTTAGCAATGGTGGAGGCTTTGTCATGGTGTGGGGATGTGTTGCCTACAATGGGTTGGGTGACTTGGTCCCCATATCCGGCTCGATGAACCAAGGACAATATTTGACGACCCTAAACGAAAATGCATTTCCTTCTGGAGATAGGCTGATCGGGGAATAATTTATCCTGCAGCAAGATAATGCTCCATGCCACAAAGCCAGAATGATAACCAAGTTCCTTAAGGATGTTGGCGTTACCATCTTGGACTGGCCACCTCAAAGTCCAGATTTAAATATAATTGAGAACATCTGGTGTCTTTTAAAACGCAAAAGAACAGTTTATTATTCCCCTTCATAAAAAGGGCAGCAAGTCTGATGCAAGCAATTATAGAGGTATCTCTAAATTGTCGGCTATACCTAAATTTTTCGAGAATGTTATAACTCCTCAATTGCAACATTCCTGTAGATCCGTTATTTCTCCTTTTCAACACGGATTTATAAAGCGTCGTTCAACTACGACAAATTTACTTGAGCTGACATCCTTTGTGGTAAAAGGATTTCAGGAAAATCTTCAAACTGATGTTATTTATACTGATTTCAGTAAAGCTTTTGACTCAGTGAATCACTCCCTTCTCGCACATAAGCTTGACCTTCTAGGTTTTTCACCAAAAATACTTAGTTGGATTGTTAGCTATCTGACTGACAGAACTCAAAGAGTCCTCTTTAAAACCACCCTTTCAAACCCACTTCATGCCACATCTGGGGTTCCTCAAGGGAGTCACCTCGGTCCCCTACTTTTTACGCTTTTCATCAATGACCTTCCTTTGGTCATACGTAACTCCCGTACTCTCATGTATGCGGATGATGTAAAGCTTTGTTACCAATTTAAAGACGACCACTGTCACTCACTCTTACAAGCCGACCTAAATAGTTTTTATTCTTGGTGTTGTGCCAATTTTTTAAACCTGAACAGCTCTAAATGCAAGCTGATGACATTCTCTCGAGCCAGTCCAAAGTATGCTTCTTATACTCTTTGTGGTTGTGCCTTGGAAAGAATCACCCTAGTTGATGATTTGGGGGTTCTTTTGGACCGAAAACTTAAGTTTTCCAATCATATTTCTAATATGGTCAATAAAGCCATGGGTGTCTTAGGCTTTATTAAGAGATGGTCTAAGGAATTTGACGATCCTTATCTTACAAAGACCCTCTATATCTCACTTGTTCGTCCCATTCTCGAATACGGGTCATGCGTATGGTGTCCCCAGTACACTATTCATAAGGAACGCATAGAATCTGTACAGAAAAACTTTTTACTTTTTGCCTTACGTGGCCTTAACTGGGATGAAAATTTAAGACTGCCTTCCTATACTAATAGACTTCTATTATTAAACCTGCCTTCCCTAACCAATCGCAGAACCATGCTAGGTGTCTTATTTATTAACAACCTTATGCAAGGTGACATTGACAGTGAGACCCTGGTAAGGCAACTACACTTCTCTGTCCCTTGCAGAACGACACGTAATTACCTTCCACTAACTCTTCCTTATTGTAGATCGAACTATGCACTGCACGATCCGTTCAGGGTATTATGTTCGGACTACAATAAACTTCAACACGTCATAGCTAGCACTGACTCTATCGCTGCTATGAAGTCTTTAATTCTTGTCTATCTAGCACGTAATTAGTATTAGTATTAATCAGTAATAGTATCCTCCTAATAGTATTCCTCGTCATTCTATCCTCTTTTTCTTAATTTTCATTTTTCACTTGCATGTCGCGTGTATCCTCTATTCGACTTTTTATTCCCTATCGCGTTAAATTTCTTTCTCTCGCGTTTCTACTCGCATTTTTACCGCGTTTCCGTGTCGTCCGTTATGCGACGGTGCCTCTCGGTCGGTCAGGCGGGAGGTGGACTTCGTCTGGGTTCCGCGCGCAACAAGCATCGGCTTGGTGTCGTTTGGACCACTTGCTAATACATTCATTGTATTCAACGTCCAACATGATACTAATCGCAAGCTACAAATTAATCATAACACTGCAGTGCGCTGCCACCTTGCACAAATTTCGATACAGTGCCAATAATTTATCGCCGTAATTTCCTAGCGCGAGAAAGACTTGCAATATATCGAGTAATCAAAATTAATATTTATTTAATTGCATTTCTTACTGACCCCAAAATATGAATTATTAAGTAATAATCATATGTGCACGTAAGTATATTATTTATAAATACATTCATATCGATCTATTAAGCCACCCATTGGTTGTATAACAATGTATAAGTGTATGTATAAGCGTACACACTATCATTATTATTATTATAAAAGAGGGAGTCTGCCAGCGGAGGAAGTGCAAGGCACTGCGACCATGATGATCTTTTGTACCTAGTATGCTCTCCCTATCATGACAAAAGCTGTTCTACTTCCCTAATGAAGCATAACAGGTCTTTTGTCGAGGAACGGACAATATGCTCGGGACTTGCGATGTCCACGTGCAGATGTTTCCTCCTTTTCCATACCAAGGCCGGACAGTCATATAGAATGTGTTTGGTAGTTTCGTCGTCCTCTTTGCAGAGCCTACACTCCGCATCCGAGGACAAGCGCATTTTAGTAAGGTGATAGTTGACCAAGTGGTGGCCACTAAGGTAGCCAACAAGGAGGTAGAGGTCTCTCCTAGAGAGTAGCTTGGTTCTTCGATCAACTGTGGGATTGGTAAGCTCTTTAGCCTGCCGCATCCCTGCTTGAAAGAACCAGTAGCGTTCGGTCAATCTTCCAGCCCAGGTTTTCACCAAGGAGGAGATAATTGACCACCCCACGGCACAGAAGGGTTCGGAGCCAAGCAGGTGAGCTGATGACCCAGCCCTCGCTAGTTCGTCCGCCAGCTCGTTACCCTGGAGGCCAGAGTGTCCAGGCACCCAAATTAGGGTAACTTTATTCTTTTTCGACAGCCTCTGGAGACAGTTCCAGCAGTCAGCCACCATACGAGAGCCTACTCTTTTTGAAGAGAGGGCTGTCCGAGAAGATGTATATATTTGCTCCTTTAATCCCCTTCTCAAGGATAAGACGGCAGTAGAACTCAATGGCGTGAACCTCTGATTGGAAAACTGTGGGCCAGTTGCCCATATATCCCAGCTCCAACCCCCGGATCAGTCTTTGACCCATTGGTTTACCAATGTATACCATTGGGGTCTCTGATGGGGTTGCCAGCATCCCAGTCCCTACGGTTCGGGATGAGGGTTCTAAATTTTGCACCAAAGAAGAGTTCCTTGGTCATAGAATCTGATCTGGTGCAGATCTCTAAGCCAGGAATATCTTTGATTAAGCTTGCATGCCCTGATTCGGTAGCTAGAAGCCCACATTGAAGCTTGATTATAAATCGATTCCATTGCTGCGGTGAGGCAGGTGCGAAGTGCACCCGTCAAGGAAAAGCAGAGCAGCCTATGCAGTTTCGTGCATTTGTTGATGGCAGGGACCTGCGTAACCTTAGGCCACCAGACAATAGCAGCGTAGGTTACGATCGGTCTTACCATCATCTCAAATAGCGACCGAATGGTGCAGGATTAGAGACCGCAGATTCTACCGAAGAGTCTTCTGCATGCCCACATGGCATGAGTAGCCTTTGATAGAGTGTGGTGTAGGTGGGAGCTCCAGTTTAGTCGTTTATTTGACTTCGTTGGAAAGGTCCACAGGAGAGCCGCCAATGTCTAATTGACCAATGACAATAGATTATCGCTTAGCGAAGGGAATAATGATCGCCTTTTGTAGATTGATGCTAAGACCTACATCTTAGCCACTGACCGTGTTCAGAGCTGATTGCATCAACTCTGTCACGGTGTTGGTGTTGGAGCCAGGTCGTCGGCATAGCCAATCGCTTCCACGGCCTGTTCTGAAAGTATAATTAGTAGTTCGCCGACTACTAGGGACCAGAGCAAAGGGGATAGGACCCCTCCCTGGGGACACCCTTTTACCGCACTAATATGGGCGGTCGTCGTGTCCAGGGTAGAGGAGATAGTCCGGTGGTTGAGCATGGCTTCAATCCACCGGATTATGGGACGGGCAATGTTCCTGCGCTCAAGCACAGCAGAAATAGACCCGTAGCCGGTGTTATCGAAGGAACCCTCTATATCAAGAAAAGAGCACAGAGCAATGTTTTTTGATACGAAGGCTTTTTCAATTTTACTCACTAATTTGTGGAGAGCGACCTCTGTCGATCTACCGGCTATATACGCGAACTGCGTGGGGTGCAGAGGGTTCTTTTTCTGCAGAGAGCACTGAATGTGCATGTCTAAGAGCCTTTCCCCAGTCTTGAGCAGAAAGGAGGTCGATATGACTTAGGCTGGTCAAGAGGACGATTCACCTGTTTGGGAATGAATACCACATTGATTCTCCTCCAAGAGTTGGGTATGTGTCCCCACGTGAGACTAGCTCTAAGAAAGCCGACCAGTGGATCGAGGATATGATATAGGCTATTTTGGAAAGATTTGATCACCCCCTGGGGCTTTGAAGAGAGCGAAGGAATCTACAGCCCATTTGACCTTTTCAGGATCAAAGATGGTTCCAGATAGACTGGCTCCACGTGAGTCAGGTGAGAAGTTGTCGTCAACGTGACTGGAACCTGGGAAGTGAACTTGTAGTAAAAGTTCAAGTGCTTCCCGAGTGCTACGATCTTGAGTGAAAGAGCCATCTGCTCTTTTGAGAAGCCCTTTTCCATTAGACGACCCTTTGGCTAATACCTTGTGGAGTCTTGATGCCTTTGGCAGCGATTCTCAGCTACCACAGTAGCGGGTTTGGAGCGTCTAATGTTCTTGTCATAGTTTGTGAGAGCGTCCCTATAGACGTCCCAACTTATGCGGTTAGATCTGGCCTTGTTGAAAAGGCTTCTAACCTTCGTTCTTTGTGCAGCCAACTCTTCGTTCCACCAAGGAACTTTACGGTTGACCATTAGAGTCTTCCGAACTGAGCTGACTTCAAAGAACAGGTCCTAAGCGCAAAACAACGATCGCTGACGACAAAATCCTTATACGGGAATTTAAAAAAAAATCCTCTTGTGAAGCCCCAAGCTGTTGCAAAGCAGTGGAATTTGACCGCCAGCCTTCCGATAAGTGGACGTAAGGCAATCAGTGAGCGCACAGTTCGTCGACGTTTATAGGAACAGGACATGAAGACATATATTGCTAAGGATGTGCAGTATATTTCAAAAATTAACAAGCTTAAAAGGCTGAAATTTGCAAAGGAATATCTAGAGAAGCCGAAGTCGTTCTGGAGAAGTGTTTTATGGACGGATGAAAGCTCTTTCCAGTATAACTCGTCAAAACAAAAAATTTTTGTAAGATTGCCTACTCAGCAAAGGCAAAAAAGATGGCCCGTTTGTCAGAAAGTTAGCAATGGTGGAGGCTTTGTCATGGTGTGGGGATGTGTTGCCTACAATGGGTTGGGTGACTTGGTCCCCATATCCGGCTCGATGAACCAAGGACAATATTTGACGACCCTAAACGAAAATGCATTTCCTTCTGGAGATAGGCTGATCGGGGAATAATTTATCCTGCAGCAAGATAATGCTCCATGCCACAAAGCCAGAATGATAACCAAGTTCCTTAAGGATGTTGGCGTTACCGTCTTGGACTGGCCACCTCAAAGTCCAGATTTAAATATAATTGAGAACATCTGGTGTCTTTTAAAACGCAAAAGAACAGTTTATTATTCCCCTTCATAAAAAGGGCAGCAAGTCTGATGCAAGCAATTATAGAGGTATCTCTAAATTGTCGGCTATACCTAAATTTTTCGAGAATGTTATAACTCCTCAATTGCAACATTCCTGTAGATCCGTTATTTCTCCTTTTCAACACGGATTTATAAAGCGTCGTTCAACTACGACAAATTTACTTGAGCTGACATCCTTTGTGGTAAAAGGATTTCAGGAAAATCTTCAAACTGATGTTATTTATACTGATTTCAGTAAAGCTTTTGACTCAGTGAATCACTCCCTTCTCGCACATAAGCTTGACCTTCTAGGTTTTTCACCAAAAATACTTAGTTGGATTGTTAGCTATCTGACTGACAGAACTCAAAGAGTCCTCTTTAAAACCACCCTTTCAAACCCACTTCATGCCACATCTGGGGTTCCTCAAGGGAGTCACCTCGGTCCCCTACTTTTTACGCTTTTCATCAATGACCTTCCTTTGGTCATACGTAACTCCCGTACTCTCATGTATGCGGATGATGTAAAGCTTTGTTACCAATTTAAAGACGACCACTGTCACTCACTCTTACAAGCCGACCTAAATAGTTTTTATTCTTGGTGTTGTGCCAATTTTTTAAACCTGAACAGCTCTAAATGCAAGCTGATGACATTCTCTCGAGCCAGTCCAAAGTATGCTTCTTATACTCTTTGTGGTTGTGCCTTGGAAAGAATCACCCTAGTTGATGATTTGGGGGTTCTTTTGGACCGAAAACTTAAGTTTTCCAATCATATTTCTAATATGGTCAATAAAGCCATGGGTGTCTTAGGCTTTATTAAGAGATGGTCTAAGGAATTTGACGATCCTTATCTTACAAAGACCCTCTATATCTCACTTGTTCGTCCCATTCTCGAATACGGGTCATGCGTATGGTGTCCCCAGTACACTATTCATAAGGAACGCATAGAATCTGTACAGAAAAACTTTTTACTTTTTGCCTTACGTGGCCTTAACTGGGATGAAAATTTAAGACTGCCTTCCTATACTAATAGACTTCTATTATTAAACCTGCCTTCCCTAACCAATCGCAGAACCATGCTAGGTGTCTTATTTATTAACAACCTTATGCAAGGTGACATTGACAGTGAGACCCTGGTAAGGCAACTACACTTCTCTGTCCCTTGCAGAACGACACGTAATTACCTTCCACTAACTCTTCCTTATTGTAGATCGAACTATGCACTGCACGATCCGTTCAGGGTATTATGTTCGGACTACAATAAACTTCAACACGTCATAGCTAGCACTGACTCTATCGCTGCTATGAAGTCTTTAATTCTTGTCTATCTAGCACGTAATTAGTATTAGTATTAATCAGTAATAGTATCCTCCTAATAGTATTCCTCGTCATTCTATCCTCTTTTTCTTAATTTTCATTTTTCACTTGCATGTCGCGTGTATCCTCTATTCGACTTTTTATTCCCTATCGCGTTAAATTTCTTTCTCTCGCGTTTCTACTCGCATTTTTACCGCGTTTCCGTGTCGTCCGTTATGCGACGGTGCCTCTCGGTCGGTCAGGCGGGAGGTGGACTTCGTCTGGGTTCCGCGCGCAACAAGCATCGGCTTGGTGTCGTTTGGACCACTTGCTAATACATTCATTGTATTCAACGTCCAACATGATACTAATCGCAAGCTACAAATTAATCATAACACTGCAGTGCGCTGCCACCTTGCACAAATTTCGATACAGTGCCAATAATTTATCGCCGTAATTTCCTAGCGCGAGAAAGACTTGCAATATATCGAGTAATCAAAATTAATATTTATTTAATTGCATTTCTTACTGACCCCAAAATATGAATTATTAAGTAATAATCATATGTGCACGTAAGTATATTATTTATAAATACATTCATATCGATCTATTAAGCCACCCATTGGTTGTATAACAATGTATAAGTGTATGTATAAGCGTACACACTATCATTATTATTATTATAAAAGAGGGAGTCTGCCAGCGGAGGAAGTGCAAGGCACTGCGACCATGATGATCTTTTGTACCTAGTATGCTCTCCCTATCATGACAAAAGCTGTTCTACTTCCCTAATGAAGCATAACAGGTCTTTTGTCGAGGAACGGACAATATGCTCGGGACTTGCGATGTCCACGTGCAGATGTTTCCTCCTTTTCCATACCAAGGCCGGACAGTCATATAGAATGTGTTTGGTAGTTTCGTCGTCCTCTTTGCAGAGCCTACACTCCGCATCCGAGGACAAGCGCATTTTAGTAAGGTGATAGTTGACCAAGTGGTGGCCACTAAGGTAGCCAACAAGGAGGTAGAGGTCTCTCCTAGAGAGTAGCTTGGTTCTTCGATCAACTGTGGGATTGGTAAGCTCTTTAGCCTGCCGCATCCCTGCTTGAAAGAACCAGTAGCGTTCGGTCAATCTTCCAGCCCAGGTTTTCACCAAGGAGGAGATAATTGACCACCCCACGGCACAGAAGGGTTCGGGGCCAAGCAGGTGAGCTGATGACCCAGCCCTCGCTAGTTCGTCCGCCAGCTCGTTACCCTGGAGGCCAGAGTGTCCAGGCACCCAAATTAGGGTAACTTTATTCTTTTTCGACAGCCTCTGGAGACAGTTCCAGCAGTCAGCCACCATACGAGAGCCTACTCTTTTTGAAGAGAGGGCTGTCCGAGAAGATGTATATATTTGCTCCTTTAATCCCCTTCTCAAGGATAAGACGGCAGTAGAACTCAATGGCGTGAACCTCTGATTGGAAAACTGTGGGCCAGTTGCCCATATATCCCAGCTCCAACCCCCGGATCAGTCTTTGACCCATTGGTTTACCAATGTATACCATTGGGGTCTCTGATGGGGTTGCCAGCATCCCAGTCCCTACGGTTCGGGATGAGGGTTCTAAATTTTGCACCAAAGAAGAGTTCCTTGGTCATAGAATCTGATCTGGTGCAGATCTCTAAGCCAGGAATATCTTTGATTAAGCTTGCATGCCCTGATTCGGTAGCTAGAAGCCCACATTGAAGCTTGATTATAAATCGATTCCATTGCTGCGGTGAGGCAGGTGCGAAGTGCACCCGTCAAGGAAAAGCAGAGCAGCCTATGCAGTTTCGTGCATTTGTTGATGGCAGGGACCTGCGTAACCTTAGGCCACCAGACAATAGCAGCGTAGGTTACGATCGGTCTTACCATCATCTCAAATAGCGACCGAATGGTGCAGGATTAGAGACCGCAGATTCTACCGAAGAGTCTTCTGCATGCCCACATGGCATGAGTAGCCTTTGATAGAGTGTGGTGTAGGTGGGAGCTCCAGTTTAGTCGTTTATTTGACTTCGTTGGAAAGGTCCACAGGAGAGCCGCCAATGTCTAATTGACCAATGACAATAGATTATCGCTTAGCGAAGGGAATAATGATCGCCTTTTGTAGATTGATGCTAAGACCTACATCTTAGCCACTGACCGTGTTCAGAGCTGATTGCATCAACTCTGTCACGGTGTTGGTGTTGGAGCCAGGTCGTCGGCATAGCCAATCGCTTCCACGGCCTGTTCTGAAAGTATAATTAGTAGTTCGCCGACTACTAGGGACCAGAGCAAAGGGGATAGGACCCCTCCCTGGGGACACCCTTTTACCGCACTAATATGGGCGGTCGTCGTGTCCAGGGTAGAGGAGATAGTCCGGTGGTTGAGCATGGCTTCAATCCACCGGATTATGGGACGGGCAATGTTCCTGCGCTCAAGCACAGCAGAAATAGACCCGTAGCCGGTGTTATCGAAGGAACCCTCTATATCAAGAAAAGAGCACAGAGCAATGTTTTTTGATACGAAGGCTTTTTCAATTTTACTCACTAATTTGTGGAGAGCGACCTCTGTCGATCTACCGGCTATATACGCGAACTGCGTGGGGTGCAGAGGGTTCTTTTTCTGCAGAGAGCACTGAATGTGCATGTCTAAGAGCCTTTCCCCAGTCTTGAGCAGAAAGGAGGTCGATATGACTTAGGCTGGTCAAGAGGACGATTCACCTGTTTGGGAATGAATACCACATTGATTCTCCTCCAAGAGTTGGGTATGTGTCCCCACGTGAGACTAGCTCTAAGAAAGCCGACCAGTGGATCGAGGATATGATATAGGCTATTTTGGAAAGATTTGATCACCCCCTGGGGCTTTGAAGAGAGCGAAGGAATCTACAGCCCATTTGACCTTTTCAGGATCAAAGATGGTTCCAGATAGACTGGCTCCACGTGAGTCAGGTGAGAAGTTGTCGTCAACGTGACTGGAACCTGGGAAGTGAACTTGTAGTAAAAGTTCAAGTGCTTCCCGAGTGCTACGATCTTGAGTGAAAGAGCCATCTGCTCTTTTGAGAAGCCCTTTTCCATTAGACGACCCTTTGGCTAATACCTTGTGGAGTCTTGATGCCTTTGGCAGCGATTCTCAGCTACCACAGTAGCGGGTTTGGAGCGTCTAATGTTCTTGTCATAGTTTGTGAGAGCGTCCCTATAGACGTCCCAACTTATGCGGTTAGATCTGGCCTTGTTGAAAAGGCTTCTAACCTTCGTTCTTTGTGCAGCCAACTCTTCGTTCCACCAAGGAACTTTACGGTTGACCATTAGAGTCTTCCGAACTGAGCTGACTTCAAAGGACGTAGTAAGCACATCTTAGAACAGGTTGGCAGCAAGTTCTATCTCACTGATAGAGTTTGGATTGCAGATCAACAGGTCTGCTTTCAAAGCGACAGAGGCTTTGAAGAGTCCCCAGTTTGTCTTTTTGGGACAGAAGGAGTTCTGGCGGATTTCGACTTGGCCAGGAAGGTCGAACCTGATGTGCTGATGGTCCGACAAGGTGGCTTCGTTTGTGACCCGCCAGTTAACGCGAGCTCGCAATTGAGTTTCTGACTAGGGTGAGATCTAAAACCTCTTCCCACAAGCGCTGAACCTCTGCGGGGGGTACATCATCCACATCGCCCGGGAAGTAAGCAGAGGCGATCACTACTTCCCGGACGCCATCAGCAGTGGCTACCTCCATAGCCTTTGCCACCAGGTCTCTGTGAATGAAGTTAGTTAATGGGAAGTGTCTCACAATGTTATTATATTATATTGTATATAGCAGTGCGAGGGGCACCTCCCATACGGTCATATAGTAACTTACATGATCCGCATGATAGTCCACAGTCCACAGTCCGAAGTGTCAGCCGAAGTGAAGCCCAATTTCACGCTGCTTGGCACCTGGCTGTGAGGTGGCTTTGTGGACTCCACATTCGAGGACGGTAGAGCCTCCGCTCTGCTCTAACCCTTCGCGAGTGCGGCTTTGAAAAGCCTCTTCTCACGGGTCTTCAGTTTTACGAAGACGTTCTCAGACTCCAGTCGTAGCATGTGGATTTGAGCGCCTGCTTCCGTGAGACCAGACCTCTGAGAGGCCACGGAAGCGTCGTCAACGAGGCTGATCAGGTCAGCGTCAGCTTCAGCGTCAGAGGACATCACCTCGACGAGTTGCTGCCTGCCTGAGCAGTATTGGACAAGAAGGCAGCACTAGCGAACTCATCGTCCAAGGGAGTTCGTGGCCTGTCCATCCCTTGGCGTATGCTGTTCGGCCTTGGATTGGAGTTATTTATATAATCACAATCTTCGCCCGACTACAATTAGTCAGCACCCCTAGCAGAGACATGACCGTGCTAGGGGCTTGCTTCCAGCCGCCGCGTTCGCATAGTTCGTCCTTTTCTTTCTGCTCAAGTAATATAGTTATGACGTCATCGACAACTTGTTTGGTGGTCAAAGGGTTAAAATAGTTTATCTAATAACTTCCGTGGCAGCAAGTGAACTTTGAACACGGTTAACATCATTGGCCTAGGAGTCCGGGACATAGATTTTAAAGAAATGCATGATCTATTTTGTTTTGTCAGAACGAAAATGTGCGTCACCATATATTCTAAATCAGCAGCAACAGCTGAGTCGATTGAGATATGTCTGTCTGTACGTCACTACAGTAATAACTATTTACAAGCAACAATACATACTCAAAATCCAAAGCGATGTGTCACAAACGACAAATACCTTGCCACGGGCATTAGGGGAAAATTTTATTTAAATATGACTATAAATAAGTAAGATATAATACGCAATAAAGTAATTTCGAACGTATATCCTAAGACTGCAACATTGCCGATTGTTCAAAAAGTGAGCTGATGGCTGGGTGGTCAGAGTGGAAGACGACAAGTGTTAATGTGTGTGTTCAACTCCCAACACGTACGACTGGTGGATGTTTTCATTCCATATATTTATACCCCTCGACTATTGAAAATTTTCAAAATAGGGAATACGAAATTCGATAATAACAGCCTGAAGGAGGCGTCGGAGACCTTATAAAGTATATATATTCTTGCTGAGGATCACTAGCCGAGTCGATTAGGCCATGACCCTCTGTCTGTCCGTCTGTCTGGATGAACGCGCCGGTTTTTCAAAAGCTAGGAACACCAAATTTAGCATGAAGATTCCTGTATACCATACGCAGATCAAGTTTATTTTCAATTTGGAATAACACGCCTACCGCCCCCGCAACCCACCAATTTTGATTTACATTGCGATTTACTCATTTCTTAACGTTCTGCTTTAGTATATACAATATATAGATAAATACTATATGAACTTTTCTTCAAAATTGCAATAAACACTGAACTTATTAGATAAAGCATTTTGACCCTTCGACCAGCATAGAAGTTGTCGATGGCGTCAGACCTAAATTTACTTGTGTAGGAAAGAAAAGAACAAACGATGCGAGCGCGAAGTGCGAGCTGTTTCTCGACTCTTCTTTTCCATGCACATGTCAATTACCGAAATTACATGTGCATACATGCAAACACTTATACATACTTAATTTGTGTTCACACACACATATGTAAAATTATATACAACCAATAGCGTGGTTGATCGGTATGCATGAATGCAGGTATTTGCAAGCTTTATAATATAGACATATTGTCGTCGTGCGTCACGTGGAGTTGCCTTAAACGGCTACCCCACGCATTGGTTCCCGAAAGAAAGAGCAGACTAATCCGTGGTAGTAGAACACGTTTTATTCTGGAAGAATTCAATGTTTCACAATTGCAACTAACTTAACTTATTAGCTCACCGCAGTGTGTCCTCCAACTCTTACACGACAATGAAAGCTAAATTTTCCCGGCAATTTACAATGGCGAAAAAACAATGTGCCCAGACACATATGGGCTTACAAATCCTTCCACATTTCGGACTTCTCAAAAATACTAACTAGCCTATCGATAACAATATTCGATCCGCGACATCCCCGACCCCGTGAAGAACCGCTTCACTCAAATCCAAAACTGCAAGTTTAGAGACGGGTCGCATCATTGTCCTAGATAGGCCGTTGTCGTTCACGCGTACCTTAGCGCGTCTGACGACTCCATCAGCTCCGCTGTAGATCTCCTCCACGATGCCCTTGCGCCACTCTCGTCGGGCCAAGGCAGGATCGCAGACGAAGACCATATCACCCTGGTGGATGGGCTCCGTTCGGCGGCACCACTTCTCGCGGCGCACAAGCGTAGGCAGGTACTCCATGACCCACCTCCTCCAGAAACGGTCTCGTAGCAGGCGAGCAATCCTCCACTGCTTCCTCGTAGAACCCTCCTTGGGCAGCTCCGCATCCAATCCAGGCGTATCCGGCAGATTGGCTACTCCCTTGAGTAGATCGTTTGGCGTCAACGGCGCCTCCTGGTCCGCATCCACAGGCAAGTGGGTGAGCGGACGCGAGTTTACAATATTCTCCGCCTCAATCAGGAAACTCTCCAATACATGGTCTCTCGGCGCAACTTCCTTCAGGGTATGACGCAGTACTCTCTTGACGCACTGCACCATGCGCTCCCAAACTCCGCCCTCAGACGGGTTCGCTGGACAATTAAAAACCCATTCAATGCTTCTGCTTGACAACTCACTCTGAAGCTTCTCCAAGTCAGCTCCCACGAAGTTCTTGCCGTTGTCGCTGCGCAGTCTATATACTGGCCCTCTACGGCAGACGAAGTTCCTGATCGCAATTATGCAGGAATCCGTCGACAGGTCATGCGCCAGCTCCAGGTGAATCGCCCTTGTCGTCAAACACGTAAACAAGGCGACCCAACGCTTCACCTTGTGACGGGACACAGTCACCAGCAGTGGCCCAAAGTAGTCCAGTCCTGTGTATTTGAATGGCCATCCACCCGCATCCAGTCTGTCTTCCGGATGGGGTCCCATTATCGGCGGCATCGGCCGCGCTCGCTGCAACTTGCACTCGTTGCACGATGAGATGACTCTCCGCATCACACGCCTCATCTTTGTGACCCAGAACTTTGTCCGGATCTCCGCAATCGTAGCATCCACATTTTGATGCTTCATCCTGGCGTGGAAGTCTCTCACAATCAGCTCTTTCAGACTGTGCATGTGTGACAGTAATACGGGCCTCCTCGCACTGTACGGCATGCACAGTGCGGCATCAATTCTGCCGTAAGCTCGCAGAATCCCGTCCTCGTCTAGGTAGGGCACCAACCCTCGAATGTCGCTCGATCTAGCGACGTCCTGTCCAGTTTCCGCCGACCTCATCTCGTCGGGGAACGACTCCAATTGTGCCTGTCTGACCAACAGGTTCTCCGCGGCCTTACATTCTGCTGCAGTAAGGCCGTATTCCTCGAGCTCGCTTCGCTGTTTGCGGCACCAGCGCGCAAACCGTAGGACCCAGGCTGTGGTCCTCACCAGGCGACTGAAGCTCGAGAATCTCTGAAACGGAATAACAAAATCGTCTGCCGCAACTAATGCAAACTCACTGGGCATCTCTTCTTCATCAGGGGCATCTGGAACACGCTCAGTTCCTTCCTCAGGCCCCGGCCAGCTGGCTGCTGGCTGCCTCAAAAATGCAGGTCCTCTTAGCCACCTTGATTCCTGGCTAAGGTCGACTCCTTTCTGCGACCGCGTCGCATCATCAGCCGCATTGTCGGCTGTAGGCACCCATCTCCATTGGGAAACCTTCGACGACTCCAAAATCTCCGCCACTCGGTTGCCAACAAACTGCTTATACCGGCGGTGGGTGCTGCCGATCCATCTCAGCACCGTCTTAGAGTCCGTCCATAACACCAGGTCCGTGATGACCACACTGTGCTCCTCCTTGACAGTGTTCATCAGCCTGGTTCCAAGAACTGCTGCCTGCAGCTCCAGCCGTGGGATCGTCATCGTTCTCATTGGGGCACACTTCGTCTTCGCACTCACGAAGCTCACCTGCACGTCGTCGTCCTCATATGTGACCCTCCAATAGGCCACCGCCGCGAATGCTGCCTGACTAGCATCCACGAAGACGTGCAACTCTACGGCCCGGACTGCTCCACGCCCAAAATAATGGCGCGGACATCGGAACTGTCCCACGGCGTCCATCTCTTTGCGCCAAATCGCAAAGGCTTTGCTTAACTCCTCCGGTAGTGGTTCGTCCCACTGGATCTTCTGCCTCCAAATCTCTCGCAGCAGCTTCGCTGTAACCATGAGGCAGCACAGGAATCCCAGGGGATCAAACGTTGACATCACCAGGCTCAAATATTCCCTCTTCGTAGGGACTCGATCTCCACTCAGGACGCTGCTTGGCACTCGATGATACTCCACGTTGAATCTGAAGTCATCTGATGCTACTTGCAAACGCATTCCGAGGATCTTCTCTTCAGCCTCACCCCATCCGACGCTCTTGACTCGACCAGGTCCTAAAGCCGTCTCCACGGTGGGTGAGCTGGATGAAAACTGGCATAATTCGAATCCAGCATCCTTGTGTATCTCCTTCACTCGGGTAGATACGCTGATAGCCTCGCTCTCTGTAGCGAAACTGTCCACATAGTCATCGACATAATGGTAGTCGGTGATGGC
This sequence comes from Zaprionus ornatus, assembly GCA_018904035.1. Classification (NCBI taxonomy): domain Eukaryota; kingdom Metazoa; phylum Arthropoda; class Insecta; order Diptera; family Drosophilidae; genus Zaprionus; species Zaprionus ornatus. The sequence continues at coordinate 220,192 of JAEIFZ010000251.1, forward strand.
CTTGACCGCTCTCGGATCCGAATCCCGATACTTCAGGGCATTCATAGTCTTCACGTAATGCGCAGCGCTCGGCGAGCAGGCTGCTCCAAACGTCATTACGTTCATCTCATAGACATCCGGGTCTCTCTCGTCGTCGCCATCTCTCCAGAGGAATCGTTGGGAACATCTATCCTCGGGTCGGATCAGCACTTGGTGGAACATCTCCTTGATGTCACCGCAGACTCCGACGGCTCCCTCTCTGAAATGAAAGAGCACAGCTGGCAAAGGCTTATAGTGCTGAGGCCCTTTGTCCAGCTCCGAGTTTAGCGAGGTTCCTCCAACTTTGGCTGCAGCATCAAACACAAGCCGTACCTTGCCGGGCTTGTTTGGGTTTTCGACACCAAAATGCGGCAAATACCATAGGCGATCGCTCCTTACCGCGACCTCCTCCGGCTGCAGCCTCCTCGCGTATCCTTTAGACACGTAATCCTTTATAATCCGATCGTATTCCTGCGCCAACGGCTTGTTGCGCTTCATCTTCTTCTCTGTACGCCATCTCATAGCTCGGTGGCAGCACAACGTGGTCGTCCTTCCAGAGTAATCCCGTCTGGTAGCGACGCCCCACTTTCACCGTGGTGTCTTCGAGTATCCTTTGGGCCCGAACATCGTCGCTGGCTGCGACCGGCGGCGCGGGCTTCACTCCAAAGTTCTCCATGTCGAAGTAGTCCTCCACCATCTTTTCCATCGCGTCATCAACTGACACGGCAAGTAGGCAGGACCTCGGTGACGGCGTGGTCGGTTGCCCACTTACAGGCCCAAACACAACCCAGCCCAGCTCGGTTGCGGCCGCATACGGTCCCTCTCGAGCGAACCGCCTCGTCCTAAGTGGCAACCCCAGATGTCCGTGATCCAGGCCGATGAGCAGCTTCGGCACCACGTTGCTGTAAGGCTTCATCGGCAGACGCGCATCCCTGTGCACGCCCTGGACATCTCGTCGGCGCAATGTCTGCATCGGCAAACTCAAACTCGAAACGGCATAAACGTTTTTCAATACATGGCGAGTGGGCTTTCCAACTCCACTTATCTTCAGACTCACCACGTTGGTAGGCTCTCTGGTTGCCTTACCTCCAAACCATTGGATATTTAGCTGCCGACGCTCTCCTTGCACTCCAAAATCCCTTCGTAGCTCGTCATCGATCATCGTGACGGAGGAACCCTCATCTAGGAGCGCATACGTATCCACCTTTCGCCCCGCTCCGTACAGCGTAACCGGCAGTATACGGAACAGTAGACGGCCTCCTTCGGCGTCAACGCAGCTCAAATTCCTCTGCATGGGCGCTCCCGCTTTACGCGGAGCTCCTCTCTCCAGGCTGTTGCTGGGAACGGCTGGCTGCCGGTTCCTCTCCTGGTCCCTGGGACCACCTCGTAGCGAAGGCCTCCTGGCCGGGCTGCGTCTGGAAACTGCTGGCTGCTGGTTCCCTTCGTGGCGTATGAAGCCACCTCGCTGCAGCGGCCTTCGCTCCTCGTCCGCACCATGTAGCAGACGGTGATGCTCCCTTCGGCATCCATTAATCTGGCACTCACCTTGCGTATAGCAGGATCTAGCCGTGTGCCCGCTTCGCAGGCAATTGAAGCAGAGCCGATGCCTCTTCACATTGCTCCACCTTTCCTGTGGCGAAGCTCCAATAAATTCTCTGCAGTTCAATATTCCATGCTGTCCTCCACAGATGGGACAACCTCCATGCCGATCATCCTGTTGATCGCATTCATTATGGTCGACGCTTGCATGTAGAAGTCGACGCCTCGGCTCCTTTCCCTCGACGTCCAAAACCGTGCACACCACGTTTGCCTACTCCTGTAGCCACGCGCTGAAGTGGACTACAGTGGGAAAGGGCGCAATCGTTGCAGCATGCCTGGCCCAGTCCACTCGCTTGCTCGTTGGCAGCTTGGCCACAAGCTCCTCCATGAGGGTTGGGTTCCCCAGGTGCTGCTCCGCCTTCGCTGACTGCAAGAAGGCCGCGAGGTTACTCACTCGGGTTGCGAAGGGAATGATCTTCGCCAAATTGTGCTCCGAAATTGGTTGCACCTCTCGCACGTTGTTGAGCTGGCTGCGTATAAGCTGCTCCGGTCGGCCGAACCTAAAGCGCAGCTGCTCCATCACGGCGCTGACATTCCCTAGGTGAATCAATAGCGTCTTCACTGCCTCGCGCGCTTCATCCTTCAGCGCCTTCAACAACCTCTGGTTGTTCTCCAGGTCCGTGCAGTTGTACGCTCGGGTCGTCTCCACGAACGCACAGCTGAAGATCGGCCACTCTGTTGCCGCATTGTGGATGCTCACTGTTGCCGCATTGTGGATGCTCACGCCCGGTAGCACGAGTCCATGCGCTGGCTGCGCAGTGCCTGTTGCACACAGTGGCTCCACAAAATAGTTGCTAGTCGTTAGCAATGGCGGTCCACTCGAAGATGGCGGCAGCGTGCAGGCCGCACCGCTCGCACCGTCACCGTTGTATGGCACCGACCCGACCCCGTTATATAAGGCCTCTCCGTTAGATGTGGGTATTGGCTGGCCGCTCCAAAATGGCGGCCGCCCCGACGCTCCACTGTTGGCGCCAACTGCGCTTGGGCCAACTGCGATTGGCGATGCTCACACTTTCCAGGGATCTAGCCTTCTCCAGCTCCCTCTCCAACGCTGCGATCCTCTCCATGAGTTCCAACGCAAGGGGCTGGTTCACCTCCGGTACTGAACTCGCAGCTGTGACAGCAGTACTTCTAGGTTGGGAAGCTACTGTAGTCACCGTAGTGGCCGGGCAAGGAATCGACGCCGCCGTGATGTTCACCCGCGTCCGAGTTCCTGCTCCACTACTGGCTGGCTGCTGACTCACTGTTGTTATAGGGGTGGCTTCCCCTCCGTTCAGCCGGGCACTCTTCCTGGGGGAATGCTGCATCTTCCCCAGCTCCAAAATGGCGGCGCCTCTGCGCGTCCAAAATGGCGTCTCTGACGCCTCGTGCCGCTGGCTGCGGCCACGGATGCTTGGCGCTCCTTGCGCCTTCTGACCGCTGGCTGCGGTCTCCAAAAATGACGCTTCTTGCGTCTCCTTGTCGCTGGCTGTCCGTACCGGCGTTCGACGCTGGCTGCGTCCCTCTATGTCGCTGACTGTGACGCCACTGTCGCTGACTGCGACTCCTCTGCCGGTACGTAGCGCTGGCTGCGCTCACACAAATCCTCCTCGCTGGCCGTCTAAACCGTCACTCCAGCTCCGGCAACTCTCTAGCTGGCCGTCTAAACCGTCACTCCAGCGCAAGTTGCCCCTGCAGTCGCCCTAGGACTGCGAATAAAAGGCTGTCGTCGTGCGTCACGTGGAGTTGCCTTAAACGGCTACCCCACGCATTGGTTCCCGAAAGAAAGAGCAGACTAATCCGTGGTAGTAGAACACGTTTTATTCTGGAAGAATTCAATGTTTCACAATTGCAACTAACTTAACTTATTAGCTCACCGCAGTGTGTCCTCCAACTCTTACACGACAATGAAAGCTAAATTTTCCCGGCAATTTACAATGGCGAAAAAACAATGTGCCCAGACACATATGGGCTTACAAATCCTTCCACATTTCGGACTTCTCAAAAATACTAACTAGCCTATCGATAACAATATTCGATCCGCGACAACATATTATTATTATTATTTAATAATTTATTTATTACTATTTATTAAATAAATATTAATTTAGATTTCACGATATATTATAAGCTATCATATCGATAGCTTTTAATATATATATAACATATCGATATATATTTTATATGTTTTGCATATAATGTTTAAATTATATTATCTCCACACGTCGATTGAGTCTATGTTTGAAAAAAATTTACTAACATTTTATCTACTTTGTTTTTTTTAATATATGTATATTTTGTAATATATAATAGATTCTTTAGATAATTATTTTAATTTTAAGGGGTCGCGCACTTTTTAATTGCGGCGATAAATTATTGGCCACGTATCAAAATTGTTGAAAGATGGCAGCGCGCTTCAGTGTTATGTTAATTTGTAGTTTGCGATTGGCGTGTTCGGTGTCGTCGTCGATTGTCGATTAACATTTGTATTTTCGATATTAAATATAAAATAATATATAATTAATGCAAATTAATATAAGTCGAGTATATACGTGTAATAAGTAAATCCTCGTGTGTGAGTGTTATGCGTTAACGGAACGTTTTTTATGTATATGAATGATTGCGCTCTGCCCGGAACGTGGCGCGCAATTTTAAAAAAGTGCGGTACAATGCATGCATACATATATGTGTGTATAGACACTTCTGAAGTGTGTGTGATTGTGCGTGAATATCGGTATCGGTTCGTTTCTGCGATTCAAATTGGAATTTTCGCTGGAATTGCTCGCAGGTTTAATTTATTATTTGTTTGATTTATAATTCTTCTTTTTTCCACACTTTGTTTATTTTTGTTTTCTTCATTAAATTGTATTATTTTTTGTTCTATCATTAGATATTTATTTTCATTTATAATATAATTATAATATATAATATACATATATTTATTTAAATATATGAATATATTTATATATATAAATAAATATACGAACTTTATATTATATATATAAATATATTTTTTTTTGATAAATATATATTCAAATTAAATTAATTAATAAGAATTTTATTTTTAACATACCTATATATTATTTTAAAACTTATATATTAGAAGATGCCTAGACTTAAGAGAAAGTCACCTTGCAATAGGAGTCAAACACAGCGAAAAAGAAATCGTTTGAATAGGTCAGATATAGATTTTTCTGAGCAGGAACGAGTAAATAATCTAGAGGCACATAGAGAACGTAGGAAAAATTTAAAAATTTAAATCGAATTTAGGGAAGCTAAAAGGGTTAGAGATAGTCAACAGCATCGAGTCCGCAGAAGTATTAGAACATTTAGGGCCGTTGAGCAATTACCGGACACAATTCGTCACTCTACTCTTCGGGCTTCTTAGCCAATCAGATTACAAGAAAAACTTAGCAACACTTCGCGTCGTTAGAGGCGTAGGCAAGATGCTGAGTTTCGATCTCAGGAAAGAGGTCAGGATGCAGTTCGTCGCCGTGTTCGACGAACTGATCATTCAACTAGAAATGCCGAACAACTTGCCAATACTTTGCGTCGATCGAGGCGCAGGCAATGTCGACAATTCAGGTGCAACAAAAGCGGACGAGATGCTGTTACAAGGGCGATTCAGCGACAAAATCAGGAGACGCGAATTTTAGAAAGGGCAATAGATAGAAGTCAAAGGTCCCAGGTTAGAAACAATCCTATTCGGAGGATTGTTGAGCTGGCACGCAATACTAGTGCACGCCGCAGTGATCGAATTCGAACTCAACGTGAGGCCTTTGAAGCCCATAGGAATATGTTGCAAAGAGTGAGTCTATATAGGAGTTGTTGCACCAATAGGATAGCAGAGAATAGGAGAAACGCGTCCCGCAATAGAGTGGAACGTGCGAATACCCTTCCAGATGATAGGATATCGCAGGTTAAAACTAGTTTAGATTGCCTAATAGCCAATTTTAATAGGACAGTCAAGCAGGGACCCGATCAGGGTCGCAAAGGTTTGTGGTTTCCACATCAAGTTTCCACATTATAGAGGAAAAGGCAGATAGTGTAGATATTTTGTATCTTTCCTCTATGTTTCCATCCCATAATAATAGGTTTAGCTTTTGCAAAACCGGCAGCCGCAGTATTAAGTCAGGGAAAAACCCAAAGGCTTCTATTACAAATGGCCTAAATTTTCCGGAGCTACCGGAATACCTGAAAGGCTTGACGCCTCTAGAAGAAAGGCTGATTTCTCCCCGTCTTCCTTTATATGATCATAAAGTCTCTTGGATGTGGACGTCAAAGTGCCATTAAAGGAGCACTGATCAATATGACAATTCCAGTTCCAAATGTTGTAACTTCCCTTCCCAGGGCATTTAGTGAAGCCGAAGTAGTTCAGATTCATCTTAAGCGTAGGATGGAGTATAACCATGATTTCATGGCTGAAACCATAAGGCGCTCAAAGATAGTTGATGCAATTCGGTATTTAGTGAACACAGAACTTTATAAGAAGCACCAGGTTACTATCAATGAACAGTGGTTGTCTTCTTACTCTGCTGAACCTTTACATTGTGTGTCAAATGTTAGAAAAGGCAGCACAACCTAATGAGCATAGAGTTGTTGAAGAAGAGGTAGAGTTGAATCCAGGAGGTCAAAAAACCTTCATTGAAAATGTCCCTGTTGAAAACATAGATGTTCCTCGAATTGCTATAGCACCAGGAGAGGGTCAGCGACCTCTTGACATGATAACCGATTGTGATTCAGAGGAGCTGGCTTTTCTCACAATATTTGCAGGCATTTGTTTTACAACTATAGTTAGATCAGAGCTTAGGAATTTTGATAGAAGAGGTAGTAGAACTGATAAATTATTTCATAACTTCAAAAAGTTAGAAATGATTAGCATTAGGAAAAGCTTATCAACTTGCTTACGTAAGCACTCTGCCACTCAAGGCATTTCGGCTTCTAATGTGCGTAATGATGAAACTTTAAATAGGTTAATACTTCATGATGATGGCTATAGGCTATTAAAGGTATTCGCATGTTTTCTGCTCATTGGGAGGACGAGAAAAAGAAAGTAATGGTTATGATTAGGCAGGTAGGGCTTCCAACTTTTTTTATAACATTTTCCGCAGCGGAAACTAGGTGGCCGGAGCTTTTAGTCTTGTTATGTAAAAATGTAGACAAGGTAGGATTATCCGAAGAAGCGTTAAATTTGGGGTTTAATGAGAAAGTTCGTCTCATTAGAGCAGATATTTTGATTTTCTATATAGACATCAGCTTTTAAAACTGATGAAAAAGGAAGGTGGTGTCTTTGGTTGTCACCAGGTCATCAAGTTTTATTGGCGAGTGTAGTTTCAGCAAAGAGGCTTTCCACATATAGACCTAAATAATGAGTCCATCGACCTAAAGAATGAGTCCACATTTAAGCCTTTGAAGTTCTTTATTGATCCGTTTATTACTGCTGATTCTAGTTGCCCGGATGTTGCTCCATATTTGGACTATTAACTCCATAGTCACGGGCACCCTTGTAGGCGAGAAATTAGGTCAAAACAAATTTGTAGATCCCATACCCTCGGCCGTCAGCCGTCAGAGGCAGCAAGGGGAACTACATGTAACCCCAGTTTTGGCTGAGGTACGTGCCGTCCTTGCTCCTACTGCCGGAAGTGCGGCTATACTCTCCACGCGAGGGCGGCTGGAAGCAGGCCCCTAGCACGGTCATGTCTCTGCTAGGGGTGCTGACTAATTGCAGCCCCGCGAAGATTGTGATTATATAAATAACTCCAATCCAAGGCCGAACAGCATACGCCAAGGGATGCATGGCCGGGGGCTAGCCCGGTCGTTAGTATGCATACTCTGGATACCTGTCGCCCTCCAGTTTAATCTAGACTTCCCACGGTACGCGGGCTATGCCGTGGGCGACCTTCTCTTCCCGCCTACTCATGGGTCCAAATAATGGATAAATTTCTAATACAAGATAAGTCTGATGCGACTTCAATAGCATCCACCCAGGTCGATGCCTTAACGGCCGACCCCAACAACAGCACTGCAGCCAATGGGCTGCTGGCTTCCACCCCCAATACCACGGGTCTTGGCCCTGGTACTCTAGGGGACCCGGACAGGCCACGAATTCCCTCGCTGACGACGCTTCCGTGGCCTCGCAGAGGTCAGGTCTCACGGAAGCAGGCTCTCAGATACAGAGGCTGCGACTGGACTCTGAGAACGTCTTCGTAAAACTGAAGACCCGTGAGAAGAGCCTTTTCAAAGCCGCACTAGCGAAGGGTTTGAGCAGAGTGGGGGCTCTAACTATCGCCACCCCGCCCCCCGTGGAAACCAAGGCCATACGGACGCTCGCTGACGATACCGTCCTCGAACCCCAAGGGTCTTCAAAGAAGCCCAAAAAGACTCATGTGGAGTCCACAAAGCCACCTCACAGCCAAGTGCCAAGCAGCGTGAAATTAGGCTTCACTTCGGCTGCCAAGGCTTTGCTGCTTCATCCCACACCGGGGATCAGTCCGGGTTTCGAGGGTTGCATACCTCGAAATTAATAGCTGCTTCTGGTGTGCGAGGATAGCCGCATTGCCGACTGGGTCAGGGGAGCCGTTGGACACATAAGGTCCATCAGTTCTCTTGACATAAAACTACTGGAGGAGTCTGAGTTTCCTAAAGCTTACCTCATTAGAGGATACTTCCCCAGTAGTGCTGAACTCACACCCGCCGCCATTTTGGGATATCTTGGTATCCAAAATGAAGACTGCTTCTCTACGAAATAGTGGCGGGTGGTTCAGCATAGCCTCAACGCCACAACGACTCACCCCTTCGGAAGCGTCGAAGGTTGCCCTACCTACGCGACAGAAGTGGCTGCCGTCCACCAGCGCTGAGGCCGCAGTGGCGCGGAAAGGCCAAACCCTCGACCATCCTGGTCTCCGCCCCCAACCACCCAACGGGCCGCACCAAGCCTGTGGTTGGCAGCGGGCGCTTCCTGACCCTGCCAGACCCACAGTCAGCCACCCTGTGCAGGGTCGTCTGTAAAGACAAGATTGAGCTGGCTCTCGTCCAAGAGCCAAGGTTAATAGGTGGCCTCGTCCGTGGACTATCATGCGGATCATGTAAGTTACTATATGACCGTATGAGAGGTGCCCCTCGCACTGCTATGTTCGTTAATAACAGTGTGAGACACTTCTCTCTAACTAACTTCATTCACAGAGATCTGGTGGCAACGGCTATGGAGGTAGCCACTGCTGATGGCGTCCGGGAAGTAGTGATCGCCTCTGCTTACTTCCCGGGCAATGTGGATAATGTACCCCCCGCAGAGGTTCAGCGGCTTGTGGAATTCTGCCGTCTTCACAACAAGGCGCTTGTGATCGGCTGGGATGCCAACGCCCACTACACAATCTGGGGGAGCAGCGACGTCAATAAACGTCGTGAGTCTCTCTTAGATTATCTAATGTGTTGTCATCTAGATGTAGCTAACGTAGGGTGTAAACCCACGTTTATTAACTCTATGAGGGAAGAGGTTTTAGATCTCACCCTAGTCAGCAACTCAATTGCGAGTTCGCTTGTAAACTGGCGGGTCAGAGACCATTAGCACATCAGGTTCGACCTTCCTGGCCAAGTCGATATCTGCCAGAACTCCTTCTGTCCCAAAAAGACAAACTGGGGACTCTTCAAAGCCTCTGTGGCTTTGAAAGCACACCTGTTGATTAGCAATCCAAACTCTATCAGTGAGATAGTACTTGCTGGCAACCTGCTCCAAGATGTGCTTATTACGTCCTTTGAAGTCAGCTCAGTTCGGAAGACTCTAATGGTCAACCGTAAAGTTCCTTGGTGGAACGAAGAGTTGGCTGCACAAAGAACGAAAGCTAGAAGCCTTTTCAACAAGGCCAGATCTAACCGCATAAGTTGGGGCGTCTATAGGGACGCTCTCACAAACTATAACAAGAAGATTAGACGCTCCAAACACGATACGTGGCGCAGCTGCTGTGGTAGCATGGAATCGCTGCCAGAGGTCGCTCTCCACATATTAGTGAGTAAAATCGAAAAGCCTTCGTATCAAAAAACATTGCTCTGTGCTCTTTTCTTGATATAGAGGGTGCTTTCGATTGCCCTTCCCATAATCCGGTGGATTGACGCCATGCTCAAACACCGGACTATCTCCTCTACCCTGGACACGACGACCGCCCATATTAGTGTGGTAAAAGGGTGTCCCCAGGGAGGGGTCCTGTCCCCTTTGCTCTGGTCCCTAGTAGTCGACGAACTACTAATTATACTTTCAGAACAGGGCGTGGAAGCTATTGGCTATGCCGACGACCTGGCTCTCTTAGTGAACGGGAACTATGCCAACACCGTGACAAAGTTGATGCAATCAGCTCTGAACACTGTCAGTAGTTGGTGCGAAGATGTAGCTCTTAGCATCAATCCACAAAAGGCAATCATTGTTCCCTTCACTATGCGATACTCTATTGTCATTGGTCAATTACACATTAGCGGCTATACTGTGGACCTTTCCAACGAAGTCAAATATCTAGGGGTAACCCTCTATAAACGACTAAACTGGAACTCCCACCTGCACAGCACTCTATCAAAGGCTCCTCATGCCATGTGGGCATGCAGAAGACTCTTCGGTAGAATTTGGGGTCTCGAATCCTGCACCATTCGGTGGATATTTGAGATGATGGTAAGACCGATCGTAACCTACGCTGCTATTTTGTGGGGGCCTAAGGTTACGCAGGTCCCTGCCATCAACAAATGCACGAAACTGCATAGGCTGCTCTGCCTTTCCTTGACGGGTGCACTTCGCACCTGTCCCACTGCAGCAATGGAATCGATTTTGAATCTGACTCCGTTGCACATCCGCATAAAAGAAGTTTCTGCTATAAGCCTTCTTAGAATCAAGCTTCAATGTGGGCTTCTAGCTACCGAATCAGGGCATGCTAGCTTAATCAAAGATATTCCTGGCTTAGAGATCTACACTCTTCTTTGGTGCAAAATTTAGAACCCTCATCCCGGCTCGTAGGGACTGGGATACTGACAACCACATCAGAGACCCCAATGGTATACATTGGTAAACCGACGGATCAAAAACTGATCAGGGGGTTGGAGCTGCGATATATGGTCAAAACTCCAAAACCTCGATTGCAATGGGCAACTGGCCCACAGTTTTCCAATCAGAGGTTCACGCCATCGAGTTCTGCTGCCGTCTTATCCTTGAGAAGGGGATATACATATATATATACATCTTTTCGGACAGCCAAGCAGCCATACTAGCCCTCTCTTCAAAAAGAGTAGGCTCTCGTATGGTGGCTGACTGTTAGAACTGTCTCCAGAGGCTGTCGAAAAAGAATAAAGTTACCCTAATTTGGGTGCCTGGACACTCTGGCTTCCAAGGTAACGAGCTGATGGACGAACTAGCGAGGGCTGGGTCATCAGCTTCCCGGATTGGCCCCGAACCCTTCTGTGGCGTGGGGTAGTCAACTATCTCCTCCCTGGTGAAAATCTGGTCTGGAAGATTGACCGAACGCTACTGGTTCTTCCAAGCAGGGATACGGCAGGCTAAAGAGCTTACCAATCCCACAGTTGATCGAAGGACCAAGCTACTCTCTGGGAGAGACCTCTACCTCCTTGTTGGCTACCTTAGTAGCCACCACTTGGTGAACTATCACCTTACTAAAATGCGCTTGTCCTCGGATGCGGAGTGCAGGCTCTGCAAAGAGGACGACGAAACTCTGCTCCCTTTAGAAGAAAATGCCCCAAATTTGGCCGAGCATCGTAGGAATATCGAAAAAATTCAAAGTCTGCTGGACTTCCCATTTGATCGTGAAAGCGTAGAAAATTTTAATGTCTTTAACGACTTTTGTCCTACGATAAACTTAACCTTAGCTATAAGGGCTACATTAATGCTTTAAGATCAAGAAACCAAAACTTTTTTTTAAGCGATCTTTTAAAGCAATCAAGTTTAACGCTTATAACAAGCACCTCCTTTTCTAGCAGGGAGCAAATATGGATATTCAGTTTATTTTAGACCCCTATGCTTGCTGCAGCTATGTCGTTAATTATATAAACAAGTCTCAGAGAGGTATCTCAATGTTGATGCGTGAGGCAATCAATGAGATTAAAGACAACAACAATGTAACTATTAAGCAAAAGTTACAACATTTAGGTAACAAATTTATATTTGGCACTGAGATATCCGCTCAGGAAGCCGTCTACTTAGGTTTAGGTATGCATTTGTCCGCCAGCAGTAGTGCCACTGTGTATATTAATACACACGCTCCAGAAAAACGGGGCAGAGTGCTGAAATCTAGACAGTAACTTCAAAATCTCTCGAAGACTCTAGGGAAATTTTTTACTTAGGACTTCTAGATTATTATATTCAGCGCCCAGACGCTTTAGAGTGCTTGTTCCTATCCGATTTTGCAGCTTTTTATAGCTACAGCAAATCAAAACGAGCTTCATCAGAAAGATGCTGACTGCGTGCATAATTGGGTATTGGAGATTTAATGTCAATACAGCAACAAGTGACTATTTCAGAGAGCTAAAAATGCTTTACGCCCCATGGCGAGATGAGCATTTGGATTTAGTCACACATGACTGTGAATTGTTCTGTAGTAGAGAACAATCGCAGAAAATATAATTTACTAGATGAGAAGGAACTAGAAGATGCTCTGAGCCACTTCAGAGAGGAAGCAGAAAATGAGAATAATCAAGTAGGGGAACAGGAAGTAGTAGATGATGGCTTCACAGTTTTAGGATTGCCTGAAATAGATCCACATCTAAATGTTTTAAATGTGGATGAAAATATTTATATGAATGATGATGATAGTAATGTCCGTTTTATTAAGCTTCCAACCCGAGTTTCTCAGGAAAGCTTAGCTAGTATCTTTATATCTCTTAATTGAAAGCAGAAGTTATATTTCACACATGCTTTGGATTTTCGATCCAAATACCACTGACCCTTACCATGAAATATTTGGTACGTATCTCTGGGACCTTTTTTTGTATTTTGAGCTCACAGAGATAATGCGTCAACGTGACGATCAGCTTTTCGCTTCTGGCTTAAATAATGTGGCATCGGGTTGTATGACAGCCGATGATATTGTCGTTTTCCAATCTAGAATATGCGAACCATCGGTAGTGCCCGATGATGCAATTCATCTGTTTAGTAATAATAATGAGATAGATTTATTCAATGTAACGAAACTTAACTCAATTGCTACTGAGCAATTTTTCTCTACTGCTGAAGATTTTATTAAGGCGGGCCATTTGGAACCAGCTAGGAAACAAAGAATATTAGAAGAAGTGAAGGGTTTTAAAACTTCCGCTACACAGGGACTCTGTACTCTTAAAAAATACTGCGAAGTACATGATACATGTTGATGCAAATAGATTTACTTACATCCAACACTCCCAACATTTTATGGATGAAATTTACAAAGGAAACTGTAGGAGAATCTGCGCGTTCGAAGTGTAGTGATCCAGTTTTCAATATTCAAATAACGCACAAATTAACATTGACCGTAGGCAGTTTCCAATTGTGCCTGCTGAAGGCATCACAATTCATAAGAGTCAGAGAGCTACGTATGGCAAAGTGGTAGCCCATGCTAATTCCATTATACGTAGCTTGCAGTAGAGCAACTACTGCTTTAGAATTATTCATTATTGGGAACTTTGTTCCTCCTAAGTCTCCCCAAAATAATGATAAAGTGAAAGCCCAATTGAAGAAATTGCAGAATGAAAAACTACTGTGTACTCATTACGATTATTTACATAATTAACTGTTCTGCCCCTAACATTTTCTTCCATAATAATTAGAGCTTGAATTCCCATCTTAAAGATATTCGATCGGACAAGCTGATGCTTCAGTCATCAATATTGTGCTTCGTGGAAACTTCCACGTCCAAGGGCATCCCACAGTCGCGTACCGCTCGACTGTTGGACTCGTTGTTTTTGAATTATTACTATTCTATAGCTTCTTCAATTACTTTATTACTTACGCCTTGTAGTTCGGCCGTCAGCCGTCAGAGACAGTAAGGGGAATCACATGGAACCCTAGCTTTGGCTGAGGTACTTGCCGTCCTTGCTCCTACTGTCGGAAGTGCGGTTATACTCTCCACGTGAGGGCGGCTGGAAGCAGGCCCCTAGCACGGTCATGTCTCTGCTAGGGGTGCTGACTAATTGTAGCCGGGCGAAGATTGTGATTCTATAAATCACCCCAATCCAAGGCGGAACAGCATACGCCAAGGGATGCATGGCCGGGGGGTAGCCCGGTCGTTAGTATGCGGACTCTGGATACCTGTCGCCCTCCAGTTTCATCTAGACTTCCCACGGCACGCGGGCTATGCCGTGGGCGATCTTCCCTTCCCGCCTACTCGTGGGTCCAAACTATGGATACAAATTTTATAAAAGATAAGTCTGATGCGACTTCGACAGCATCAACCCAGGGCGAGGCCTTAACGGCCGACCCCAACAACAGCACTGCAGCCAGTGGGCTGCTGGCTTCCACCCCCAATACCACGGGTCTTGGCCCTGGTACTTTAGGGGACCCGGACAGGCCACGGACTCCCTTGGACGATGAGTTCGCCAGTGCTGATTTCTCGTCCAATAGCTGCTCAGGCCGGCAGCAGCTCGTCGAGGTGATGTCCTCTGACGCTTAAGCTGACGCTGACCTGATTAGCCTCGCTGACGACGCTTCCGTGGCCTCGCAGAGGTCAGGTCTCACGGAAGCAGGTTCTCAGATACAGAGGCTGCGACTGGACTCTGAGAACGCCTTTGTGAAAATGAAGACCCGTGAGAAGAGGATTTTCAAAGCCGCACTCGCAAAGGGTTCGAGCAGAACAGAAGCTCTGGCTGTCGCCACCGCGCCCCCCGTGGAAACCAAGACCAAACGGACGCGCGCTGACGATACCGTCCTCGAACCTCAAGGGTCTTCAAAGAAGCCCAAAAAGACTCATGTGGAGTCCACAAAGCCATCTCTCAGCCAGGTGTCGAGCAGCGTGAAACTGGGCTTCACTTCGGCTGACTCAAAAAACCCGCTTTCACCGGAGCAAGTGGCCACGGTGAAAGCTAGCATTGCTAAGGCTCTGCTGCTTCATCCCACATCGGGTGCCAGTCCAGGTTTCGAGGGTTGCATACCTCGAAATGAATGGCTGCTCCTGGTGTGCGAGGATAGCCGCACTGCCGACTGGGTCAGGGGAGCCATTGGACACATCAGGTCCATCAGCTCCCTTGACATTAAATTACTGGAGGAGTCCGAGTTCCCTAAAGCTCACCTCATTAGAGGATACTTCTCCAGTAGTGCTGGACTCACACACCCCGCCATTTTGGGATATCTTGGTATCCAAAATGAGGAGTTGTTCTCGACAAAACAGTGGCGGGTGGTCCAGCATACCCTCAACGGCACTACGACCCACCTCGCGATGTTGGTCGACGAGGAGTCGTATAAGGCTCTGACAGAGTGCAACGGGAAGGTGAAATTCGTCTTTGGACGAGTCAAACTTCTCCTGAAGAACTCCGTCCCCAGAACCTCCTCCTCCCCGCCCCGTCCCCCACCCCCCTCTCCAACCATTCCCCCCTTCCAGCATCCCTCCGGAAGCGTCAAAGGTGGCCCCTGCCTATGCGACACCAGCGTCCACCATTGCTGCGGCCGCAGTGGCGCTGAAAGACCCCATCCCCAAACCCCCGACCATTCTGGTCTCCGCCCCCAACCCCTCAACGGGCCGCACCAGGCCGGTGTCTGGCAGCGGGCGCCTCCTGGCCCCTGTCAGACCCACAGTCAGCGCTGGGCGCAAACAACCCGCAAGGGCACCTCTAGCGACTGGGATCGCTAGGCGACCTCCCCCGAGCAGCTCAGCCAGACTGCCGAAGGGCATCCGAGGCAACGACTCTCGGGGGGGCAAGGCATGTGGCCTTGTCACTAAGGCGCTGAGAGAGGATGCGGAGCGCAACTAGAGTGCTCCAGGCGAACCTGCACCACGCCAGAGGAGCGTCAGCCACCCTGTGCAGGGTCGTCTTTAAAGAGGAGATTGACCTGGCTCTCGTCCAAGAGGCATGGTTAATAGGTGGCCTCGTCCGTGGACTATCATGCGGATCATGTAAGTTATTATATGACCGTATGGGAGGTGCCCCTCGCACTGCTATGTTCGTTAATAACAGTGTGAGACACTTCTCTCTAACTAACTTCATTCACAGAGATCTGGTGGCAACGGCTATGGAGGTAGCCACAACTCCAAATCTCCTTTTGTCCTAAAAAGACAAAATGGGAACTCTTCAAAGCCTCTGTGGCTTTGAAAGCAGATTTGTTGATCAGCAATCCTAACTCTGTCAGTAAGATAGAACTTGCTGCCAACCTGCTCCAAGATGTGCTTATTACGTCCTTCGAAGCCAGCTCAGTTCGTTGACACTAACGGTCAACCGTAAAGTTCCTTGGTGGAACGAAGAGTTGGCTGCTCAAAGAAGGAAGGTTAGAAGCCTTTTCAACAAGGCCAGATCTAACCGTATAAGTTGGGACGTCTATAAGGACGCTCTCACACACTATAATAAGAACATTAGACGCTCCAAACGCGATATGTGGCGCAGCTACTGTGGTAGCATAGAATCTCTGCCAGAGGCAGCGAGACTCCACAAGGTATTAGCCAAAGGATCGTCTAATGGTATAGGGCTTCTAAAAAGAGCAGATGGCTCTTTCACTCAAGATCGTAGGGAAGCACTTGACCTTTTACTACAAGTTCACTTCCCAGGTTCCGTGGCCAACCCAGATCTCTCCAGTCACGTTGACGCCACCTGGTCACCTGACGCACGTGGAACCAGTTTATCTGGTACCATATCCGATTCTGAAAAGGTCAAATGGGCTGTAGATTCCTTCGCTCCCTTCAAAGCCCCAGGGGGGGATCAAATTTTTCAGCCCTTCTCCAAAACAGTCTGGATCATATCCTCGATCCACTGATCGGCCTTCTTAGAGCCAGTCTCACGTGGGGACACATACCCAACTCTTGGAGGAGAGTCCATGTGGTATTCATCCCCAAACAGGGGAATCGTCCTCTTGACCAGCCTAAGTCCTACCGGCCGATCAGCCTTACCTCCTTTCTGCTCAAGACTGCGGAAAGGCTCCTAGACTTGCACATTCGGTGCTCTCTGCAGGAAAACAACCCTCTGCACCCCACGCAGTTCGCATATATAGCCGGTAGATCGACAGAGGTCGCTCTCCACAAATTAGTGAGTAAAATCGAAAAAGCCTTCGTATCAAAGAACATTGCTCTGTGCTCTTTTCTTGATATAGAGGGTGCTTTCGATTGCCCGTCCCATAATCCGGTGGATTGACGCCATGCTCAAACACCGGACTATCTCCTCTACCCTGGACACGACGACCGCCCATATTAGTGTGGTAAAAGGGTGTCCCCAGGGAGGGGTCCTATCCCCTTTGCTCTGGTCCCTAGTAGTCGACGAACTACTAATTATACTTTCAGAACAGGGCGTGGAAGCGATTGGCTATGCCGACGACCTGGCTCTCGTAGTGAACGGGAACTATGCCAACCCCGTGACAGAGCTGATTGCATCAGCTGAACACGGTCAGTAGATGGTGCGATGATGTAGGTCTTAGCATCAATCCTCAATATGCAATCATTGTTCCCTTCACTAAGCCTTACTCTATTGACATTGGTCATAACATATTGGCGGCTCTCCTGTGGAACTTTCCAACGAAGTCATATATCTAGGGGTAACCCTTAATAAGCGACTAAGCTGGAACTCCCACCTGCATAACACTCTATCAAAGGCCACTCATGCCATGTGGGCATGTAGAAGGCTTTTCGGTAGAATATGGGGTCTCAACTCCTGCACCATTAGGTCGCTTTTTGAGATGATTGTAAGACCGATCGTAACCTACGCTGCTATTGTGTGGTGGCCCAAGGTTACGCAGGTCACTGCCATCAATAAATGCACGAAATTGCATAGGCTGCTCTGCCTTTCCTTGACGGGTGCACTCCGCACCTGTCCCACTGCAGCAATGGAATCGATTTTGAATCTGACTCCGCTGCATATCCGTATAAAAGAAGTTGCTGCTATGAGCCTTCTTAGAATCAAGCTTCAATCTGGGCTTCTAGCTACCGAATCTGGGCATGCTAGCCTACTCAAAGATATTCCTGGCTTAGAGATCTGCACTAGATCAGATTCTATGACCAAGGAACTCTTCTTTGGTGCAAAATTTAGAACCCTCATCCCGGACCGCAGGGTTTGGGATGCTGGCAACCCCATCAGAGACCCAAATGGTATACATTGGGACACCGACGGGGCAAAGACTGAACAGGGGGTTGGAGCTGGGATACATGGTCCCAACTCCAGGACCTCGATTGCTATGGGCAACTGGCCCACAGTTTTCCAATCAGAGGAGCGAAAATTATAATAATAATAATAATAATAATAATAATAATAATAATAATAATAATAATAATAATAATAATAATAATAATAATAATAATAATAATAATAATAATAATAATAATAATAATAATAATAATAATAATAATAATAATAATAATAATAATAATAATAATAATAATAATAATAATAATAATAATAATATAATAATAATAATAATAATAATAATAATAATAATAATAATAATAATAATAATAATAATAATAATAATAATAATAATAATAATAATAATAATAATAATAATAATAATAATAATAATAATAATAATAATAATAATAATAATAATAATAATAATAATAATAAAAATAATAATAATAATAATAATAATAATAATAATAATAATAATAATAATAATAATAATAATAATAATAATAATAATAATAATAATAATAATAATAATAATAATAATAATAATAATAATAATAATAATAATAATAATAATAATAATAATAATAATAATAATAATAATAATAATAATAATAATAATAATAATAATAATAATAATAATAATAATAATAATAATAATAATAATAATAATAATAATAATAATAATAATAATAATAATAATAATAATAATAATAATAATAATAATAATAATTATAATACTAACAATAATAATAAAAATAATAATAATAATAATAATAATAATAATAATAATAATAATAATAATAATAATAATAATAATAATAATAATAATAATAATAATAATAATAATAATAATAATAATAATAATAATAATAATAATAATAATAATAATAATAATAATAATAATAATAATAATAATAATAATAATAATAATAATAATAATAATAATAATAATAATAATAATAATAATAATAATAATAATAATAATAATAATAATAATAATAATAATAATAATAATAATAATAATAATAATAATAATAATAATAATAATAATAATAATAATAATAATAATTATCTCGGACAGCCAAGCGGCCATACTAGCCCTCTCCTCAAAAAGAGTAGGCTCGCGTATGGTGGCTGACTGCTGGAATTGTCTCCAGAGGCTGTCAATAAGGAATAAAGTCACCCTAATTTGGGTACCTGGGCACTCTGGCTTCCAGGGCAATGAGCTGGCGGACGAACTAGCGAGGGCTGGGTCATCAGCCACCTTGCTCTGCCCCGAACCCTTCTGTGGCGTGGGGTGGTCTACTATCTCCTCCCTGGTGAAAACCTGGGTTGGAAAATTGACTGAACGCTACTGGTTCTTCCAACCAGGGATGCGGCAGGCTAAATAGCTTACCAATCAAACAGTTGATCAAAGGACCAAGCTACTCTCCAGGAGAGATCTCTATCTCCTTGTTGGCTACCTAAGTGGCCACCACTTGGTGAACTACCACTTAAAAAAAATGTGTTTGTCCTCGGACGCGGAGTGCAGGCTCTGCAAAGAGGACGATGAAACTACTAAACACATTCTATGTGACTGTCCGGCCTTGGTATGGACAAGGAGGAAACATCTGCACGTGGATATCGCAACTCCAGAGCAGATTGTCCGTTCCTCGACGAAAGATCTGTTATGCTTCATTAGGGAAGCAGAACAGCTTTTGTCATGACAGGGAGAGCATTCTGGGTACAAAAGATCATATTGGTCGCAGTGCCTCGCGCTTTCTCCGCTGGGAGACTCCCTCTTCTATAAGAATAATAATAATAATAATAAATACGCCTTGATGTTACAAATAAACTACAATACTATTAAACAAAATATAAAAGTTTTATCATTTACTTCGTTCGTTTAGTTTCTATGTGCTCCCAAACATGAAAACCTTGATCATGGAACTTTTACTCCCCACTGTATATTTGTATAAATATATATTTATATACATTTACTTACATTATAAAGTAAGGGGAAAAATGACAAAAATTATAAAGTTAAATTTATCAAATAATAGTATTAAATAATGAATACACAAAAAGTGAACTTGCCCACCCGGGGAATCGAACCCCCATTCGATTGCCGCATGTCAATTACCATGTTAATTACCGCAAATAAATGTGCATATACAAATGTTAAAACAAAAAAATGTACACTTATCCTAAAAATGCACTTAACTGCAACGAAATTCATGCAGTTAACCTAAAAATTCACTTATATTGAATGCAACTAAATTAATATTTTTCAAACAAAATAGCTTTTTGTTGTACGAAAAAAGTATGATTGCGCAGTTATCTGTAATGTGCAGTTAAGTGTTGAGGCAGTTAAGCACATTATACTGTACATATGTACATGTTTAAATTTTTATACAACCAATAGGTGGCGTGGTAGATCGATATGAATGTATGCTAGTATTTTCATGCATGTGTATGTACATATTCATAATATTCATTATATGCATATATGTACGTGCACATATTATATAATAACCGCTTTTTTGTGCGCTAGGAAATGGCGGCGATTAATTATTCGCAACGTATCGAAATTGATGCAAGGTGGCAGCGGACTGCAGTGTTATGATTAATTTGTAGCTTGCGATTAGTATCATACAATTAGATACTTTTTATGGCAACATAGTTCGAAGCGTATCCCACTGTCACGTGCTGCTCGACTGTTGCTCTCTTTCCCCTTATTTTATTACATATGACACACATGACATTAACCATTTATACATGCCTGGAGGCATTAGACAGACCGAGAAGAAGCAATATGTAACGAATTTTGGAAAGCGATAAGAATGCATACATATACTTATTGCTCTCTCGCTTAGTCTAATATTTACGACACTTTTCTATTCGCTTTACATTGCAGATCGCATATATTCTTCTTCTGTTTGTGAATTAAATTTGTTCATGTCGTTCGAAATTACCAATCGAAATTTAAATTTACTTAAGCGTAATTTTCATTACGAATTTAAATTAATAACTTATAGTTAAATAGTTTTGCAGATTTGTGTTATCTCTTATTAATAAACTTCAATAAAAGTTGCTCGCCTACCCTTCAAAATGCAATCCGATCGGATAATAAACACTGAAGTTAAGAGATAAACCATTTCGACCCTTCGACCAGCAAATAAGTTTTCGATGACGTCATAACTACACGTATATTTCTCGTGCAGGAAAAAAAATACATGTGCATATATGCAAACGCTCTACATACGTGTATTTTATTTGTGTACACACATGCATAAGTACATTTGTATGCAACCAGCAGCGGTAGATCGGTATGCAAGTATGTAAGTATTTACATGTGTGTGTACAAATGTATATTTATATATTATTTATATATATATTATTATAGTTTAATACTTATTATATTAGGATCAGTGCACGTCAAGGTCAATAAGAACCATTAATTGCAATTATTAATATAAAATATAAATTTCGAATCTTCGATACATTGCGAGTTATCGATATTAGCCAAATTAAAAATTACCGATGAGCATGTAAGAGTAAATGGTCACCCTGCTCTTTGCATATATAGCACACTTATGTATGAATGTTTTGGTCTCTGTGGATTGCTTTTTGTTTAATTCATATGGTCCTATGTATGTACAGACATAAATATAGCTAAATATTGTGGTACTAAATTAGTTAAACACATATGTCAGTATGTACAAATGAATGTAACTTACGTATGTGAATAAATTTTAGTTTACCTAATCTTATCATTTCTTTTAAGTCTCTGCTAAATAAAACGAGAGCAACAGTCGAGCGGCACGTGACAGTGGGATTATTATTATTATATAATTATTATAAAAGAGGGAGTCTCCCAGAGGAGAAAGCTCAAGGCACTGCGACCATGATGATCTTTTGTAGCTAGTATGCTCTCCCTATAATGACAAAAGCTATTCTGCTTCCCTAATGAAGCACAACAGGTCTTTTGTCGAGGAACGGACAATATGCACGGTACTTGCGATTTTCACGTGCAGATGTTTCCTCCTTGTCCATACCAAGGCCGGACAGTCACATAGAATGTGTTTAGTAAATTCGTCGTCCTCTTTGCAGAGCCTGCACTCCGCATCCGAGGACAAGCGCATCTTAGTAAGGTGATAGTTGACCAAGTGGTGGCCACTAAGGTAGGCAACAAGGAGGTAGAGGTCTCTTCTAGAGAGTAGCTTGGTCCTTCGATCAACTGTGGGATTGGTAAGCTCTTTAGCCTGCCGCATCACTGCTTGGAGGAACCAGTAGCGTTCGGTCAATCTTCCAGCCCAGGTTTTCACCAGGGAGGAGATAGTTGACCACCCCACGCCACAGAAGGGTTCGGGGCCAATCCGGGAAGCTGATGACCCAGCCCTCGCTAGTTCGTCCGCCAGCTCGTTACCTTGGAAGCCAGAGTGTCCAGGCACCCAACTTAGGGTAACTTTATTCTTTTTCGACAGCCTCTGGAGACAGTTCCAGCAGTCAGCCACCATACGAGATCCTACTCTTTTTGAAGAGAGGGCTGTCCGAGAAGATGTATATATTTGCTCCTCTAATCCCCTTCTCAAGGATAAGACGGCAGAACTCAATGGCGTGAACCTCTGATTGGAAAACTGTGGACCAGTTGCCCATAGCAATCGAGGTTTTGGAGTTAGGACCATATATCCCAGCTCCAACCCCCTGATCAGTCTTTGACCCGTCGGTTTACCAATGTATACCAGATTCAAAATCGATTCCATTGCTGCGGTGGGACAGGTGAAAAGTGCACCCGTCAAGGAAAGGCAGAGCAGCCTATGCAGTTTCGTGCATTTGTTGATGGCTGTGACCTGCGCAACCTTAGGCCACCACACAATAGCAGCGTAGGTTACGATCGGTCTTACCACCATCTCAAATAGCCTTTGATAGAGTGTTGTGTGGGTGGGAGTTTCAGTTTAGTCGTTTTCTAGGGTTACCCTTAGATATTTGACTCCATTGGAAAGGTCCACAGGAGAGCCGCCAATGTGTAATTGACCAATGACAATAGAGTATCGCTTAGTGAAGGGAACAATGATTGCCTTTTGTGGGTTGATGCTAAGACCTACATCTTCACACCACCTACTGAGCTGATTGCATCAACTCTGACACGGTGTTGGCATAATTCCCGTTCACTACGAGAGCCAGGTCATCGGCATAGCCAATCGCTTCCACGGCCTGTTTTGAAAGTATAATTAGTAGTTCGTCGACTACTAGGGACCAGAGCAAAGGGGATAGGACCCCTCCCTGGGGACACCCTTTTACCGCACTAATATGGGCGGTCGTCGTGTCCAGGGTAGAGGAGATAGTCCGGTGGTTGAGCATGGCGTGAATCCACCGGATTATGGGACGGGCAATGTTCTTGCGCTCAAGCGCAGCAGAAATAGACCCGTAGCCGGTGTTATCGAAGGCACCCTCTATATTAAGAAAAGAGCACAGAGCAATGTTTTTTGATACGAAGGCTTTTTCGATTTTACTCACTAATTTGTGGAGAGCGACCTCTGTCGATCTACCGGCTATATACGCGAACTGCGTGGGGTGCAGAGGGTTGTTTTTCTGCAGAGAGCGCCGAATGTGCATGTCTAAGAGCCTTTCCGCAGTCTTGAGCAGAAAGGAGGTAGGGCTGATCCGCCGATATGACTTAGACTGGTCAAGAGGACGATTCCCCTGTTTGGGAATGAATACCACATTGAATGCCACATTGACTCTCCTCCAAGAGTTGGGTATGTGTCCCCACGTGAGACTGGCTCTAAGAAGGCCGATCAGTGGATCGAGGATATGATCCAGGCTATTTTGGAGAAGGGCTGGAAAGATTTGATCACCCCCTGGAGCTTTGACGGGAGCGAAGGAATCTACAGCCCATTTGACCTTTCAGGATCGAAAATGGTTCCAGATAGACTGGCTCCACGTAAGTCAGGTGACAAGGTGGCGTCAAGGTGACTGAAGAAATCTGGGTTCGCCACGGAACCTGGGACGTAAACTTGTAGTAAAAGTTCAAGTGCTTCTCTACGATCTTGAGTGAAAGAGCCATCTGCTCTTTTGAGAAGTCCTATTCTATAAGACGCCCCTTTGGCTAATAGCTTGTGGAGTCTCGCTGCCTCTGGCAGCAATTCTATGCTACCACAGTAGCTGCGCCACGTATCGGGTTTGGAGCGTCTTATGTTCTTTTTATAGTTTGTGAGAGCGTCCCTATAGTCGTCCCAACTTATGCGGTTAGATCTGGCCTTGTTGAAAAGGCTTCTAACCTTCCTTCTTTGAGCAGCCAACTCTTCGTTCCACCAAGGAACTTAACGGTTGAGCATTAGAGTCTTCCGAACTGAGCTGATTTCGAAGGACGTAATAAGCACATCTTGGATCAGGTTGGCAGCAAGTTCTATCTCACTGATCAACAGGTTTGCTTTCAAAGCCACAGAGGCTTTGAAGAGTCCCCAGTTTGTTGTTTTGGGATAGAAGGAGTTCTGGCGGATCTCGACTTGGCCAGGAAGGTCGAACCTGATGTGCTGATGGTCCAACAAGGTGGCTTCGTCTGTGACTCGCCAGTTTACAAGCGAACTTGCAATTGAGTTGCCTACTAGGGTGAGATCTTAAACCTCTTCCCTAATAGAGTTAATAAACGTGGGTTCACACCCTTCGTTAGCTCATCTAGGTGACAACACATTAGATAATCTAAGAGAGACTCACGACGTTTATTGACGTCGCTGCTCCCCCAGATTGTATGATGAGCGTTGGCATCACAGCCGACCACAAGTGGCTTGTTGTGAAGGCGGCAGAAATCCACAAGCCGCTGAACCTCTGCGGGGGGTACATCATCCACATCGCCCGGGAAGTAAGCAGAGGCGATCACTACTTCCCGGACGCCATCAGCAGTGGCTACCTCCATAGCCGTTGCCACCAGGTCTCTGTAAATGAAGTTAGTTAGAGGGAAGTGTCTCCGACTGTTATTAAACAATATAGCAGTCCGAGGGGCACCTCCCATACGGTCATATAGTAACTTACATGATTCGCATGACAGTCCACAGACGAGGCCACCTATTAACCATTGCTCTTGGATTAGAGCCAGGTCAATTTCGTCTTTACAGACGACCTTGCACAGGGTGGCTGGCGCTCCACTGGCGTGGTGCAGGTTCGCCTGGAGCACCACAATTGCGCTCCGCATCCTCCTTTAGCGCTTTAGAGACAAGGCCACATACCTTGCCTCCCCGAGAGTCATTGCCTCGTATGCCCTTCGGCAGTCTGGCGGAGCTGCTCGGGGGAGTTCGCCTAGCGATCCCAGTCGCGGGAGGTACCCTTGCGGGTAGCTTGCGCCCAGCGCTGCCTGTGATAAATTTAATAAATGATCGTAGCCATTACGATCCCATTGGTGCTACTGTGCACTTCTCGCCAAAAATGTGGGTCTGGCTGGGGCCAGGAGGCGCCCGCTGCCAACCACAGGCTTGGTGCGTCCCGTTGGGGGGTTGGTGGAGGAGACAAGGATTTGGGGATGGGGGCTTTCCGCAGGAGAGGAGGAGGCTCTGGGGACGGAGTTCTTCAGGAGAAGTTTAATTCTGCCAAAGACGAATTTCACCTTCCCGTTGCATTCCGTCAGAGCCTTATACGACTCCTCGTCGACCAACATCGCGAGGTGAGTCGTGGTGCCGTTGAGGCTATGCTGAACTACCCGCCACTGTTTCGTAGAGAAGCAGTCCTCATTTTGGATACCAAGATATCCCAAAATGGCGGGGTGTGTGAGTTCAGCACTACTGGGGAAGTATCCTCTAATGAGGTAAGCTTCAGGGAACTCAGACTCCTCCAGTAGTTTTATGTCAAGAGAACTGATGGACCTGATGTGTCCAACGGCTCGCTGACCCAGTCGGCAGAGCGGCTATCCTCGCACACCAGAAGCAGCCATTAATTTCGAGGTATGCAAGCCTCGAAACCCGGACATCCGGTGTGGGATGTAGCAGCAAAGCCTTGGCAATGCTAGCTTTCACTGTAGCCACCTTCTCCGGTGAAAGCGGGTTTTTAGTGTCAGCCGAAGTGAAGCCCAATTTCACGCTGCTTGGCACCTGGCTGCGAGTTTTTAGTGTCAGCCGAAGTGAAGCCCAATTTCACGCTGCTTGGCACCTGGCTGTGTGGCGGCTTTGTGGACTCCACATGAGTCTTTTTAGGCTTCTTTGAAGACCCTTGGGGTTCGAGGGCGGTATCATCAGCGCGCGTCCGTTTGGTCTTGGTTTCCACGAGGGGCGCGTTGGCGATAGCTAGAGCCTCCACTCTGCTCGAACCCTTCGCGAGTGCGGCTTTGAAAAGCCTCTTCTCACGGGACTTCAATTTTACGAAGGTGTTCTCAGACTCCAGTCGCAGCATCTGGATTTGAGAGCCTGCTTCCGTGAGACCAGACCTCTGAGAGGCACGGAAGCGTCGTCAGCGAGGCTGATCAGGTCAGCGTCAGCTTCAGCGTCAGAGGATATCACCTCGACGAGTTGCTGCCTGCCTGCTATTGGACAAGAAGGCAGCACTAGCGAACTCATCGTCCAAGGGAGTTCGTGGCCTGTCCGGGTCCCCTAGAGTACCAGGGCCAAGACCCGTAGTATTGGAATGGAAGCCAGCAGCCCACTGGCTGCAGTGCTGTTGTTGGGGTCGGCCGTTAAGGCTTCGCCCTGGGTGGATGGTATTGAAGGCGCATTAGACTTATCATGTAATTGAAATTTATCCATTTGTTTAGACCCACGGGAAGGGAAGGTCGCCCACGGCATAGCCAGCGTACCGTGGGAAGTCTAGATGAAACTGGAGGGCGACAGGTATCTAGAGTCCGCATACTAACGACCGGGCTACCCCCCGGCCATGCATCCCTTGGCGTATGCTGTTCCGCCTTGGATTGGGGTGATTTATAGAATCACAAACTTCGCCCGACTACAATTTGTCAGCACCCCTAGCAGAGACATGACCGTTGGATAATAATAATTATCAAACCAATTTTCCATTCAATGGTTATACTTAACTATTAGATAATTAAATTAAAGTATTATTAAAATATGCCGACATACATATTTAAACATATCCTGTCCTTTAGATTTCTTAATTTCTAACCTATTCCAAACATTACAAACTCATGCTATCCTGAATATTAGCAGATATCCCATTGTGATGGCTATGCAAAACCTCAAAAGTCCTAGCACTAATCTTTTCATTATCTAATATATTTGAAAACGCCCAATCAATGTGTATCAATATTGGTAGTGGACGTTTTCAAATCTAACAAACTCCGCAATCCCTTGCTAATCAAAGAATTATAAATACTACTACACCTGTTAAAGGTTTTGAGGCACAAATTAAAGTCCCCTAAAACTAGCAAGCTATCCCCTAAATCACCTAAACGAGAAAATTGCTGAATTATCTACTCAAATTCTATTTTAAATGCGGACAGAGGAAAGTCTGGACTTTTATATAATATAAGAAAACTTATGGCATCAAACCTAAATATGCCGAACTCAAAAACTACTGAGCCAAAAGCTTTTCTACTGCTAAAGGTATGGGAAACTCTATCTACTAGCTCGTTCTTTACATAAATTATGATGCCTGGTAAAGGCCTTATTGATACAAGTTGAACCACAATAGTGAACCCTCGTATTTCTACAGTTTCATTGCTTATGGAAGTTTCCACGAAGCATAATATTGATGACTGAAGCATCAGCTTGTCGAATATCTTCAAGATGGGAATTCAAGCCCTGAGTATTATGAAGGAAAATGTTAAGGGCAGAACTGTTTATTGAATAATCATATTGAGTACACAGTAGTTTTTCCGTCCGCAATTTCTTCAATTGGGCTTTCACTTTATCATTATCCCAATGAATAATCCTAAAGCAGTAGTTGCTCTACTGCAAGCTACGTATAATGCAGCACACTGCATTCTGGAATTAGCATGGACTACCACTTTGCCATACCTACCTCTCTGACTCTTATGAATTGTGATGCCTTCAGCAGGCACAATTGGAAACTGCCTACGGTCAATGTTAATTTGTGCGTTATTTGAATATTGAAAACTGCGAACAATTTTCTGAATAGGAGTCCATGAAGGATCTTTATGATGTGTACACTTCTCCTACAGTTTCCTCTGTAAATTTCATCCATAAAATGTTGGGAGTGTTAGATGTATTGAAATCTATTTGCATCAACACACCTGATGCCCCGTGTACTAATCCATCCCCTATGTCTACATTGACCGTCATCATGTACTTGGCAGTATTTTTTAGGAGAAGAGACATACAGAGTCCCTGTGTAGCGGATGTTTTAAAACCCTTAATTTCTTCTAATATTCTTTGTTTCCTAGCTGGTTTCAAATGGCCCCGCCTTAATAAAATCTTCAGCAGTAGAGAAAAATTGCTCAGTAGCAATTGAGTTAAGTTTCGTTACATTGAATAAATCTACCTCATTATTATTACTAAACAGATGAATTGCATCATCGGGCACTGCCGATGGTTCGCATATTCTAGATTGGAAAACGACAATATCATCGGCTGTCATACAACCCGATGCCATATTATTTAAGGCAGAAGCGAAAAGCTGATCGTCACGTTGACGCATTATCTCTGTGAGCTCAAAATACAAAAAAAGGTCCCAGAGATACGTACCAAATATTTCATGGTAAGGGTCAGTGGTATTTGGATCGAAAATCCAACTACCTCCTACGGGCTGTAACTGTCTAAGATCACCGAATACGATGATAGAAACACCATCAAAAGGAGAAGTATTTTTAAAAATTTTCTTCAAACGGGAATCTAAATATGAAAACATTAGAGAGCTAACCATTGATATTTCATCAATAATAATTAATTAAAGATCGATTAACCTTGAATGAAGGGTATTAAATAAATCATGGCTTAAGGACCTTAGATGTGCTGAGCGAGATTGATTAACAGGAAGTGAAAACATGGAATGCAGTGTCGAACCACTAATTCCGAATGCTGCTTTTCCTGTTGGTGCACATAAGAAGATTTTATCAGATGTCGGATCAGCTCCTGGTATACTGTTATACATTACGGATAATGACTGAAAAATTGCTGATATAAGTCGACTCCTTCCGACTCCGTCACCGCCTCCAATAATTTCATAAAAGACTGTATTGATTTTGGCATTATGTGAAGCATGTGTGAAATATAGATTATGCTTTAAATTAAGAAATTAACTATATTAGCTAAGCTTTCCTGAGAAACTAAGGCTGGAAGCTTAATAAAACGGACATTACTATCTTCATCATTCATATCAATATTTCCATCCACATTTAAAACATTTAGATGTGGATCTATTTCAGGCAATCCTAAAACTGTGAAGCCGTCATCTACTACTTCCTGTTCCCCTACTTGATTTTTATAATTTTCTGCTTCCTCTCTTAAGTGGCTCAGAGCATTTTCTAGTTCCCTATCATCTAGTAAATTATATTTTCTGCAATTGTTCTACTAACTCCTGATTTTCCCTACAGAACAATTCACAGTCATGTGTGACTAAATCCAAATGCTCATCTCGTCATGGAGCGTAAAGCATTTTTAGCTCTCTGAAATAGTCACTTGTTGCTGTATTGACATTAAATCTCCTATACCTAATTACGCACGTAGTCAACCTCTTTCTGATGAAGCCACTATTATCGCAAAGAGCATAAACTATTGATTCAGAAGCCCTAGGCACACCATCGTCAAAGTCATCTGCATTTTCTTGGCGAGCTCCGCGTTCTAATTTGCTGTAGCTATAAAAAGCTGCAAAGTCGGATGGGCATAGGGTCTCTAAAGCGTCTGGGCGCTGAATATAATGATCTAGAAGACCTAAGTAAAAAATTTCCCTATAGTCTTCGAGAGATTTTTAAGTTGCTGTCTAAATTTCAGCACTCTGCCCCGTTTGTCTGGAGCGTGTGTATTAATATACACAGTGGCACTACTGCTGGCGGACAAATGCATACCTATGGTAAACAGAAGTAGACGGCTTCCTGAGCGGATATCTCAGTGCCAAATATAAATTTGTTGCCTAAATGTTGTAACTTTTGCTTAATAGTTACATTGTTGTTGTCTTTAATCTCATTGATTGCCTCACGCATCAACATTGAGATACCTCTCTGAGACTTGTTTATATAATTAGCGACATAGCTGCAGCAAGCATAGGGGTCCAAAATAAAGTAAATTTCCATATTTGCTCGCTGCAACAAAAGGAGGTGCTTGTTCTAAGCGTTAAGCTTGATTGCTTTGAAAGATCGCTTCAAAAAAACTTTTTATTTCTTTATACCTGATCTTACAGCATTAAGTAGCCCTCACTAAGCTTTTAAAATCGTTAAAATTTTCTTCGCTTTCACGATCAAATGGAAAGTCGAGCAGACTTTGAATTTTTTCGAAATTCCTACGATGCTCTGTCAAATTTGGAGCATTTTCTTCTAAAGGGAGGAGAATTTCTGTTTGAGGAATGGGAGGGTATGGGATACCAAATCTACAAATTTGTTTTGATCTAATTTCTCGCCTGCAAGAATGCCCGTGACTATGGAGATGATACTCCAAAAATGGAGCAACGTCCGGGAAACTAGAATCAGCAGTAATAAACTGATCAATAAAGGACTTCACAGGCTTAAAATGTGGACTCATTCTTTAGGTCGAGCTTGGGGGCGTCTTTCAGCCAGAACATGCCATGTATATATGGAGAGCCTCTTTGCTGAAACTCCACTCGTGACAACCAAAGACACCGCCTTCCTTTTTCATCAGTTTTAAAACCTGTCTATATCGAAAATCGAAATATCTGGCACAGGTCACTGGGTATTCTCTAATGAGACGAGCTTTCTCATTAAACTCCAAATTTAACGCTTCTTCTTCGGATACTTCTAGCTTGTCTACATTTATACATAGCAAGACTAAAAGCTCCGGCCACCTAGTTTCCGCTGCGGAAAATGTTATAAAAAAAGTTGGAAGCCCTACCTGCCTAATCATAGCTATCACTTTCTTTTTCTCGTCCTCCCAATGAGCAGGAGACGTGCGAATACCTTTTAAAAGCCTATAGCCATCATTATGAAATATTAGCCTATTAAACATCAGCAGCCGAAATGCCTTGAGTGGCAGAGTGCTTACGTAAGCAAATTGATATTCTATTCCTAATGCTAATCATTTCAAACTTTTTGCAGTTATAAAATAATTTGTCAGTTTTACAACCTCTTCTATCAAAATTCCTTAGCTCTGATCTAACTATAGTTGTAAAACTTTCCTGACAATTCCTTTTAATGTCTGCAAATATTGTGGGAAAATCCAGCTCCTCTGAATCACAATCGGTTATCATGTCAAGAGGTCGCTGACCCTCTCCTGGTGCTATAGCAATTCGAGGAATATCTATGTTCAACAGGGACATTTTCCATGAAGGTTTCTTGACCTCCTGGATTCAGCTCTACCTCTTCATCTACAACAAACGGTTCAGTCTCATCAGAGTAAGAAGACAACCACTGTTCATTGATAGTAACCTGGTGCTTCTTATAAAGTTCTGTGTTCACTAAATACCGAATTGCATCAACTATCTTTGCGGGCCTTATGCTTTCAGCCATGAAATCATGGTTATACTCCATCCTACGCTTAAGATGAATCTCAAATACTTCGGCTTCCCTTCCCTGGGAAGGGAAGTTACAACATTTTCAACTGGAATTGGCACATTGATCACTGCTCTTTTAATGGCACTTTGACGTCCATATCCAAGAGACTTTATGATCATAAAAGGAAGACGGGGAGAAATCAGCCTTTCTTCTAGAGGCGTCAAGCCTTTCAGGCATTCCGGAAGCTCCGGAAAATTTAGTCGATTTGTAATAGAAGCTTTTGGTTTTTTCCCACTTGATGTGGAAACCACAAACCTTTGCAACATATGCAAACCTGATCGGGTCCCTGCTTGACTGTCTTATTAAAATTGGCTATTAGGCAATCTAAACTTGTTTTAACCTGCGATATC
This sequence comes from Zaprionus ornatus, assembly GCA_018904035.1. Taxonomy (NCBI): domain Eukaryota; kingdom Metazoa; phylum Arthropoda; class Insecta; order Diptera; family Drosophilidae; genus Zaprionus; species Zaprionus ornatus. Next base: position 252,013 of record JAEIFZ010000251.1, read on the forward strand.
CTATCAACTGGAAGGGTATTCACACGTTCCACTCTATTGCAGGACGCGTTTCTTCTATTATCTGCTATCCAATTGGTGCAACTACTCTTATATAGACTCACTCTTTGCAACACTCTTTGGGCTTCAAAGGCCTCACGTTGAGTTAGAATTCGATCACTGCGGCGTGTACTAGTATTGCGTGCCAGCTCAACAATCCTCCGAATAGGATTGTTTCTAACCTGAGACCTTTGACTTCTATCTGTTGCCCTTTCTAAAATTCGCGTCTCCTGATTTTGTCGCTGAATCGCCCTTGTAACAGCATCTCGTCCGCTTTCGTTGGACTTGAATTGTCGACATTGCCTGCGCCTCAATCAACGCAAAGTATTGGCAAGTTGTTCTTGTAATCTGATTGGCGAAGAAGTCCGAAGAGTAGAGTGACGAATTGTGTCTGTAACGTGTAACTTGTTTGTATGTTGTGAGGAGTGATGCACGTTTTATTATTCCGGCTCTAACTCGTCGGCTTTGGGGGTGGAGGTCTTTTCCACACATCATAGAGCTACTATGAATAATAATAATAAAACAAAGAATAACGTGCTGCGACAAAAAGGAAACCGGAAGAGAAGGCATACTGTTTTGACCAACAGGACAGGATAAAGACAATTAAAATGGTACGTAGCAAACTTAGGTGTAAAGGACTTTTGCTATTGACCACCCAACCATGAGAACCACCTTTGAATTCATTCAGGTGACCCCTTTAATCCTGTGACAGCGAGCTATTTAGCTTCGAGACCAAAAAATGAAATTCTTACTTCATTATAAGTTTAATTAACCTTCTAAAATATAACATACTAGCTAAGTGGCTAAAGTTAACCATTAACAAATAAAAAAAAAATTTATATTTATATCTATTGTTATGCTTCAAACAAATTTTCATTAATAGCCATTAATGGCTTCGGTTAAAATTAATAATTGTTTGTGTAACATATTTTTGTTGGTAGAATGCCACGGTTTCCGGTGGCGAAGATCGATCTCTGCTCGGATCCGTGTGAGGTAAATGCTGGCGGAACAAAAAATTTTTGGGAAACATATAAAGTTTGACAAAGTCTCAAATTCTGCTTTCAAAAATATGTCTGATAAAAGGAACGCATTAACAAACAAAATAATTAAACTAATCTTAACATTACTTAACGATATATATAGAGTAACAAAACTCGTGATAACTCCTGATTGACAATATAAGAGTTACTTAAACTAGAGTGAACATAATTGATTCGCAATATATGTATATTCTGGGTCGCTCCCTAAAGTAGGCAAGGGCTTCCTGGTTGCCATCAGAATAAATCTTCAATTTTTTTCATCTTTCTCATTTCTCTTATATGTCTGCTTCCGCTTTCCTTTTTATTTTATCGAAAATGGTAAAAGTGTATCCAAGTTACTTAGGGAACCATCGTATTTTGCTTTTATTTTTTCGATGGTCACCTCAGTCGAAATTAACTAATTTAAATTTTAGGATTTGAGAGTCATACTGCCGCCGTTTAGGCGCTTTTTTAAATTGCGACTCCAGCTAGCGGAGCCGTCGGGGATGATTTGGGACTTCGGCATAGAACGTTTTAAGTTTTGTTTACCTTATTTTCTAGCAAACCGACTTGCACTTTCCCTGGCTTGCACTTTCCCTTCCGCTCTACTTATTACATCCCGATTTGGAGGATAAACTATAACTGGCCTTAAAGGTCGACAGGGTAGTCAACATTTTTCAATAATAATTTAGTCCCAAAATTATGTTGTCTACTTTTGGGCATCTAAATTTATTTTCGCTGAGTCGCTGCGACAAATTCCCATCTGCTAAAATTAGACTAGGGCACAGTGGTTCCCCCATAGCACAGTGCACTGAGGTTGCCATTGTATGGAGAAAGCGGCCAAAAATACTTCTAGTTGAGGTAGACTCTTGAAATTTAGCGCAAAGTTTTCTTATTTTTGTAGCAAAATTCTATGAAAAAATCAGCCGGATCGGACCACTATATAGCTGTCATATGAACGATCAGTTTGAAATTAAGTGTTAGTATGTAAAACGTATTTGTTTTCAATTCTTTTGCAACGAAAACTTGGAATTCTACATAAGAAATTAGTATATATAATTCAAGAGTTGGACGAACAAGAGAAGTGTAAAGCAACTTTGTCGTGTAAGGATCCTCGAATTCTTTGGCCCATCTTTTGATGAACCCGAGTAGTCGATATGCCTTATTGACAATTTGTGTAATGTGACGATTAAATTTCAATTTCAAATCAGCTACTTCAGATATTCTTAAGAGTGGGGTTAAGTTAAGATTGTAATTGATGACATGATAGTTACATCACTTCAAACAGAGTTTCACATCATCAGCATACATAAGAATGTTAGAGTGAAGGAGTATTGAAGGAAGATCGTTAATAAAACGGTTAAATAGCAATGGTCCAAGGTGGCTACCCTGAGGAACACCAGAAGTAACTAAGATCGGCTTAGAAAGACATCCTTTAAAAAGAACTCGTTGAGACCTGTTAGTTAAATAATCAGATATCCACAGATGGAGCTTTTGAGGAAAACCAATTAAATTTAACTTATGAATTAAGAGATTATGATTTACGGAGTCAAATGCTTTACTGAAGTCAGTATAGACCACATCAGTTTGCATTTTGTTCCGAAATCCTAGATTGATGTGAGATGAGAATTCTAAAAGATTAGTAGCTGTTGATCTTGCCTTTATAAACCCATGTTGATGGGGTGAAATTATAGATTTACACATAAAAGTTAACTGGGCTGTAAAATTTTTTTCAAAAATCTTAGGAATTGCGGACAACTTGGAAATACATCTATAGTTCTTCACATCATGGTTAGAACCACTTTTGTGAAGAGGAATGGAAAAAGAGTTTTTCCAAATAGGTGGGAAATAACTATTGGATAGTGACAAGTCAAATAGCTTATGAATTGGATTCAAAATCGAATCAGCACAAAATCTAAGTACGCATGCTGGAATTCCGTCAGGGCCAGGAGAAAAAACGGGTTTTATCGATTTAAGATCATTTAGTAGAGAGGTTTTGTCGATAGAAGGACAGAAGACAGTGTTAAAATTTTGTATACTATAAGGGTATGGATGTAAAGGGGAATTATAAGGTTCAGTTGAATAAGTTGAATGAAAAAAGTCTGCAAACAAATCGGTGGCTGCCTGATCATCAGTTGCTTCCTTATTTTCGTATGATAGAGAGGGAGGAAATCTATTTGATTTACGTTTTAAGTTAATAAAGATATAAAACTGCCTAGGGTTCTGAGCAAACTGCAGACGGCAGCGACGCAAATACTTTTTGTAACAATTTGCATTCAGAGCAATAAAGTTTGCTCTTGCAGCAATATAACGTGTAAAATCAGAAGGGTTACGAGTTAATTTACACTTTTGAAAATACCGCGATTTCAAATTTTTCAGCTTTACTAACTCACGTGAAAACAAGGAGGCGTATTGGACTTTACGGGAAAAGTAACAGGAAAACATTGATCAAAAAATGAGTTCATAGATGAATAAAAAAATGAAATGCATGTATTAAGATCAGAACATGAATAAAGAAATGACCAATCCTGTTCCAAAATTAGACAATTCAATTTTTGAAAATCGGTCCTTCGAAAACAACGTGATTTTATTATAGGGGAAACATTTGCAGTTTGCATAGAAGTTAGCAGAGTTAGAACCAGGTCCAATGTAGGATGATAGGGATCTTCAGGAAGAACTAAGGGATTCATTTTGTTATTATTATTGTTATAAAAGAGGGAGTCTCCCAGCGGAGAAGGCGCAAGGCACTGTGACCATGAAGATCTTTTGTACATAGAATGCTCTCCCTATAATGACAAAAGCTGTTCTGCTTCCCTAATGAAGCATAACAGATCATTCGTCGCGGAATGGACAATATGCTCGGGACTTGCAAATTCCACGTGCAGATGTTTCCTCCTTGTCCATACCAAGGCCGGACAGTCACATAGAATGTGTTTAGTAGATTCGTCGTCCTCTTTGCAGAGCCTGCATGTTCGCTTCTCTAATCCTCTTCTCAAGGATAAGACGGCAGCAGAACTCGATGGCGTGAACCTCTGATTGGAAAACTGTGGGCCAGTTGCCCATAGCAATCGAGGTTTTAAAGTTGGGACCATATATCCCAGCTACAACCCCCTGATCAGTCTTTGACCCGTCGGTGTACCAATGTATACCGTTGGGGTCTCTGATGGGGTTGCCAGAATGCCAGCCCGTACGGTCCGGGATGAGGGTTCTAAATTTTGCACCAAAGAAGAGTTCCTTGGTCATAGAATCTGATCTGGTGCAGATCTCTAAGCCTGGAATATCTTTGATTAAGCTAGCATGCCCTGATTCGGTAGCTAGAAGCCCAGATTGAAGCTTTATTCTAAGAAGGCTCATAGCAGTAACTTTTTTTATGTGGATGTGCAGCGGAGGCAGATTCAAAATCGATTCCATTGCTGCGGTTGGAAGGGTGCGAAGTGCACCCGTCAAGGAGAGGCAGAGCAGTCTATGCAGTTTCGTGCATTTGTTGATGGCTGTGACCTGCGCAACCTTAGGCCACCACACAATAGCAGCGTAGGTTACGATCGGTCTTACCATCATCTCAAATAGCCACCGGATGGTGCAGGATTTGAGACCCCAGATTCTACCGAAGAGTCTTCTGCATGCCCACATGGCATGAGTAGCCTTTGATAGAGTGTTGTGTAGGTGGGAGTTCCAGTTTAGTCGTTTATCAAGGGTTACCCCTAGATATTTGATTTCGTTGGAAAGGTCCACGGGAGAGCCGCCAATGTGTAATTGACCAATGTCAATAGAGTATCGCTTAGTGAAGGGAACAATGATTGCCTTTTGAGGATTGATGCTAAGACCTACATCATCGCACCATCTACTGACCGTGTTCAGAGCTGATTGCATCAACTCTGTCACTGTGTTGGCATAGTTCCCGTTCACTACGAGAGCCAGGTCGTCAGCATAGCCAATCGCTTCCACGGCCTGTTCTGAAAGTATAATTAGTAGTTCGTCGACTACTAGGGACCAGAGCAAAGGGGATAGGACTCCTCCCTGGGGACACACTTTTACCGCACTAATATGGCCGGTCGTCGTGTCCAGGGTAGAGGAGATAGTCTGATGTTTGAGCATGGCGTCAATCCACCGGATTATGGGACGGGCAATGAGATAGACCCGTAGCCGGTGTTATCGAAAGCACCCTCTATATCAAGTAAAGAGCACAAAGCAATGTTCTTTGATACAAAGGCTTTTTCAATTTTACCCACTAATTTGTGGAGAGCGACCTCTGTCGATCTACCGGCTATATACGCGAACTGCGTGGGGTGCAGAGGGTTGTTTTTCTGCAGAGAGCACCGAATGTGCATGTCTAAGAGCCTTTCCGCAGTCTTGAGCAGAAAGGAGGTAAGGCTGAACGGCCGATATGACTTAGGCTGGTCAAGAGGACAGTTTCCCTGTTTGGGAATGAATACAACATTGACACTCCTCCAAGAGTTGGGTATGTGTCCCCACGTGAGACTAGCTCTAAGAAGGCCGGCCAGTGGATCGAGGATATGATCCAGGCTGTTTTGGAGAAGGGCTGGAAAGATTTGATCACCCCCTGGGGCTTTGAAGGGAGCGAAGGAATCTACATCCCATTTGACCTTTTCAGGATCGAAAATTGTTCCAGATAGACTGGACCACGTGAGTCAGGTGACAAGGTGGCGTCAACGTGACTGAAGAGTTCTGGGTTCGCCACGGAACCTGGGAAGTGAACTTGCAATAACAGTTGTGACGTACACGCGATCAGTGCTGCCACAATATTACTCTCTGCCTACTATGATTGTGTCCAGCTTGCCCAGAGCAAGAGATGGGGTGGGACTTGTAATATTGAGTCAGACGCGTCACATAAAATAAAATCTTAGACAGAGATAGACTTATCAAGGATTCGACTGCATAATGCTAGGAAAACGGACGACAAGATTATTCCCCTTAGATTATTCCTGTTTAGATGGCCTCCTTCTATACCCACCCTACCATGTGGACAACTCGTCCACCCATAACCAACCGTGTGTTTACCTCCTTAGATTACCTCAATTCAATCGACATTTAATTCATGGTGAAAAAGTTAACATAATTGTTTATTAGACCATTTAGGTTCATCTTGTTGTCCATCAACATCTTGCATTCAATCTATATCTAATTTGAGAATTAATGGGTAGCTAACATTCTATTTAAATTTAACATTTTGTATATATGTATTCTTTTGTAGAGAGTTACGATAAGAATAAGCTTTAGACGGTATTGTAATTTAGTTCAGGACTAACATGTGACTGAAGACTTCGAATTTCGTAACCTCGAACCAATTTCCCTTAAATATCAAACCCTTAGGTATACGGTCGAAAACCTTTTTTTTGTTATTTTTTTTTCTATGTGTTGTTGATTGGTATGATTTACTTTTCATTGACCGTACGAGATAAAGATATAGACATATTGGATGGTAAACTTACTCAGTTTTTCAAACTTTAAACGGTCTTGCCGTGCTTACATGAAGTTATTTTTTGATGATGCGATGCTTGGTCGACAGGCCTGAAGATTCCAGAGATGCCGTTTGAACTTCCCGAAAGAATTAGTTAAATGTGTATATCAGTGTCTTGTGTCATACATACCGTACCCATTATTATTAGCAAATTTAAAAGAAATTATTTAGAGCTTACGAAATTCGAGTCTTTGAAGTGACTGTTTTAATCTCTATATTGAAGGTATTTATATATTTTATTAATCCAAGTTTGAAATGAATGGCATTGATGTCCCATTCCAACAAATAAGCGAGCCCTGGTGGCAATACACGTTGGTGAGGTTATGTCCGATCGGCGTCTGCACGCTTGCCTCGTGTTGAAAATTCCAAAAAAAAATGATGATGCGCAAAAATATATATATTTGCGACTGGGGTTTATTATATGTATATGTCCAGGCGATTCATCCCGAGAAAATGCATATTGATGATCGTGGATTGTTTCGGATTAGATTTATTTCGCAATGCACCAGCGCCGTGTGAATAAGAAAATTGTGCTGCTGCAGGTTATGTATATGCCGACAATCGCAGCGACCTTTATAAGGGCCTGAGTGGCTTGCGCCGAGCTTCTCTCATGATCCAATTATATCCACAGGCACGTTATTATAATTTCTCCACAGATTAGGAGTTCATAAATTCCGTCCTCGTCCACGGGAAGATTGATCAATGTTGGCGTGGAGTGGCGCGAACTTGATATTCGGCCGATCCGCCGGTATATTCCAAAAAAATGAGCGTCCTTTATTATATATTTTTCTGGCTGCAGATGGCTCAGAATAAGAACTTTTTCTTTGGGACGTATTAGAAAACACGTCCGTTCGGTTCTCGTGTCAGGAAAAGAAGCGAGAGATCTTTCTCGAAATATGGCAATGCACGCGCTTTTTTTTCTACTTGCAGAGTTGCAATGCAATCTAGTCAGACCTGCCAATTTTCTTAAATTGATGAGAAAAACTTAACGAAGGTTATCGAATAATTGCATTAGTGCATCGAGCTGCCAGATCAGCAATACCCAACAAGTGATAGAATTCAAACAAAAGTGTGACCCATAATATTTATTGTCGCGACTCTCACAGGGTTGTTTCATTTTTTGTCCCTGCGGCTAAAAATGAAAACAAAAGAAAAGTTGCGACACTTTCTACCAGATATCTTTAGTGTGGAACTTCCCTAACTCCTTGCCATTCATATCTTCTAAAAGATAAATTGATTGACCTAATTTTGCAAGTTGTATGTTTTCTCGTTGGTTTGATGGGCTTGCTGCAAGTACTTTCCTATAGTCGAACGAATTTTAAGGCACTCATCTGCTTTTGAAAGCTGAATTTCACCTTCAGTAAGCATGCCGAGATTTCGCAACAACTTGTAGTCTTTGCCGTGCGAAATCATGTTTTGTCCGAATACGGCCAAATAGGGAGACATACCTATTGATTGGTGAATACAATTTCTCAGGGAGCTGTTAATGCTACTCAAATATTTATCCCACTCTCGTTGATCTGAACGTATATAGGCTCTTAATGCAGCATTGATCGAACGATTAACACGCTCTGCGGCGTTAGATTGAGGAGCATACGCGCCAGTGAACGTGTAGCTTTTAAATTGAGTTCCGTTATCAGATACAACTTCTTCCGGCACCCTAAAACATGAGAATATTTCATCCTTAAGAATGGAAATAATTATTGTCGAATTAAATTTCTTGACAGGCTTAAGTGAATTTGGAAAAATGATCCAGAATAATAAAAATCCCGATATTCCCAGATTTAGTGCGAGGGAAAGGCCCTATAAAATCTACATATAATCTTTGAAATATTCTCTCACTCTGAACTCGTTTTCCCATAGGCGGTTTAAGTGAAGAAGTTGGATATTTAGTTGTCTTACATATATCACAATTACGAATATAGTCGCGCACGTCTACAACCATATTTGGCCAGTAAAATTTGCGTCGAATACGTTCTAGGCATTTGAACATTCCACAGTGAGATGACGATGTAATTACCATTTTTCTTAATGATTCTGGTACCAAAAGTTTCATACTGCCTTAGGTAAGGTTGTACGATAATATATATGGTAAACTTATCTAACATTTGGAAATCTGGTAACTTTGAAGAAGAGAATTTTTCTCGTAGCGAGACGTATTCTTCATCCTGAAATGCGTTTGATTCCAGATCGATTTCTGGACTCACATCAAAATCAAGTGACGCAATGCCATCGACATCCTCGAATGATCTCGACAATGCATCTGCGACAACATTTTCGCTACCTTTCCGATGTTCAATCTCAAAATTGTATCGTGCTAGTCTGCCTGGGAGATCGGATTGATTCATGAGCCAACGCAAACTAGCATGGTCGGTGACAACTTTAAAATCATGACCATCGATATACATTCGAAATTTCTTTATCGCTAGCACGACTGCCAAGCATTCCACCTCTGTGACTGTGTAATTACGCTGCGCTTTATTTAGTTTTTTCGACATGAATGAAATTGGTCGTTCACAACCTGATTCATCACATTGTGAAAGAACCGCGCCTACTCCGTGCAATGAAGCATCACATTGTACAATGAAGGGCTTGTCGTAATTGGGGTGTATAAGACAAGGAGCAGAACACAGTTTCAGTTTAATTTCTTCGAATGATTTTTGAGCCTGATCATTCCAAGATAAGGATTTGCCACGTAACAATTCGGTAAGCGGAAATATGACTGACGAATAATTAGAAATGAAACGTTGGTACCAACCGGTCATACCCAGAAAACGCCGTAATTGCTTTTGCGTTTTCGGAATTGGGAATTCGCTAACCGCATTGATTTTCTTCGGGTTTACGTGAAGCGTACCCTCACCTACTATATAACCCAAATAATCGACTTTCTTGAGACAGAATTGACTTTTTGAAACGTTTATCGTTAATCCAGCTTTCCTTAAGTGTGTTGCAACCTGCGATAGATGCAGGACGTGCTCTTCAAAACTATTTGATAACACCAGAAGGTCGTCTAGATAAACTAGAACGTGAGATTTGAGCTGATATGGGATAACCAAATCCATAAGCCGGCACATGGTGTGTGGCGCATTGGTTAAGCCGAATGGCATTCTTTTAAACTGATACAGCGGACGATTTGGCACTGTGAATGCAGTTTTAGGTCTGGATTCTTTGTCTACGAGAATTTGCCAAAAGGCGTCTTTCAAATCGATTTTTGATATACAATATACAGGCGGTAAACGACTCAAAAGACCATCCATTATCGGAATTGGATATGCATCTTTGACAGTAACGGCGTTAAGCTTGCGCGCATCTAGACAAAATCTTACTTTGCCTGGCTTTATATGAAGCATCACGGGAGATGACCAAGGTGACGTAGGGGCTTCCTCAATGACGTCTAATTTAATCATGCGATCAATTTCGAGGCAAAGCAATTTTTCTTTGGCCGGGGACAAAGGGTAAAATCTTTGTTTGATTGGCTTTGCATCCGCAGTGTCAATGCTATGCTCAATCAGTCTAGTTAGGCCGAGTCCTTCTTTGTCAAAGGACGGAAAGAAGTCTATAACGGACTGCAACTTGCTCTTTTGAGAAACTGTCAATTCCAACCTAGGTGAATCTTCAGAGTTTTCATAAGTAATCTGATCAATTTTAATTGCAGAATTTATGGAAATCCCAAACTTATCCCAAAAATCCATGCCGCAAATTACGTTCTCCCTTATTGAAGGTACAACTAGAAATTCAAAATCAGATTGTTTTGAATTATAAGTTAACGAAACCGTAATAGTACCAGCAACGGTTTGCCTTTGACCGTCTGCAGTACGGACTGATGAATTTAACTTGTGAAAGTCAGGATTATTCAATACTATTTTTAGAGCTAGGGAACCACCTATTACGCTCTTATTCGCTCCACTGTCTAAGAGAGCTAATATGGATTCGCCGAGCATGTTAACATTAGTAAAAGGACGAATATCATGCATTTTGTGAACTATAGCCGAAATCATATATTTGCGCAACTGTCGTTTACGCTTCCAAAATTCTTTGATCCGAGCTGATGAACGAGATTTTACAGAACGAATTGAATTAACGTTAAATAATTCTGATCGCCGTTTTAAGTAATGTTCTAGACGCAAATGGTATGGTTTTATCCGAGTGGATGATAGTAAGTCTGGAGTATTTAAAGACATGTCTGGGAATTTGTTGTATTGGCTTATATCTGAAACTAGCGACGGACATCCACTTTCGGATGCCCTGGGGCAAGTTTTCCGATGGTGGATTACATTTCGAACAGTTGGGCTTATATGTATCTATCACACCACAGCCGTAGAAAAATATGCGACGAGACTTGAGACAATTGTGGTACCTGTGCCCAAGTTCTTCGCAGTTCCAACATTTTAATTTTTCTGAGGATTTGATGACGCATAATTCATCTGAAATTACAGAAGCATCATGGTCTGCATTTACCGTTTCTTCTTGCACAAGCGTGCTTATAAACTTTTTAGCCACGTTTACGCGAGAAGTGTTTTTGACACGACTACCGCGGAAAAATTGCGCAGTGAAGCTAAATCTGGAGTGTCGATATGCAAGAGCTCATGTTATAACTCTTCATTGAGATTGTGTCGAACTTCTGCCACGATATCAACATCCGCCATTGGTTCTCTAAGAGAATCGGCAATAGCGAGTATTGCGTCAAGGAATTCATCGAAGCTCTCATTGGGTCTTTGCCTTCGCCTTCGCATAAAGCTTTTGATTTCAAGATCAGATCTTTGGTCTTGATATCTCTCCTTCAAGCGTCTACAAAGACAGGACCAGGTCAGCATTTCGACTGATCTATGTATTCTCCAATAAAAAGATAATGCTGAACCAGTGAAAAGTAAATTAGCAAATTGGATGAGCAATTCAAAATCTCCATTAAGACATGTTGAGGTCAAATTATTTACTCGGTAAATAAAGTCTTCAATTGGAATGTCATTTGGCATTCCACCAAATTTTATGCGCCAATTGGATATTACATTGGATACCTTATCAGGGCGCTCCACTGAAATGTTGCTTTGGCAACTGGGATCTGGCGAAGGTCTCACACGTGAAGTGTTGTTTAAATTGCGTGAACCATTTTCCCCATTGGGCTGTGTATTAAAACGAGTGTTTTCTGCGAGAGAGACTCGATTTACTGACATTATTGCTTCAGAGATTCGAGATGATATCATGTCGCTGATACTCGTTTGGAATCTTTCCATGGAATTGGAAATTATTTCTTGAACACGATTTTCTGTGAGAACATTTGGTAGCAGAGGCGATCGTGCCACTTGTGGGCTTTTCTCTGCTTGAGTATTTGAACGGCCTGTGCCACCAGATCTAGTTATCATTTTGCTTGGTTGGTCAATGACTGAACTAGTACTAGGTTGCGTAAAAACAAGCGGCTCTTCATTTGGAGTAATCGCTAAATTTTCAGTGCTTCGAGTTAAAGGCATTTTGAGAGATATACGGTATAACGATAATTTAAAAAAAAGGTAGTATTATCTTAACAGACAATGAGGTAACCTTCGGATTATAAACACAACGGTGGTTTTTGTTAAAGGGTATTAGTCTAAGCTAAATGCAACTATTGAAAATAACTAAAAAAAACTTTAATGGTTGATGTCTAATCCCAACAAAGAGTAAGATGCCGAATTTATCCAGCAAACAGTCTCGATTTAATGAGAAAAGATAGTTTACGTAAATTATCTGGTATAGGACCGACTTAAAATCAGAGCTATAACTTCCTAGATAATAATTTTCCATGTGTTTCACAATAAAATGTTTAGACTGCAAACAAAAAATTATGAAACGAATTTAAGGTAAGATCTATTGCCTGGCCTGGTTCCGATAATCTCCAGAACACCAGTAAATCCGAGTACAATAGTAAAACCTTCCAGAAACTATGAACAAGAGTATGGATGAAAACGAATCGGAAAGCATGGGGTTACCTTTTCAGGTAATCGGTCGCCATTTTCAAATTTCTTCAAGGCGTTGCCCCACGTTTGGGCGCCATTTAATTATGTAACGTACACGCGATCAGTGCTGCCACAATATTACTCTCTGCCTACTATGATTGTGTCCAGCTTGCCCAGAGCAAGAGATGGGGTGGGACTTGTAATATTGAGTCAGACGCGTCACATAAAATAAAATCGTAGACAGAGATAGACTTATCAAGGATTCGACTGCATAATGCTAGGAAAACGGACGACAAGACTATACCCCTTTTGGAGGACCTGTTTAGATGGCCTCCTTCTATACCCACCCTACCATGTGGACAACTCGTCCACCCATAACCAGCCGTGTGTTTACCTCCTTAGATTACCTCAATTCAATCGACATTTAATTCATGGTGAAAAAGTTAACATAATTGTTTATTAGACCATTTAGGTTCATTTTGTTGTCCAACAACATCTTGCATTCAATCTATATCTGATTTGAGAATTAATGGGTAGCTAACATTCTATTTAAATTTAACATTTTGTATATATGTATTCTTTTGTAGAGAGTTACGATAAGAATAAGCTTTAGACGGTATTGTAATATTTACAGTATTTATGAATTTAGTTCAGAACTAACATGTGACTGAAGACTTCGAATTTCGTAACCTCGAACTAATTTCCCTTAAATATCAAACCCTTAGGTATACGGTCGAAAACCTTTTTTTGTGTTTTTTTTTTCTATGTGTTGTTGATTGGTATGATTTACTTTTCATTGACCGTACGAGACAAAGATATAGACATATTGGATGGTAAACTTACTCAGTTTTTCAAACTTTAAACGGTCTTGCCGTGCTTACATGAAGTTATTTTTTGATGATGCGATCCTTGGTCGACAGGCCTGAAGATTCCAGAGATGCTGTTTGAACTTCCCGAAAGAATTAGTTAAATGTGTATATCAGTGTCTTGTGTCATACATACCGTACCCATTATTATTAGCAAATTTAAAAGAAATTATTTAGAGCTTACGAAATTCGAGTCTTTGAAGTGACTGTTTTAATCTCTATATTGAAGGTATTTATATATTTTATTAATCCAAGTTTGAAATGAATGGCATTGATGTCCCATTCCAACAAATAAGCGAGCCCTTGTGGCAATACACGTTGGTGAGGTTATGTCCGATCGGCGTCTGCACGCTTGCCTCGTGTTGAAAATTCCAAAAAAAATGATGATGCGCAAAAATATATATATTTGCGACTGGGGTTTATTATATGTATATGTCCAGGCGATTCATCCCGAGAAAATGCATATTGATGATCGTGGATTGTTTCGGATTAGATTTATTTCGCAATGCACCAGCGCCGTGTGAATAAGAAAATTGTGCTGCTGCAGGTTATGTATATGCCGACAATCGCAGCGACCTTTATAAGGGCCTGAGTGGCTTGCGCCGAGCTTGTCGTCTCATGATCCAATTATATCAACAGGCACGTTATTATAATTTCTCCACAGATTAGGAGTTCATAAATTCCGTCCTCGTCCACGGGAAGATTGATCAATGTTGGCGTTGAGTGGCGCGAACTTGATATTCGGCCGATCCGCCGGTATATTCCAAAAAAAATGAGCGTCCTTTATTATATATTTTTCTGGCTGCAGATGGCTCAGAATAAGAACTTTTTCTTTGGGACGTATTAGAAAACACGTCTGTTCGGTTCTCGTGTCAGGAAAAGAAGCCAGAGATCTTTCTCGAAATATGGCGATGCACGCGCTTTTTTTTTCTACTTGCAGAGTTGCAATGCAATCTAGTCAGACCTGCCAATTTTCTTAAATTGATGAGAAAAACTTAACGAAGGTTATCGAATAATTGCATTTGTGCATCGAGCTGCCAGATCAGCAATATCCAAGAACTGATAGAATTCAAACAAAAGTGTGACCCATAATATTTATTGTCGCGACTCTCACACAGTTCAAGTGCTTCCCTGCGGTCTTGAGAAGCCCTATTCCATTAGACGACCCTTTGGCTAATACCTTGTGGAGTCTCGCTGCCTCTGGCAGCAATTCTATGCTACCACAGTATCGCGTTTGGAGCGTCTAATGTTCTTATTATAGTGTGTGAGAGCGTCCCTATAGACGTCCCAACTTATGCGGTTAGAAATGCCCTTATTGAAAAGGCTTCTAACCTTTCTTCTTTGTGCTGCCAACTCTTCATTCCACCAAGGAACATTACGGTTGACCATTAAAGTCATCCGAACTGAGCTGACTTCGAAGGACGTAATAAGCACATCTTGGAGCAGGTTGGTAGCAAGTTCTATCTCACTGATAGAGTTTGGGTTGCTGATCAACAGGTCTGCTTTCAAAGCCACAGAGGCTTTGAAGAGTCCCCAGCTTGTCTTTTTGGGACAGAAGGAGTTCTGGCAGATATCGACTTGGCCAGGAAGGTCGAACCTCATGTGCTAATGGTCGACAAGGTGCCTTCGTCTGTGACCCGCCAGTTAACAAGCGAGCTCGCAATTGAGTTGCTGACTAGGGTGAGATCTAAAACCTCTTCCCTAATAGAGTTTATAAACGTGGGTTTACACCCTACGTTAGCTACATCTAGATGACAACATATTAGATAATCTAAGAGAGACTTACCACGATTATTGACGTCGCTGCTCCCTCAGATTGTGTGGTGGGCGTTGGCATCACAGCCGATCACAAGCGGCTTGTTGTGAAGGCGGTAGAAATCCACAAGCCGCTGAACCTCTGCGCGGGGTACATCATCCACATCGCCGGGGAAGTAAGCAGAGGCGATCACTACTTCCCGGACGCCATCAGCAGTGGCTACCTCCATAGCCGTTGCCACCAGGTCTCTGTAAATGAAGTTAGTTAGAGGGAAGTGTCTCACACTGTTATTAACCAATATAGCAGTGCGAGGGGCACCTCCCATACGGGCATATAGTAACTTACATGATCCACATGATAGTCCCCGGACTCTTGGACGAGAGCCAGGTCAATCTCGTCTTTACAGACGACCCTGCCCACGGTGGCTGACGTTCCTCTGGCGTGGTGCAGTTTCGCCTGGAGCACCTTAATTGCGCTCCGCATCCTCCTTTAGCGCTTTAGAGACAAAGCCACATGCCTCGCCTCCCCGAGAGTCATTGCCAAGTATGCCCTTCGGCAGTCTGGCGGAGCTGCTCAGGGGAGGTCGCCTAGCGATCCCAGTCGCGGGAGGTACCCTTGCGGGTAGCTTGCGCCCAGCGCTGACTGTGGGTCTGACAGGGGCCAGGAGGCGCCCGCTGCCAACAACAGGTCTGGCGCGGCCCGTTGAGTGGTTGGGGGCGGAGACCCGGATGGTCGGGGGTTCGGGGAGGGAGGCTATCCGCGCCACTGCGGCTGCAGCGCTGGTGGCGTCCATCTGCCAGAACTCCTCTGGCGTGGTGCAGGTTCGCCTGGAGCACCTTATTTGCGCTCCGCATCATCCTGTAGCGCTTTAGAGACAAGGCCACATACCTTGCCTCCCCGAGAGTCATTGCCTCGTATGCACTTCGGCAGTCTGGCGGAGCTGCTCGGGGGAGGTCGCCTAGCGATCCCAGTCGCGGGAGGTACCCTTGCGGGTAGCTTGCGCCCAGCGCTGACTGTGGGTCTGGCAGCGCCAGGATTAGCCACCTGCTCCGGTGAAAGCGGGCTTTTAGAGTAAGCCGACGTGAAGCCCAGTTTCACGCTGCTTGTCACCTGGCTGTGAGGTGACTTTGTGGACTCCAAATGAGTCTTTTTGGGCTTTTTTGAAGACCCTTGGGGTTCGAAGACGGTATCGTCAGCGCGCGTCCGTTTGGCCTTGGTTTCCACGGGGGGCGCGGTGGCGATAGCTAGAGCCTCCACTCTGCTCGAACCCTTCGCGATTGCGGCTTTGAATAGCATCTTCTCACGTGTCTTCAATTTTACGAAGGCGTTCTCAGACTCCAGTCGCAGCTTCTGGATCTGAGAGCCTGCTTCCGTGAGATCTGACCTCTGAGAGGCCACGGAAGCGTCGTCAGCAAGGCTGATCAGGTCAGCGTCAGCTTTCGCGTCAGAGGACATCTCCTCGACGAGTTGCTGCCTGCCTGAGCAGCTATTGGACAAGAAGGCAGCACTAGCGAACTCATCGTCCAAGGGAGTTCGTGGCCTGTCCGGGTCCCCTAGAGTACCATGGCCAAGACCCGTGGTATTGGGGGTGGAAGCCAGCAGCCCACTGGCTGCAGTGCTGTTGTTGGGGTCGGCCGTTAAAGCATCGCCCTGGGTGGATGCTGTTGAAGTCGCATCAGACTTATCTTGTTTGAGAAAATCATCCATAATTTTGGGAAGGGGAGGTCGCCCACGGCATAGCCCGCGTACCCAGGGAAGTCTAGATGAAACTGGAGGGCGACAGGTATTTAGACTTCACATACTAACGACCGGGCTAACCACCGGCCATGCTGTACCGCGTTGGATTGGGGTGATTTATAGATTCGCAGTAGGAGCAAGGACGGCACGTACCTCAGCCAAAGCTAGGGTTACATGTAGTTCCCCTTGCTGCTTCTGACGGCTGAAGGCCAAGGGATTCATTCTAGAGATAGTATTTAGTAAAATGTCAAAAGAAAAAATTAAATCAAGCATTCTACCACTACAATTAGGAACAGTGTTTATTTGATAAAGAGATAGCTCCGAGAGGCCATATAAAAAAGAGTTAAATACAGAGGGCACCAATTTATCGGATTGAGATGACCAAGTAACTTCTGGTAAGTTGAAATCACCAAAAACTAGCAGATAATCTCTATCAGATAGTTTGGAGGCAACAGATTGGATAGATGAAAGATGGTCCAGGTAGACAGATATATCAGATGAGGGAGGAATATATGAACAGGTAATGTAAATTAAAATTTGACACATCGTAATTTTAACACATAAAAATTTTAAGGGAGAACAATTGTCTAATGGAACAAGTTCGGAAGGAAGATCTGACTTTACAGCTATAAGAACACCACCTCCAATTCGTGATAAACGGTCACATCTGAAGGAGGTGTACTTATTAGGAAAAATTGAGCAGTTTTCTACATCAGGTTTTAACCAGGTTTCGGTAAATATTAGAATTTGATGATCGAACGATACACTATTCAAAAACAAATTAGAGAGCTTAGAATTTAGGCCTCTAACGTTTTGATAAGCGAAGCAAAGATGGGATATTTCTACTGGTTTTTGATGTTCCACTAGAAGAAGAAGAGGAGCGAGAAGTTGAAGGAAGCGGTACCGCAGTTCGACTTTTTGGTTTTGGAGAATACTCTTTTACAAATAAGTCAGGCGGCCAGAAGGTTCCGCTGCAAACAGATTGAAAATTGTCTGCAGGTATACTTATTTTAAAGGATGAGATATCTCGCGTGTAGTTAAATTTAAACTTTTCTACAACAATGTTCGGTACAGAAATTTTTAATTGAATAAATGATTTTACATCATCAATCAAAGTGCAAGGCGTGAAACGAAAAACTGTTTCTTGGGCTTAACCACGACAAGCGATTTAAAGTTTGAAACAACCGTTTGAGTATTGAAGGCAGTGTTATCAAAAGAATTTTGAAGATTCTTTTTGGATAAAGGCGCGACTGAAGAGGTGACGATCAAAAGTGGTGGATCGCACAAAACAGCCGGGGCGGCTGGAGGAATGTTAGGAGACGTAGAAGGGGTTGAGTAGGCAATAACTGGAGATGTTATACCTAAAAGAGTTGCCGGTGGAAATGCTGAAGGCTCATCGGAACATTCGAAACAAGTAAATTAGGCAGGTAGGGCTTCCAACTTTTTTTATATCATTTTCCGCAGCGGAAACTAGGTGCCGGAGCTTTTAGTCTTGCTATGTATAAATGTAGACAAGCTAGAAGTATCCGAAGAAGAAGCGTTAAATTTGGAGTTTAATGAGAAAGCTCGTCTCATTAGAGCATACCCAGTGACCTGTGCCAGATATTTCGATTTTCGATATAGACAGGTTTTAAAACTGATGAAAAAGGAAGGCGGTGTCTTTGGTTGTCACGAGTGGAGTTTCAGCAAAGAGGCTCTCCATATATACATGGCATGTTCTGGCTGAAAGACGCCCCCAAGCTCGACCTAAAGAATGAGTCCACATTTAAGCCTGTGAAGTCCTTTATTGATCATATAATTACTTCTGATTCTAGTTGCCCGGATGTTGCTCCATATTTGGAGAATCAACTCCATAATCACGGGCACTCTTGCAGGCGAGAAATTAGGTCGAAACAAATTTGTAGATTTGGTATCCCATACCCTCCCATGCCTAAAACAGAAACTCTCCTCTCTTTAGAAGAAAATGCTCCAAATTTGGCCGAGCATCGTAGGAATTTCGAAAAAATTCAAAGTCTGCTCGACTTTCCATTTGATCGTGAAAGCTAACGATTTTAACAACTTTTTGTCCCACGATAAACTTAACCTTAGTTATGAGGGCTACATTAATGCTGTAAGATCAAGTATAAAGAAACCAAAAGTTTTTTTGAAGCGACCTTTTAAAGCAATCAAGTTTAACGCTTATAAAAAGCACCTCCTTTTGTTGCAGCGAGCAAATATGGATATTCAGTTTATTTTAGACCTCATTGCTTGCAGCAGCTATGCCGTTAGTTATATAAATAAGTCTGGGAGAGGTATTTCAATGTATGTGCGCGAGGTAATCAATGAGATTAAAGACAACAACAATGTAACTATTAAGCAAAAGTTACAACATTTAGGTAACAAATTTATATTTGCCACTGAGATATCCGCTCAGGAAGCCGTCTACTGCTGTTTAGGTATGCATTTGTCCGCCAGCAGTAGTGCCACTGTGTATATTAATACACACGCTCCAGAAAAACGGGGCAGAGTGCTGAAATCTAGACAGCAACTTCAAAATCTCTCGAAGACTATAGGGACATTTTTTACTTAGGTCTTCTAGATCATTATATTCAGCGCCCAGACGCTTTAGAAAGCTTATGCCTATCTGATTTTGCCGCTTTTTATAGCTACAGCAAATCAGAACGAGGAGCTCGCCAAGAAAATGCAGATGACTTTGACGATGGTGTGCCTAGGGCTTCTGAATCAATTGTTTATGCTCTTCGCGATAAAAGTGGTTTCATCAGAAAGAGGCTGACTGCGTGCATAATGAGGTATAGGAGATTTAATGTCAATACAGCAACAAGTGACTATTTCAGAGAGCTTAAAATGCTTTACGCCCCATGACGAGATGAGCATTTGGATTTAGTCACACATGACTGTGAATTGTTCTGTAGGGAAAATCAGGAGTTAGTAGAACAATCGCAGAAAATATAATTTACTAGATAATAGGGAACTAGAAAATGGTCTGAGCCAGTTAAGAGAGGAAGCAGAAAAGGAGAATAATCAAGTAGGGGAACAGGAAGTAGTAGATGATGGCTTCACACTTTTAGGATTGCCTGAAATCTAAATGTTTTAAATGTGGATGGAAATATTGATATGAATGATGAAGAGAGTAATGTCCGTTTTATTAAGCTTCCAGCCTTAATTTCTCAGAAAACCTTATACGAGTAATTAGATCTCTTAATTTAAAGCAGAAGCTATATTTCACAAATATTTTGCCTAATGCCAAAATCAATAGTCTTTTATGAATTTGTTGGAGGCTGTGCCGGAGTCGGAAAGAGTCGACTTATATTAGAAATTTTGCAGTCATTATCCGTAATGTAATATAAAAGTATACCAGGAGCTGATCCGACATCTGTTAAGATCCTCTTATGTGCACCAACAGGAAAAGCAGCATTCGGAGTTAGTGGTTCGACACTGCATTCCATGTTTTCACTTCCTGTTAATCAATCTCGCTCAGCACCTCTAAGGTCCTTAAGCCATGATTTAGTTAATACCCTTCATTCAAGGTTAATCGATCTTAAATTAATTATTATTGATGAAATATCAATGGTTAGCTCTCTAATGTTTTCATATTTAGATTCCCGTTTGAAGCAAATTTTCAAAAATACTTCTCCTTTTGGTGGTGTTTCTATCATCGTATTCGGTGATCTTAGACAGTTACAGCCGGTAGGAGGTAGTTGGATTTTCGATCCAAATACCACTGACCCTTACCATGAAATATTTGGTACGTATCTCTGGGACCTTTTTTGTATTTTGAGCTCACAGAGATAATGCGTCAACGTGACGATCAGCTTTTCGCTTCTGCCTTAAATAATATGGCATCGGGTTGTATGACAGCCGATGATATTGTCCTTTTCCAATCTAGAATATGCGAACCATCGGCAGTGCCCGATGATGCAATTCATCTGTTTAGTAATAATAATGAGGTAGATTTATTCAATGTAACGAAACTTAACTCAATTGCTACTGAGCAATTTTTCTCTACTGCTGAAGATTTTATTAAGGCGGGCCATTTGGAACCAGCTAGGAAACAAAGAATATTAGAAGAAGTGAAGGGTTTTAAAACTTCCGCTACACAGGGACTCTGTACGTCTCTTCTCCTAAAAAATACTGCCAAGTACATGATGACGGTCAATGTAGACACAGGGGATGGATTAGTAAACGGGGCATCAGGTGTGTTGATGCAAATAGATTTCAATACATCCAACACTCCCAACATTTTATGGATGAAATTTACAGAGGAAACTGTAGGAGAATCTGCGCGTTCGAAGTGTACACATCGTACAGATCCTTCATGGACTCCTATTCAGAAAATTGTTCGCAGTTTTCAATATTCAAATAACGCACAAATTAACATTGACCGTAGGCAGTTTCCAATTGTGCCTGCTGAAGGCATCACAATTCATAAGAGTCAGGGAGCTACGTATGGCAAAGTGGTAGTCCATGCTAATTCCAGAATGCAGCGTGCTGCATTATACGTAGCTTGCAGTAGAGCAACTACTGCTTTAGGATTATTCATTATTGGGAACTTTGTTCCTCCTAAGTCTCCCCAAAATAATGATAAAGTGAAAGCCCAATTGAAGAAATTGCGGACTGAAAAACTACTGTGTACTCATTATGATCATTCAATAAACAGTTCTGCCCTTAATAATTTCCTTCATAATACTCAGAGCTTGAATTCCCATCTTAAAGATATTCGATTGTACAAGCTGATGCTTCAGTCATCAATATTATGCTTCGTGGAAACTTCCATAAGCAATGAAACTGTAGAAATACCTGGGTTGACTATTGGGGTTTAACTTTAATGAATTAGGTCTTTCACAGGCATCATAATTTATGTAAAGAACGAGCTAGTAGATAGAGTTTCCCATACCTTTAGCAGTAGAAAAACTTTTGGCTCAGTAGTTTTTGAGTTCGGCATATTTAGGTTTGATGCCATAAGTTTTCTTATATTATATAAAAGTCCAGACTTTCCTCTGTGCGCATTTAAAATAGAATTTGAGGAGATAATTCAGCAATTTTCTCGTTTAGGTGATTAGGGGATAGCTTGCTAGATTTAGGAGACTTTATATTGTGCCTTAAAACCTTTAACAGGTTTAGGAGTATTTATAATTCTCTGATTATCAAAGGATTTAGGAGTTTGTTAGATTTTTCAGGTATATTAGATAATGAAAAGATTAGTGCTAGGACTTTTGAGGTTTTGCATAGCCATCACAATGGGATATCTGTTAGTATTCAGGATAGCATGAGTTTGTAATAATGACAGGATATATGTAAATATGTATGTAGGCATATTTTAATAATACTTTAATTTAATTATCTAATAGTTAAGTATAACCATTGAATGGAAAATTGGTTTGATAATTATTATTATTTTTATTATTCTTATACCCTTGGACCTTGTTATCGATATTGGCCAATTTAAAATTTATAAAGAAATACCGATATATACTGCTCACACCGTTTTAGGGAATTGCGGCGATATATTATTGGCAAAATATTGAAATTGAAGCAAAGTGGCAGCGCACTGCAGTATTATTATTGATTTATATCTTGCGATTAGTATTGAATTATTAAATTCTTTTTATGGCAACATACGTACAAGGGTATCCCACTGTCGGGTGCCGCTCGACTGTTGCTCTCGTTTATAAATAAAGTTTTCCATTTCTATTCTATTCAATATCAAAATATTTAAAATAATAATAAATAAAAAAAAAAACACAAATCAAACCTGCCTTCATCAGGCACAATTGGAAACTGCCTACGGACAATGTTAATTTGTGCGTTATTTGAATATTGAAAATTGCGAACAATTTTCTGAATAGGAGATTCTCCTACAGTTTCCCCTGTAAATTTCATCGATAAAATGTTGGGAGTGTTGGATGTATTGAAATCTATTTGCATCAAGACACCTAATGCCCCGTTTAATAATCCATCCCCAGTATTTACATTGACCGTCATCATGTACTTGGCAGTATTTTTCAGCAGAAGAGACGTACAGAGTCCCTGTGTAGCGGAAGTTTTAAAACCCTTCACTTCTTCTAATATTCTTTGTTTCCTAGCTGGTTCCAAATGGCCCGCCTTAATAAAATCTTCAGGAGTAGAGACAAATTGCTCATTTGCAATCGAGTTAAGTTTTGTTACATTGAATAAATCTACCTCATTATTATTACTAAACAGATGAACTGCATCTTCGGGTACTGCCACATTATTTAAGGCAGAAGCGAAAAGCTGATCGTCACGTTGACGCATTATCTCTGTGAGCTCAAAATATAAACTGGCACTACTGTTGGCGGACAAATGCATACCTAAACAGCAGTAGACGGCTTCCTGAGCGGATATCTCAGTGGCAAATATAAATGTTGTACATTTTGCTTAATAGTTACATTGTTGTTGTCTTTAATCTCATGGATTTCCTCGCGCATCAACATTGAAATACCTTTCTCAGATTTGTTTATATAATTAACGACATAGCTGCAGCAAGCATAGGGGTCTAAAATAAACTGAATATCCATATTTGCTCGCTGCAACAAAAGGTGCTTGTTATAAGCGTTAAGCTTGATTGCTTTAAAAGATCGCTTCAAAAAAACTTTTGGTTTCTTTATACTTGATCTTACAGCATTAATGTAGACCTCAGAAATAAGGTTAAGTTGATCGTGGGACAAAAAGTTATTAAAATCTTTAAAATTTTCTACGTTTTCACGATCAAATGGGAAATCGAGCAGACTTTGGATTTTTCGAAATTCCTACGATGCTCGGCCAAATTTGGAGCATTTTCTTCTAAAGGGAGGAGAATTTCTGTTTGAGGCATGGGAGGGTATGGGATACCAAATCTACAAATTTGTTTTGACCTATGTCAACCTTGACCTTGTGACTATGGAGTTGATATACAAAATATAAAGCAACGTCGGGGCAACTAGAAACAGCAGTAATAAACTGATCAATAAAGGACTTAACAGGCTTAAATGTGGACTCATTCTTTAGGTCGAGCTTGGGGTCGTCTTTCAGCCAGAACATGCCATGTATATGTGGAGAGCCTCTTTGCTGAAACTCCACTCTCCAATAAAACTTGATGACCTGGTGACAACCAAAGACACCGCCCTCCTTTTTCATCAGTTTAAAAACCTGTCTATATCGAAAATAAAAAAATCTGACACAGGTCACTGGGTGTGCTCTAATGGGACGAGCTTTCTCATTAAACCCCAATTTAACGCTTCTTCTTCGGATACTTCTAGCTTGTCTACATTTTTACATAGCAAGACTAAAAGCTCCGGCCACCTAGTTTCCGTTGCGGAAAATGTTATAAAAAAAGTTGGAAGCCCTACCTGCCTTATCATAGCCATCACCTTCTTTTTCTCGTCCTCCCAATGAGCAGGAGAATACCTTTTAAAAGCCTATAGCCATCAATATGAAGTATTAACCTATTTAAAGTTTCATCATTACGCACATCAGCAGCCGAAATGTCTTGAGTGGCAGAGTGCTTACGTAGGCAAATTGATGTGCTATTCCTAATGCTAATCATTTCTAACTTTTTAAAGTTATGAAATAATTTATCAGTTCTACAACCTCTTCTATCAAAATTCCTAAGCTCTGATCTAACTATAGTTGTAAAACTTATGCCTGCAAATATTGTGAGAAAAGCCAGCTCCTCTGAATCACAATCGGCTATCATGTCAAGAGGTCGCTGACCCTCTCCTGGTGCTATAGCAATTCGAGGAATATCTATGTTTTCAACAGGTACATTTTCCATGAAGGTTTTTTGACCTCCTGGATTCAACTCTACCTCATCTTTAACAACTCTATGCTCATTAGGTTGTGCTGCCTTTTCTAACACTTGACACACAATGTACAGTCTCAGCAGAGTAAGAAGACAACCACTGTTCATTGATAGTAACCTGGTGCTTCTTATAAAGTTCTGTGTTCACTAAATACCGAATTGCATCAACTATCTTTGAGCGCCTTATGGTTTCAGCCATGAAATCATGGTTATACTCCATCCTACGCTTAAGATGAATCTGAACTACTTCGGCTTCACTAAATGCCCTGGGAAGGGAAGTTACAACATTTGAAACTGGAATTGTCATATTGATCCTCTATAATGTGGAAACTTGATGTGGAAACCACAAACCTTTGCGACCATGATCGGGTCCCTGCTTGACTGCCCTATTAAAATTGGCTAAACTAGTTTTAACCTGCGATATCCTATCATCTGGAAGGGTATTCGCACGGTCCACTCTATTGCGGGACGCGTTTCTCCTATTCTCTCCTATTGGTGCAACTACTCCTATATAGACTCACTCTTTGCGACATATGCCTATGGGCTTCAAAGGTTTCCAACCTGAGACCTTTGACTTCTATCTATTGCCCTTTCTAAAATTCGCGTCTCCTGATTTTGTCGCTGAATCGCCCTTCTAACAGCATCTCGTCTGCTTTCGTTGGATCTGAATAGTGGACATTGCCTGCGCCTCGATCGACGCAAAGTATTGGCAAGTTGTTTGGCATTTCTAGTTGAATGATCAGTTCGTCGAACACGGCGACGAACTGCACCCTGACCTCTTTCCTGAGATTGAAACTCAGCATCTCGCCTACGCCTCGAACGACGCGAAGTGTTGGTAAGTTGTCCTTGAAATCTGATTGGCGAAGAAGCCCGAAGAGTAGAGGGACAAATTGTGTCCGGTAATTGCTCAACGGCCCTAAATGTTCTATTACTTCTGCGGACTCGATGCTGTTGACTATCTCCAACCCTTTCAGCTTCCCTAAATTCGAAATTATTTCCTACGTTCTCTATGTGCCTCTAGATTATTTACTCGTTCCTGCTCTGAAAAATCTATATCTGACCTATTCAAACGATTTTATTTTCGCTGTGTTTGACTCCTATTGCAAGCTGACTTTCTCTTAAGTCTAGGCATATTCTAATATAAAAGTTTTAAAATAATATATATGTTAAAAATAAAATTCTTTCTAATTAATTTAATTTGAATATATATTTATCAAAAATTAATATATAGTTATATATATAATAGTAGAGTTTCGGCGTCCTTTCTTTGTCATCATATTGGTGGCTGGCTCGAGGTCAAGTAAATATAATAAATATTTTATTTTTTCCGATATAATTCCGTTACACGTCGGTAACCGTCTTCAGGGCTAAAACACAAAATGTACAAAATTGGATTTTTAACAATGTTTTTTCTAAAACTAAATTAAACAATACTATCTTACATTCATATATTTTTCAAGTCTGCTCTTGCGGGCGCGAGTTCCTAACTGGCTTAATAAGTAAATTTCTGTATATGTGAGCGCAGTTTTCTGTGTCCGTTTTGTAGTTTAATCTATCTTGTCTTGGTGTGTTTATTATGTGTAGCATTTTGAGAGTGTAACATTTAGGATAGTGTTGTTCTTGTTGTAATATTGTTTTTGCGTCAAAATTCGGAGAGTGATGTTTGCGCAGTGGGACATAAGAGCTGTTTTTGTGTTGTACTTTGGTGTCGTATTTTAAAATCAGATTTGTGTTGTCTTTATCTTGTTTTCAATAGTTAGTTTTGTCGTTTCTTCGTATACACCATTGCATGTTTCCGTACTGTTGCCACTGCAAGGAATTTTATAAATTACATTGTTTTTGTCTTGTGGATCTTTTTTGGACTTAGTATTATTGTAGAAATGTTTTAATGTGTGAAACGTTTTGTGTGCTATTTGTATTTCTGTATTATTGTAACAATCAGATCTTAATAATCGTTCTGATAACGTAGGTACATAGATTAGAGATCCATATGATTTCACTTGTCTATTTGTAGTTTCTCTTGGTGTTTTTTTATATTTTTAATTAGTTTTTTGATTAGCGTTTTTGGAAAATCATTGTCTGTTAGTATTTCTGTTATTTCCTTTTTAATCTACTTGTGATATATTTTGTCAGATATGTCAAACATGCGTTTTATACAGCCTCTTGCTGTATTTATTATCATCGTTCTTGGGTGTTTTGAATTGTATTTTATAAGTCTTCCAGAAGCCATCGGTTTTTTATACCATTTGAGTTTTATATTTCCCCCTACTCTATTAATTACGGAATCCAGATATGGTAGTTTGTCATTTTGTTCTTTCTCTATCGTGAATTTTATATTTTTATAGTAGGAATTTAGTTCAAGTAGTATGTTTTCTGTTTCGTTGGAGTTTGTAATCGCAAAAAGGGTCATCAACATATTTTGTTAGTAGTCGTGGTTTTGTTTTTAATTTTTCCAACGTGATTGTCAGAAATTCCTCCAATTACAGGTGAAGCTGGGGAACCCATTGACATACCTTTTAACTGTGAGAGAAATGTGTCTTCATATTTAAAATATCTGTTTTCCATAATGCAGAACTTAACTATTTCTAGGAAAGTTTGTTCAGTTATCACAGTGTGTTGTTGTACGCCAATCGCAAACAACAAATTAACATAACTCTTAAGCGCGCTGCCACCTTGCAACAATTTTGATACGTTGCCAATAAATTATCGCCGCAATTAAAAAGTGTGCGAAACCTTAAATTTAAAATAATTATCTAAAGAATCTAATATATATTACAAAATATACATATATTAAAAAAAACAAAGTAGATAAAATGTTAGTAAATTTTTTTCAAACATAGACTCAATAGACGTGGGGAGATAATATAATTTACACATATTAATATAATTTATATGCAAAACATATAAAATCGACATGTTATATGTATATATATTAAAAGCTATCGATATGATAGCTCATAATATATAGTGAAATCTCAATTAATATTTATTTAATAAATAGTCAATATATAAATTATTAAATAATAATAATAATAATGTCTATATTATAAAGCTTGTAAATACCTGCATTCATGCATACAGTTAACCACGCTATTGGTTGTATATAATTTTACATATGTGTGTGTGAACACAAATTAAGTATGTATTAAGTATCACAGTGGTGGCGCTCATAGGCCATAAATCAAAAAATCTAAGTCAAAATATTTAGGTAAAAAGTAACCAAATTAGCTGTTAAATATCCAACTTTTTCCAGTCCTAACCGGTTTTCGCTGGAAATCTAACGGTTCCTGTTAAAAACAGCTTTCAAAGTTGTGAACAACTGTTCTTTTGCAAGGCAAAAATTGCATGCGTGCTTATTTTGTCATTCAAGCCAAACTTCAAAAAATTCAAACGTCAAGATTAGTGAACGGATTTTATTCATTTAACATGGAATTTAAAGCTGAAGGTATTTACTTTAAATCCATTTAGTAATAATAAACTATTATGTTTAATCGTTTTTGTGAAATAAATGTTGTAAAAACCATGAGTTTTGTTCATTTTGTGTGCGTCTTTTTCATGTTTACATAAACTTTTAGTTGTGACCCCCCTCGCTCCCTCCAATGTGAGTATTATCAATGTATTAACCAATATTTTTAGATAATGAAAATGTTAAGTGTAGCTGCAAATAGTTGCAAATGTGCCTGTAATCTTCAATATACTAACACCGCCTTTATATTTTTAATGGTTAAAATCGCGACTCGAGTTGCTGCTTTTCCTTTGTTTTTGTGATGTTGCTTTTGTTTTCTTCATTTGTGATTGTGTTTGTGTTTTTATACACTTTTGTATATTTTTATGGTATAGGCGATTCTTATAACTGTGTGTTTTCACGCAGACATATATTTCATCTTTGGTGCTCCGAAAAGGGCACAAATTTTGAAAAAACTTAGAGTGTGATTAATTTAGTAGAACTTGGCATTACAAACAATGATTGTACAGCCGATTTAAATGAACTTGAGAAATGTATTGGTTACATTTGTAAGAAAATAATTGAGTTCATGGGTAAATACAGGCGTAAAAAGAGTTTTTTTCAAAAAAATATCAATCGAATTGGCTGAACACCAAAGAAAATGTCATTGTGTATAATAAATTCATTTAAATTTATTTTCGTTTATTGTTGAAACATACTGATTTGACTACTAAAAGTATTCTAAAGCGCTTTCCTTATATAAGCGCTACCTTATGGCAATATTTTACAGGGCAGCTATGGTCCGATTTTGATAAAATTAAAACAAGAATTCTAGAATAATACAAAATGGCCATGCCTCAAATTCTATGAAAATATGTTGAGAACTGGATACTCTATAATTTTTTCCCTAAAAATTTTCCAATCGTTCCTATGGGAGCTATATAATATAGTCGTCCGATTTGAATAATTTTTACACAATATTTTTAATATATTTTTCTAGATTTACTGTAAAAATTTCATAGTGATATCTCCACAAGAAGTATTTATGGCCGCCGCTCCATACAAGCCCGACCACTGTGCATATAAGTGTTTGCATGTATGCACTTGTTTTTTCGGTAATTGACATGTGCATGGAAAAAAAGAGTCGAGAAACAGCTTGCGCTTCGCGCTCGCATCGTTTGTTCTTTTCTTTCCTACACAAGTAATTTAGTTGTGACGTCATCGACAACTTCTTTGCTGGTCGAAGGCTCGAAATGGTTTATCTAATAACTTCAGTGTTTATTGTCCGATCGGATTGCAATTTGGAGGATTAGTTCATATAGTATTTATCTATATATATACTAAAGCAGAACGTTAAGAAATGAGTAAGTCGCAATGTAAATCAAAATTGGTGGTTTGCGGGGGCGATAGGCGTGTTATTCCAAATTGAAAATAAACTTGATCTGCGTATGGTAAACAGGAATCTTCATGCTAAATTTGGTGTTCCTAGCTTTTGTAATAGCTGAGATCGGCGCGTTCATACAGACAGACGGACATGGCTCAACCGACTCGGTTAGGGATCCTGAGCAAGAACATATATACTTTATGGGGTCTCCGACGTCTCCTTCTGCCCGTTACATACATTTGCACAAAGTTAAAATACCCTTTTTTGGCCATTTTCAATGGTCCAAGGGTATAAAAAGATAACTCAAATCACCATGACTATTTAACTATTATATAATATATATATATATTTATAATATATGTTATTAATTTAAATTCGCAAGGAAAATTGCGCTTTATTTGGATTTGAATTTCGTTTTGTATTGTAATAATATGTTCGAACGACACGCACAAATTTCATTGACGAACAGAAGAACAACACATGGACAATGCAAAAGCGAATAGATAAGTGTCGTAAGCATTAGACTAAGCGAGAGAGCAATAAGTATTTGTATGAATTTTTGGCGCTTTCCAAATATTAACACACATTTACTTATGGTAATAAAATAAGGAGAACGAGAGCAACTGTCGAGCAGCACGCTTAATGTCATATGTATGTATTGTATATTTGTAGAAACATATGTTTACACACATTTACTTATGTAATAAAATAGGCGAAAAGTGGCAAAATTATAAAATTATATGAAAAAAAAATTGTCGCGGACTGATGTCGACCGTATTTGGGATTGGTTTGCTGCCGCGATCGACATGTGAAATGTTTGTGTTGATTTTTATTAAAAAAAATTAAACGTTCAATAACTATTTATTAAAATTTATTTAAAAATAATTATTTATATTAAATGTAAAACAAATATTATAATTTGTTTGTCTTAAATATTGCATGATAAATAAATAAAAATCATATTAAAGAAAATCTATTTTTAATCGAAATTTAATTTAACATGAGATTAGCGGATTTGGATATCACAGATTTCCCTCGTCTGCAGCTTTCGTTTTAGTTTCTTAGAATAAAAGAAATAAATAAAACGGAAAAAATTCAAAACGATGTCGCACATGAGAATCGAACTCGCGCCACACAATTCAAACACAAGCCTACAAAATTCCGTCGACCACTGCAACCACTCAAATATTGGCTCTTCTCATGCTTGGTCGTCAAGCTTGCATGGTAAACCATTTCTATTACCACCGACCGATAGAAACTACAAAGTTTTATTACTGTGTGTCTGAGTACTGTATATATGTACGTTCAAAACGAATTTAACTCATTTCATATCTTACCTAATTAAAGTCCGATTTAAATTAAATTTTCACAAAAAATGGAAAAATGTTTCTCATGTGTTATATTCAACTTTGGTTGTTGAGTTAATATTGTGATATATACAAATCCGCTACATATTAAAATAAATTTCAATTAAAAATAGTTTTTTCTTAATTTGATTTCGGTGATTTGATTTATTTGTTATGCAATATTGACGACAAACAAATTATAATAATTATTTTACATTACAAATAATTATTATTATTAATTAATTATTTTACATTACAAATAATTATAATTTTTAAAAAAAATGTAACAGATAAAATGTTTCTTTAATGAAAATCAACAAAAACATTTTACATTGTGACCATTGAAAATGGCCAAAAAAGGGTATACTAACTTTGTGCAAATGTATGTAACGGGCAAAAGGAGGCGTCGGAGACCCCATAAAGTATATATATTCTTGCTCAGGATCACTAACCGAGTCGATTGAGCCATGTCTGTCTGTCTGTCCGTCTGTCAGGATGAACGCGCCGATCTCAGCTATTACAAAAGCTAGGGATCGCAGATCAAGTTTATTTTCAATTTGGAATAACACGCCTACCACCAATTTTGATTTACATGGCGATTTACTCATTTCTTAACTTTCAGCTTTAGTATATATATAGATAAATATTATATGAACTTATCCTCCAAATTGCAATCCGATCGGACAATAAACACTGAAGTTATTAGATAAACCATTTCGACCCTTCGACCAGCAAAGAAGTTGTCGATGACGTCAGAACTAAATTACTTGTACAGGAAAGAAAAGGACAATCGATGCGAGCGAGTTATCAGTGTGTCCAAAGGGGGAAGCTGATGAGTTTGGATATAGTTATCGGTATGTCCAAAGAGCGAAGCTGGTGAGTTTGAATTTCGACGAAGAATAAAATATGCGACTGAGTTGTTTCGAGTTTAAAACCAGAGTAAAGTTTATTGTGTCGGAGAAGTCTCCTCTAGCTCTTGGTTACTCAAGTTTCGTCTTATACATAAGTGCTTAGGTTCTTAATGTAAACATAATCATGGTTTTTTGTGCCGCCTCAGCATTCGGCTGGCCGGGTTCCTTGCGGACAATGTTGGTGTGCAACTTTGTACGCGAAGTCAGCACTTGGCTGGATGCGGCTCTCCAGTTGTTCGCCTTCCCGGTTCAGTGTCCGGCAATGTTAGAGGCGTGGAGGTTTAGGGGGTGAGGTGATAACTCCTCCCTCCCCAGTTTGAACCGATGATCTTCATAGACATGGATGATGTGCTTCGTTCGTCGGTGCAGCCATAGGATTATTGCCAAGGATGGTACCAGTCCGAGCAGAGTATAGAGTGTCCAGGTGTGTCGTGTGGTATTGTGATGGACGGCCAGGATTTTACTCATTGTTTGAGCGGCTTCGAGATGAAGTGGTTATTTCGCGCATAGGGGGGAGGGCAAAATCCAGTTGTTCGGGAAAGGTGTCAGCCGTGCCGTCGTAATCGATACCGTTAATTTGTATCGTTTCATTACTATATCTGATGATGGCTGACCCCGTTATGGAGAGCTCAGAGCCATTAGTTAGGGATATTTTCAGGTTGTTCACGTTGAACGCGAAGATGTAACCTCTCTTCGCTTCGAAGACATCAGTGATGGGGCCGGTTTCTCGCACATTGCAGGAACTGTTTTCTCCGTTTAAAAGATTTGTCAGGCATGTATTATTCTGCGGTGTGTCGATAAAAAAGACCTCGTCGCACAAGAATGTGTTATCCAGTTTAGGGCATCTCCGTGTCATATGATATTTCTTATTATTAGTATTATAGGCTTAGTAGTTTGGGGTAATTATAAAATAAGTGTTATATATGGGTAACGGAACTAGTCTTGCGAGGGTATAACCAGGCTGTTTTGAATATTGGTACTTTGATATTAAAAATAATTTTTTGTTCGTAGCTTAGCGTGTTAATTTGTAGGAAGTTGTATATATTTTGTTCGTTCTTGATTGTAATATTTTGTTTTTCCAATATCTTTTTTATTTTATCTATTTCCTGTTCATTTAAGATGAACTTGGGAATTATATTTATTTTTGCTAATAACATACTTTCCGTTATGTCATTCAGGTGATTGATGAATAATTCTACGTTATAGTTAATCCTGTTAGTATACTGCATTTCTTCCAGAAGGGTATCATGCATGTTTAATTGTTTGTAAATTTTATTTTGTGAGGTTTCAAGGAATTTGATTATCAAAATTTGCTCATTGTTTATATGATTCGTAATGTTTTCGAACAGTGTAAGTATTTTGTTATTAAACAATTTTTGGTTTAGAAAATTGTCATTAATGACTGTAGAATTTTTCTTTATATTGTCTAATTCTTCATGGATCTCTCTGTCGTCATTGGCATCCATGTTGCCGGTAACAACTTTTACAAGACTACCCAGTCCGTTGACCAAATCACGTTTGTTTCTATTAAATGGAGTTAAGGCTTTGAGCTTGACCTGGGCTTGGGTTAGTTTTGCTTTTAAATTTCGGGGTGAAATCCATTAATAGTCAGGTAAAATTGTTCCATACATCTGCTGTAGTCTTGTAAGTTAATGACATGGCTAATTATCTTGTATCTGTCAATTAGTAGAGCTTTACCTAGTTCTAATCTGGCTATTGGGGTGTTATCGTTTAGGTAACGGACAGAGATGGCCTTAATCGACCCGAAGGTGAATCTGAAATGGCAAATTAAGAGGGCGTGGGGTCAATTGTCATCAGTGTTAGGTAAATTATTACCTTTCTTCCTTTTCAGGACTATCTTTCGAATTTTTGACTTGTGTAATTTTTGATTTTTAGTAGTAATTAAACTGTGGCCTTTGTCGCGTTTAACTTTGTGAATGGAAAACCTAGGTGTTATTTTGTTCCGTCTGTTTTCCTTCCTGAGAATTAGAGTGTCGGGTTCAAGGGTTATAGGGTCTGTTCTAGTTTCATTTGATTTTAGGGTTCTCTTAGTTATGTCGTTTGAAAGCTTTTCTGTAACGATGAGGTAAAACTTTTCTCGGAATTCATTTAATTTTGTCAAGTAGTCATGTTCATTATTGAACTTGATTGTTTGATTGAATATATGGGTGCGTCCATTAAATAGTTCGAAGGGAGTATGTTTAGACGCAGAATGAATTGCGTTATTATATGTAATTAGAACTTCGGACATTTTCTCGTCATTCTCAAGCTCCGCGATCGGCTTATGTATAAGCGTTAGATCGTATTTCAAGAGCTTGACAAAGTGTCACAATGTATTTACTCTACATATATGAAGGGAAGATACACTACACCTCCCTTTTTAATGAAATAACGTAACGTCTCGTTATGTGCCGTGAATAGTCGGCGAAGTTTTTTATTAAACGTCGATAGTAATTGCAGAATGCAACAAATCTTCTAGCGCTATCTGCATCTGTGGGAATTGGATACTTTTGGATGACGTCATATTTCTTGTCATCCGGCAAGATTCCTTTGTCAGTGCATTTATGGCCTAAAAAGGTTACTTCATGCATGAAGAACGAACATTTTTCTGGGTGTAATTTCAGGTTATGCTTCCTACATATGTCAAAAACGTTTGTTAAGTTTTTAACCATATGTTTTTCGGAGCAACCAATTACAACTAGATCGTCCATGTATAGGAAAGCTTGCGAAGGTTCTAGACCAGAGAATGCTATAGTCATCATTCTTTGGAATGAATTGGGCGCTATTTTTAAGCCGTCTGGCAGTCGCGTGGAGCGATATGAGCCATTGCTCGTTGAAAATTACGTTATATTTCTAGAATCTTCATCAAGTTCTATTTGATGAAAGCCAGACATTAAGTCTAGACATGAGAAATATTTTTCTTTTCCTAATTGATCGAGTATATCGCCTATCCTAGGGAGCGGGAATTTATCGGACAGTAGTTTTTCATTTATTTGACGATAGTCAATTACTAATCGCCATCTTTTTTTATTAGAGTCCGGTAGAGCTTTTTTTGGAACAAGTAGCAGCGGGCTGTTGTATTCTGATTCAGATGGTTCTACTATTTTGTCTACAATTAGTTTTTATACTTGGGACTTTATTTCTTCTATGTGACTGTGAGTTTTTTATATTAACTGATTCATTGTCTTTCAATCTCAATTTTTGTTTATAACAATTATTTGTTGTAATTGATTCGGTTTCAAGTCCGAATATATCACTATATTGTATGCATAATTTTTCAAGTGTGCTTTTGAAAAGTGGCGGAAAATTTTTTTTTAGCTTTTGCAATACATTTTCCGTTCTTTCTATATTATCGGACTTAATGACGTTGTAATTTTCTAATGATTCCTATTCTATTTTGTCTAGGTTCACCATTTGATTATTTGGTGTTGTATTTAACAATCGGACAATAGCCATGTTAGCTTTTGCTACCATATTTGCTATAAAAATGCTAGGTTGAATTTCTTGGTTTGGTATTAATATATCAATATCGGACGGACTTATTGAAATTCTGCGGAATACTTCGGATCTTGCTGGTAGAAGAGTTGTGTTATTTCCAGAATTGTATGTAATTGGTACATAAATCGGATATTTTAACTTATGGGGTCTAATTATAAACCAGTCTTCATTTGGTTTGAAGTCAAGTTGGCAATTGTACTTCTTAATAAAGTCAATGCCTAATATACCATCACATGGTATTGGAAATTTAAAATTAACAACATGAAAATTGTGTGGTATTATGAATTTCCCCTTTTTGAATTTCTGTATTGATCATTCCGATGGAGTGTTCGACTCCTTGGCCTATGCCTTGAATATTTATCTGTTGATTATTATCAACGTTCGTGGATTCTATGACAATTTTCTTTTAAAAGTGAAATGTCTGCTGCAGTGTCTATTAGGAATGTCAATTTTTTGTTTGTTTTGGCATTGGAAAAAAATCCATATATATTTAGATTGAGATTGATCGAACAAGCTAGTTTTATATATCTAAAAGTGCTATTGCTATTGTTATTTCCGTTGTTATAATTTTTACCTCGATTGGAATTGTTACGAGGGTCGTTTGATAAGTCCGTGACTTTTTGAATAAAATATATTTTTTTCGTCAAAGAAGCGTTTTATTTCTCAACATAATCTCCTTTTAGCTCTATACATTTAGTCCAGCGTTTTTCCAATTTTTTTATTCCTTCCAAATAATAGGTTTTCTCAAGGCCCTCAAAATAGTCGTTTGTTTCTGTGATGACCTCTTCATTTGACCCGAATCTCTTACCGCCGAGCCATTTCTTCATGTTTGGAAACAAAAAATAGTCACAGGGGGCTAAATCTGGAGAATATGCTGGATGGGGTAGCAGTTCGTAGCCCAATTTATGAAATTTTGCCATGCTGACTACACACGTGTGCACCCGTGCATTGTCCTGATGGAACAGCACTTTTTTTCGCCAAATGCGGTCGTTTCTGCTTCAAATCAATATCGAATCTGTCCAAAAGCTCTGAATAATATTCGCCGGTGATCGTTTTACCCTTTTCAAGGTAATCGATGTGAATGATACCTTGTGCATCCCAAAAAACTGTGGCCATGACCTTGTTGGCCGACAGACCCACCTTGGCCTTCTTTGGTGCACGTTCACCCGGAGAAACCCACTGTCTTGATTGTTCTTTGGTCTCTGGTGTGGTGTGGTGGATCCATGTTTCGTCTACGGTAACGAAACGGCGCAAAAATTCGTTTGGATTGCGGTTGAACATCGCCAAACACTCCTTTGAAATGGTCACACGGTTGCGCTTATGGTCGTGTGTGAGCAATCGCGGCACCCATCGCGCGGAAAGCTTTTTCATGTCCAAATATTCATGTAAAATGTGATGTACCCGTTCAGTTGAGATGCCTACAGCCTCAGCTACCTCACGCACTTTCATTCTCCGATCATCCAATATCATTCCATGGATTTTGTCGACGATTTCTGGCATGACGACCTCTTTTGGGCGACCTGAACGTTCGGTATCACTTGTACTGGTACGACCACAACGGAACTCAGTAAACCATTTCTTAACCATTGAAATTGATGGTGCAGAGTCCCCATAATATTTATCAAGTCTTTCCTTGGTTTCGGTGATGGATTTTTTACGCAAAAAATAATGCTTAATTAGCACACGAAATTCACTTTTTTCCATTTTCGTTAAAATTCACGAGATCGTCTGCTTTCAATGCCTATAAAACGCAAACTAAGAAACGCAGCTTTCTCAAAATTTTACAGTCAGCTGTTAATCGATAACTGCTGACAGGAGCAGTGTTGTATTTAGAGCAGGTGCGCGGCAAATACAAAAAGTCACGGACTTATCAAACGACCCTCGTATTACCGCGGTTACCGCCTCCTTGGTATTCTCGGTTACTGTTGTAATTGTTATAATTTCCATTATTGTCTCTGCCTCTATTTGAGTTACCATTACGGTTGCCTCTATTTTGACGACAGAACAATACTGCATCGCTCTTCCCAGTTGCGTCGGGACAGCTACCAACGAACTTTGAGATAGCGTCGTTCATATTGTTGAAAGTACCTGCTTGCATTATTAGCTTTACTTTCTAGCCTTGATAGCATGCTGTGTGCTATATTTATTGGCTAAATCAAGTGAAAGTCCATCATTTATATATGCACTTTCAAGAGATTTTGTCATATGCTCAACATCTTTTGTATATTGGTTGGCAGTTTTATTCTTTTGTTGAAGGTTCATCAGCTTTGCTGTTATCACTTCAACTGACTCGCCCTTTACATTTCCTCTAAGACTTGAAATTACCTGTATTATGGTAGTTTCACTGCTTATCAGATTTCTTGCTGTTCCTTTTAATTTGGTTTTTATAACCGAAACAGCTAGAGACTCATGTTCTCCTTTGATTAAATTTACTATATTTAGAGCATCTATAAAACTTGTTAAGTTTTCAGCTTTACCGTCAAAGTCAGGTATAAGCTTTGATGTTGTATTTAGAAAATCAATATTGGACTGTGCCATTGTATTTTCTATTTTAAAGTTTTCTGGTTGTTCTTGATAAGGGGTTTCAGCTAATGTTAATATAGCTGAAATTTTTAGGTTTAATAGGTCTTTATCTTCGATGTCGGTATATTTTTCTTCCGACTCGGTGACCTCTAAATCAATTTCTTCTGGTTCTATTGATTCAGATTGTTCGTCTGCATCAATCGTTAAAGGGGTATTTAGTATATTTAGGAATTGATATATCCAAACTAAATTTTTTTTTAACTACTATCAAGTTTAATCGAAATTTGATTAATACTCTTGATAACTTAGACCAGTGTTCAGAATTGATTGTTTTCCTATGTTCGTATATTAGTCTTCGTGCTTCATTAAAGTCGACTAATGTTGATGAATGTCTTTGAATTGTTTCTGCCTGTATAGGCCTATTCGGCGATAAGCATTTAAATGACTTATCGAATTTAATTTTTATATTTTTAATTGATGTGCATATTTCATGCCATTCCATGCTCTAATGTAATTTACGAACTGTTACTATTTTCCCTGGCCCTAGTATGGGGTGTGTGATTTCTACAATTTCTGCGATAACATTTGGTATTGACTTTAATACCATAATTTCTTGTTTTCTTTCCAAACCAATCATTGGAAAAAACTCGCAGTTGTAGGTGTTAAGATATAATTGTTGCACTTCGTAAAGGCTTACGGGTTGCTCGGAAAGTAGAAAGTATATTTTACTTGCGAAGTGTGGGTCTCTACTCAATGTTTCTTTTATTTTGTTTTTAATGTTCATTTTTTTTTAAATATTTGAAAAACAATTTTTATTCAATTGAAGATTTAATTTGGATATTCAAGATACTAATTAGACTTGATCCAGATCTAATGCGTTACTCAAGTATCTTTTCTTGAGGCACCTATTGTGCAATTTATATAATTTTGTTATCATACTCGCACATAGCAGTACTACTACTATTATGAGGAGTACTGTAATTGTTTTAAGTTCAGGCTGTGATATCTGAACTGTATTAATTACATTTACGGTGGAGTCCGCTACATTGGAATTATGGTCTAGCATAGTAGACGGTTCCGTAGTTATGGTTTTTGGGGGCTCTAGTTTTGATATGGCATTATTGCTTATGCTCATTCAATTAAACTTATAGAATTTATAAAATTTACTTAAACGTCTGGGTTTATGACGTTTTCAAAATGCCTTTCGACGTATTCTTCGAGGCGAGCTATTTCCTGCAATTCTTCTGCGTTTATGGTAAGCCAACAGTAGGCAGTAAATCCGACAGATATAAAAATGCGTGAGTAAAAACGCCCTAAAATGGTGGCGCGAATATTGCTATACTGATATATGTCTATAAGCATATCTAAGTGAATGATATTTGAAATATATATTCAATGAAACGTTAATTTAAATTGGTATTGGTAAAATGCCATATAATATGGTAAATAATGTATTTTCTTCGGAAAATAAAAAATAAAGATGTGTTTTTTTTTCAAATCATGATCGTTATATTGT
Source organism: Zaprionus ornatus (assembly GCA_018904035.1). Lineage (NCBI taxonomy): Eukaryota > Metazoa > Arthropoda > Insecta > Diptera > Drosophilidae > Zaprionus > Zaprionus ornatus. The sequence goes on from JAEIFZ010000251.1 coordinate 291,254, forward strand.
CATTAGCAATATTGTTTGCAGCTGAGTATATATACTCAGTGCCAGAGACATGGAAATATTAGAGTTGGAATGTGGTTGGCTCACAATTCAATGTTACAAATCAATAGAGAAAAAAAAAATTTCTCCAACCACATTTGCTAATAAAAGCCTATCAGTTTTTTTTTTTGTTAGTAATTTCCAAGCAGCGGTTTCCCTCCTCGGCTTGGGTTTATATCTTAATAATAAGGCAAATTGGAGCATTTGCATTTAAGCAGCCCGTTTGCGTTTCTCGTTCTCGTTCTCAATTTGTTCAAGACGCTCTATGTAGTGTTGCCGGGCCGTCTCCTCTTTAGCCAACTGGGTCATCTCCTTGACCAGTCGGCGTTGCTGAAGCAGTTTAACTCTTCTTTCAGAGCGTTTGTGCTTTTTCACCTCCTGCCTTTCCTGTCGTGCCCGGTACTCAGCTATTATGAGTGGGCGTGGTCCATCGGAGGGGTTCTGCTGGAGCGCTTCTTCCAGCGTTGGCAGGTCCCTTTGTACTATGGGCTGCGCATTAGAAAATTGTGGCTCATCTGCCATCAATTGCCGCTTTGTATTGCTGTGTGTTATTGTGTGTTTGTTGTGTATACTTGACTTTGTGCGTTGTTTATTATGTGTTTATATAGAATTCTTCTTGAAATAGAACATTTGTCGTTGTGTATTAATTTTGCATTAAAATCGTCCAACAGTAGAACAAGTATTGTAATACAAGTACATTTTAGACGTGTTTGTGTGGTTGTTGTTGTTCGCACATGTATAATTTTTCTTGTAGGTTCTTATGAGCCATATATGTTGGCGTTCATAACCTTTACACAACTTGCACATGCCACACATGTATATAACACAGCACAATAACACAATCACCGGGACAGGAAGACTCGAGACCGAGTCACGGTCGCCATATAATATCTATAAAAAGAATTGTTCAACAGTATTATGGATTCAGAGCGTCTGCTCTGTTCGAGTAATTTTATTGGAATCCCTGTAGCATGCTGTCTTTGGGTGCAGCTAACCCGCACATGGTATACTTAATCCTATGTACTCTTTATTGCGCATACACCGAATTATTTTAGAATTGGGTTGTTTGAAGTTCATTAACCAAGTCAATGGTTTATGGTCGGTGACTATGGTAAATCTCTTGCCAAAGAGGTAGGGTCTGAAGTATGGCACCGCCCATATAATAGCCAGCATCTCCTTCTCAATTATGGAATAGTTTGTTTCCGCAGTTGACAAGGTTCTGCTAGAAAAACATACGGGTTTATCATAGTTTACGGGACCCTCTGATAAGACAGCTCCTATTGCAAAATTGCTTGCGTTCGTAGTTAATGTAAAAGGTTTAGTAAAGTCTGGGTAAAGTCGTCATCTATTATAATCGACTTATTGTTGCCTTTTAACTTCTTCGACATGGGTTGGGAAAGTCTTGCAAAATCTCTAATAAATTTCCTGTAGTAGCCTAACAAACCGAGAAAAGACTTAATTGTTTTTTTACTGTGAGGACATTGGAAGTTTTTAATGGCTTCGATTTTATTGGGGTTAGGTTTAACACCTTCTTGTGAAACGATATGGCCAAGGAATTCCGTCTCCTTCCTGAGGAAGTTGGACTTGGTTAGTTGTACTTTGAAGTTAGCAGACCTAAGTCTTTCGAAAATAATTTTTTAGTGTATAAGGGGCTCTTGTGAAGAAGTTGAGAAAATTATTATATCGTCCAAAAAGACTAGGCAGATGGTTCCGATGAGGTCCCTAAAAATATTGCCCATCACCCTTTGGAAAGTGGCTGGAGCATTTTTAAGACCAAACGGCATCCTAATGAACTCGTAATGACCTCCTTCTACTGTAAATGCAGTTTTGGGTGTGTCATTAGGGTTCAGAAGAGAAGTATTTGGCTTTGCCCAAGCTGTCTAAGATGTCTGCAATGTAAGGTATGGGGTACCTATCAGATATAGTTTTCTCATTGAGTTTCCTATAGTCGATAACGAGACGCAATTTTTTTCTTCCGTAGGAGTAATTTTTTTGGGAACGACCCAAACAGGGGCGCTCCACGGGGAATAGCTAGATTTGATGATATCTTGGTTTAGCATTGATTCTATTTGCTTTTTAACTTCCTCTTTATGGATGTAGGGGTACCTATAGGATTTTGTATGAATGGGGGTATCGTCCATAGTTTTGATGGCGGGTGTAATCTTGTTAGTGAAGGTAAGTGGCGTTTCTTCGTTGTAGAAGATATCTAAATACTTCTTGCAAAGTGAAAGTAAACCTTGCTTCTCTTCAGGGGATAGGTTTTCGGTATTAAGGGCTTGTAGGGATGTTGCGGAGTCTTGGGGTTGTGGGGAAACTGAGGTGATGCTGAAAAGTTAGAGGCTATCGACGGTGGAGTATGGCATACTTTCTATCGGGCTTTCGAGATACAACAACTGATCTACATCGCTATAGTTTGTGATAACGAAATTGACAGTATTGTTTTGAGAAATTGAGTTGATGTAGAAATCGCCTTGTTTGGTTTCCACTGGTAGTGGCAAAACAGCTTTCGTGTGCCCAGAGATGTTAAATACGTTCGAAGTTAAGTTACTGTGGGTCCATAAGGGTAGTACTTGGAGTTGCAGAGAGAGAGAGACTGTTGGCTTCCCGAGGCAGGTTGCTGGAAATTCGGGTTGGGTTAAGGGTTCTCCTCTATATTGTTCAGACTATGCGGCGATGATCGGAAGGGGTTTGATGTACTGGCTTGGTTATCGTTATTGCCGGATTGGGGTGTACGGTTGTCCTCTACGGTCATTTCGGTCATTTCGTCCGTTGCGGTTGTTATTGCCATTATTATTTTGTTGATTCCTACTATCTGATTCATTGGGTCTCTGCTCTGTTCTATTGGACCGATTGTGTTGTGCCCTATATAAGGTCTGCTATATTTGACATTGCTCGTATGCCTGTTCGAGAGTAGAAGGGGACTTTAGCCTGACGAATGTCTTGAGGGGTTCTCTCAAGCCTGTGATAAAAGCGTTGAGACACACTTCGTTATAGACAACTTTCTTGGCGTCTATAACGGTGTTATTGTGTTCACTGTTCTTAAGTATAGAGAAGAGTTGGCTTCTCACCTTTGTATACCAAAGAACAGTTGCCCTAAACTCAGAAAATGTGCTAAGCTCGCTTAACAAGTTGGCTTCGGTTTTTCTACTCGAATAGAGGCGGATGAGATTGTTCTTTATCTCGTCCCAAACCAGGGGAGTATTTGCGAGCTCCAAGGCTTCGTCGGCTCTATCAATAATTTTGTTCCTAATGGTCCTCAGAGTAAGTAAGCCGTATGGCGTTCGATCCGCTCCCCTGATGAGCATTAGAATTTCCTCCACGCTAGTAATGAACCTATCTAATTGACGGGGAGTGCCGTCAAAAGTTGGCAAATGCTCAACGAAAGCCATAATGTTTAGGCTTGAATGTCGTTGAGATTACCGAGCTAAATCCACTGACAGTGGGTGTTAAAGGAGGTGGAGTGGGACGGCCAGAATCATTGCCTGAGTCCATTGTAGGTTTTTGGCAAGGAGTTGACTTGGGTTCTACTGAAATCGGAAGAAGAGGGTCAGATCGTCTAATAGGGTGAGGAAGCTTATTAGTGGTTGATGAAGCCCCGACAACTGAACGTGTAGTCTTCCTAAGGTTGTAGACGAGTTTCTTTAACATTAAAGTTTAAATTACCCGATATATCGTATATGATCGGAAAACAATGAACAAGTTTTTTACCTCAAGAAAATGTATGGGTATGCTTATAATGTACGAGTATCTCAAGTGTGAATTGTGTACTTATTTAAGTGTATATGTATTTTAAACGTAGATGGTGTGCTTATTTTAAGGTGTGTGTATATATATAGTGTGTTTTTAACATAGATGGTGTACTTATTTTAGGGTATTTATAAATGTAACGGGTATATTTCTTCTTGGGTGTGGATGTGTATTTTGAATTTCGTGTGTATTTACTTATTTGTATGTGTGTTTGCTTGTACGTCCTTTTTTCTATATTTTATCAGACTCTGCAATGTTATTTGTATTAATATTTATTTATGTACAGAATTACATTATGAAAGGGAACAAAGTATAAATATATGTCGACTTCTCTGATGCATATTTTGTTATTTAGAATGTGCTTTCATGGGTGTAGCGACACTTCGCGGGAGAGCGAAAGGCGAGATAGCTTGACGATACTCAAGCGTTCACCCTTTACTTCGACTCCCCTGGAATGGGTCCGCAGCCACACATGCAGCGTTGTTGTTGCCATGAGACGTTGGATGAGACTCGTTTGGTCCGAAATATGATATGTGTTTATGTTTTGACAGTGGGAATATCTGTGTTTAGGTTCTTCGCCGTTGTTTGGCGGTGTGTGCGTGAGTGTTCAACTGTGTTGAAGAAGCTTTAGTACTTCATTTGTTTATATCACAGTGGCATGAAGATCAACGTTTGATTTCACACCACCGTGGCTACGTTGTATGTAAATGTGATAAAATATTTTGTATGCATGTGTACTCGTCGTCAGTGTAATGATCAGCGTTTGATTCCACACCTACGCGGCTACATTATATAGCGTGGTATGTAAGTGAATGCGATAAAATATTTTGTATGCATGTGTACTCGTCGTCAGTGTGATGATCGGCGTTTGATTCCACACCAACGCGACAATGCGGTACATGAGTGTGTTGTATTGTACTTGATATCATGTGCTCGAGTGTATATATGTATGTATGTAGAAGGGCTTTTGGGCGATACATTTGTATACGGCACAGCAGCGTAACGATCAGCGTTTGATTTCACACGGCGTTTGATTTCACAGTACATATGCACAAGCACATGGGTATTTTGAGTTGGCAGTTTTACGAAACGGATGTGTTTAATATACGCTGCGCGAAAATCCTCTTAATTCCGAGTTAGCCTTGCCATAACAATTGACTATCACACAGAGCCGCATCGGGGTAATGTGCAATTGCTCGGCTGCGCGATCAAATCGGGTTAAAAATATACGTGAGCCAATAAGTTGCAAATTTGTAATATTCTGCAATATTTGTTGTGGGTGGCACAGCTGTAAAATCAGCTGTTAGTGCTGCCACCTTATCGCAGAGGTCATCTAATCCACTGGCGTTGCCAGATCAACAGCGCTGCCAGTGCTACCACCTTATCGCAGAGGTGATCGGATCCACTGGCGTTTGTCAGAGTTTTGCATGCCGATATAAGATTTTAAAATTTAAATTTACATTTAAATTTTCTGGAGTGGACCAATAATTAGAAAGGCGAAAGGCACAAAGGTCGCGGACAGACCAAAAATCAACATCTCACCTGTTCGGTGCCTAAGTAGATGCTCTGGTGTCCGAGAAGAGGCGGAATAACCTCCATCAGGCTAAGTTTAGGAGAAATCCGTGGCCTTCGAAGGACCCTTTCTTGGTATATTGGTGCTCCACGCATACAGCCGGCTAATCCGTTGTCACTACCAATTAAATGGACACTGATGACGAGTTTTCAGGAGGAGCTCCAGAATGTCGAGGTCCACAGTAAGAGGAGCAGAATCTCCAGTGCAGGACGCCGGAATCCCTGTGCCGGCGGTTGTGACGGATGATCAACCGTTGCCCAGACGCCGTAGTGCTGTAGAGTTGGACTACTTGGTTAGTAGCTCTAATTCTAAGAGCAAACAAAAGGAAATTGATGTTATTAGCGTGCTAACACAAAAGAGCAGTGGAAAATCGCCAACTGGATCGCCTACACGACCCTTAGACCTAGCCACGATGTTCCAAAACGACGATCTAAGGAGCATACTCGCCAAGATGAGTGGCAAAATTAACGAGTTGCTATGCGCGTTCGAAACTAAGCGCAATATCACGATGTCTAGCAAGGGCGCAATAATGCAACTGTTAGATTTCAACAACAGGGCGAACGAACTCCAGGAAGGCACCACTAAGGAGAATAGCGCTACTACCGTCGCTACCCAAACCGAGCCCCAAAAGCCTAGCAAAAAGGCTACACCCAAAGAGCAAGTGCCAAAGGTGCAGGTGCCAAAAGTTCAGGCTCCCAAACTGAGCAACTACACGGCTGGCCGTAACATTCAAGGAAAGGCCAATCCCAGTGAAAAGGAATCCAAGCCGTGCAGCTATGCATCTGTCGCCAATGAGGCGACTGAGAAAAAAGCCAGAGGCAATAATAGTGAAGAAGACGGGAGAGGTCTCCTACGCTGAAATGCTCAAAAAACTAAAAGCGGATCCGAACCTCAGCGAACTCGGCAAACATGTTCGCAAAATCCGTAGAACTCAGCAAGGGGAGCTGTTGCTGGAAGTAGAGGGGAAAGCCTCTGAAAACGTCCCAAAATTTAAGAGCGAGCTGGAAGCAACACTGAAAGAGATGGCCTCGGTGCGTACAGGTGCGCAAAGAGTGGCACTATCCTGCAGTGGTCTGGACGAGGCTACGACAGCGGAAGATCTCCACAGCTGTCTGGTCACACAATTTCAGGGCATTCTGCTAAGCAAAGAGGACATCAGGGGTCTACGCAGGATGCGGGACGGGACACAGATAGCCTCTGTCCTAATGAACGCGAACGATGCGATAGCGGTCCTAGAGAAGGGCATGGTAACCGTGGGATGGTCACGTTGCCGCATAATCCAGGACATGCGCCCAATAAGATGCTTCAGGTGCTTGGAATTCGGCCACCGGGCTTCCAGCTGCAAATCAGTCGATCGCTCGGACTGCTGCCTACGTTGCGGCGAGCATGGCCATAAGGCAAAGGGCTGCGTAGCGCCACCAAGATGCCTGATTTGCAGCAGCGACGTGGATAAGAACCATGCGACCGGAGGTTTCGCATGCCCCACCTACAAAGCTAGTATCATAAAAGGAGCTAATAGCCGCCCTAACAATGCCAGACCTAATTAAAGTCATCCAGCTCAACGCCAACCATTGCGCAGCTGCACAGAACCTTTTGGCACAGACAGCTAGGGAGCGCAATGCGGATGTAGTGCTTCTGAGTGAACCATACCTTCCTGGTGTGGGAAATTCAGGGGTGCTCCTCGATGAATTAGGAAAGGCGGCTATTAAATGCTACACTAGCCTACCTATAGAAGAGTGGGAATCCGTACCAATGCGCGGCATCGCATATGCGAAAATAAAAGGAATACACTTCTACAGTTGTTATGCTCCACCTAGTGACAGTCCGGAGCAATTCGAGGACATGCTTGGAAAGCTTGTTGACCATGCAAGTGGGCGCAGACCAGCAGTCATAGGAGGCGACCTCAATGCCTGGGCTACAGAATGGGGCAGTCGGACTTCAAATCCAAGAGGCCGAGCAGTGATCGATGCCATGAATCTGCTAGACTTTTAACAACGACAGAGGTACGTCTTTCATCGATGTCACCTTTGTTAGCAGAGTCTTAGTAGCCAACTCGAACTGGATGGTGCAGGAGGACACAACGCTAAGCGATCATAACCTGATCACTTTCAGTGTTCAAACGACGAGGCCGATGCGCAGTCCGCGGAGAAGTGCACTAGGGCCAGTATGGGACATTAGGAAACTCGATGAAAATATGCTGGCATACCAGATCGAGCTCATGGAGACCACAAGTGGACACGCGGAGAACAAGGTGACAGCGCTCATGGATATGCTAAAAGCAACGTGCGACGCAGTGATGCCTAGAAAATCTAATGCGAAACGCAAGCCCCCTGTCTACTGGTGGAGCGTCTCTCTACACCAACTTCGGACGGAATGCCTCAGGTTAAGGAGGCAAGCGCAGCGATCCAGAGGGCAACCGCACCACGCCCAATGCATTGCGTCATACAAAGATAAGCGAGCTGAGTTTAAGAACGGCATATCTGCAGCAAAAGCGAACGCAGTCAAAGACTTGCTTGCGAGCGTAAACGACGACCCCTGGGGTCTCGCCTACAAAGTAGTGAGGAGAAAACTTAATGCCGCTAGTGCAGGAACCCCGCAGGATCCAGCCGCCTTAGCAAACATCGTGTCGGAGCTATTCCCAAAGCATCACACGTCATGGCAACCCGTACTTCAACCCCCTGCCTCCAACTTTCCGTGTATCACAACATGTGAAGTCGTCGAAGCAGAAACGAGGATCAAGCCGAACAAAGCTCCGGGGATTGATGGTATGCCGGGGATAATCGTGAAAGCAGCTGCCACTGCAAGACCTGAGGTGTTCAGGGATACATTCCAACAGTGTCTTCTAGAAGGAGTCTTCCCCAAGCGTTGGAAAATGATGAAGCTTGTACTCTTGCCGAAAGGCAAGGGACCTGCAAATGCTCCGGGCAGCTATCGCCCCTTATGTCTGCTGGACATTGTGGGCAAACTCTTTGAGCGAATACTGTACGCGCGCATAGAGTCTATCACAGAAAGCCCCACAGGCCTTCATGGCCAACAGTATGGCTTCTGGAAGGGGAAGAGTACGCTCGACGCACTCACAGCCGTAACAGACGTAGCCAAGAATGCACTCGACGGTGAACGATGGTTAGGCGGCAGTAAGGAATACTGTGCCATCATCACGCTTGACGTCAAGAACGTATTCAATACAGCGAGATGGCCCAATATCCTCGGCGCAATGCGTAAAATGGGAATACCCGGATACTTACAGAGCGTAGTTGGCAACTACTTCAGGGACCGCGTGTTATGGTATGTAACAGAAGCAGGTCCAAGAAGTCACCAAGTCTCCGCAGGAGTTCCTCAAGGATCGGTACTTGGACCGATCCTGTGGAACATAATGTATGATGGTATATTGAGGATCAGCAAGCCCAGAGGCGTGGAGTTGCACTGCTTCGCCGACGACGTGGCGGTAACAGCGGTTGCCAAGACAATACGTGAACTCCAGGATAACAGCAATGTGGCGATCAGGACGATCATCGAATGGCTCGAGAAAGTCGGACTAGGAATTGCTGCGCAGAAGACTGAAGTAGTCCTATTGAGTAGCAGAAAGACCGTTGAGTGCATGAAGGTCGTAGTTAAGGGAGTTGAGATAGTCTCAGCAGAAACATTGAAGTACCTGGGAGTCCTAATAGACCGAAGGCTCTCATTCAAAGAACACGCAAGGTATGCAAGTAGAAAAGCGGCAATGACAGCTGCATCCCTGGCAAGAATCATGCCCAACGTGGGAGGACCCAGACTGCCGGTTAGGAGACTGCTCGTGGCGGTTACAAAGGCAACGCTACTTTACGCTGCCCCTATCTGGTGCTGTGCTACCCATAAAGTATCCTACTTGGATAGTGCACGTGCAGTATCGCGGACAATGGCTCTAAGACTCATCCGAGGCTTTAGAACTATTTCGGATGACGCAGCGCACGCTCTTTCAAGCATTACACCCATTGACTTGGAGATAAAGGGCCAATACCTAGCGCGATTAGGGATCACCCAGTTAGAGACCAGAGAGTGGATACGAGGGGTCTGGCAGACCAGGTGGCATGAGTCGCAACGAGGACGATGGACGTACCAGCTTATTCCTAACCTAACGGAATGGGCAGAGTGCAAGCATAAAGTTGTGGACTACCACATGACCCAATTCCTCACGGACCATGGATGCTTCCGAGGGTACCTATATAGGTTCCACCACGTGGATACAGCCCAATGTCTATATTGCACAGACGCAGTTGAAACAGCAGAGCATATCCTTCTGTACTGCTCCAGGTTCGTCGTGGAGAAGGCTCAGCTAGAGTCACTCGCTGGGGCACCGCTCAGCCCGAGAGGCTTGATTGCCGCTATGGTGGCGGACAAAGGCGTTTGGGAGAGGGCACACGAGATCATCGTCACCATGATGAAGCGTGTCCGTAAGGACGAGATGGCCAACCGAGCTGATGGATGAGGAGTGCTCCCGTGTGGTGGCGGGGCAAGAAATCTACCACAGTGCGCTCGGCTTGTCGTAAAAGGAGACTAAAGAGTAAAAGAAGGAGCGTCACGCAGCAGTACATCGCATAAGAAGAGGGAATGCGTTTGGCATCACATCCTGCTCATCGATGAAATACTTTGACTGGCAGTCCCGGTGAGCTTGACAAGGACAGGAGAGAAAGAGCGGAGGTTTTTGTTTAGTACGTAGGCATAACCCTACTTGGAGGGTTATGAATCGTGCATGCCATCTACGGACGGTAGATGGTATCTTTCGAAGATTTCATTTTCCTGCCGTATATTCAATAAAAAAAAAAAAAATGGGTATTTTGATGCGGTTGCCAGGGTGTATGCGTACCGGTGACATGATTATCATCGTTTGATTCCACGTCACCATGGCAGCATTCACACTTGCATTTATCGGATGAAAACTAATATGTGTCTAATGGCGTAAGAGCAAGCCGACGACAAGGTGATTCCATGTCATCGCGGTTGGTTGGGATTTAGATTTGTGTGTGTGTTTGAGTTACATTTGGCTTATCACAACTAACTTTAACTTATACGGATTTCTTTATAGTCACTTTTGGTCGACACTTAAGTATAATTTGTTTCGTTTCTCACATTTGTTTACTTACAAGTAAGTGATTATGGTTAGGTAGTTCATCCTACCGGCTGCGCCAGTTATCAGTGTCCAAAGGGGGAAGCTGATGAGTTTGGATATAGTTATCGGTATGTCCATAGGGGGAAGCTGGTGAGTTTGAATTTCGACGAAGAATAAAATATGCGACTGAGTTGTTTCGAGTTTAAAACCAGAGTGAAGTTTATTGTGTCGGAGAAGTCTCCTCTAGCTTTTGGTTACTCAAGTTTCGTCTTATACATAAGTGCTTAAGTGTACATAGGTTCTTAATGTAAACATAATCATGGTTTTTGTGCCGCCTCAGAATTTGGCTGGCCGGGTCCCTTGCGGACAATGTTGCTGTGCAACTTTGTACGCGAAGTCAGCACTTGGCTGGATGCGGTGCTCCAGTTGTTCGCCTTCCCGGTTCAGTGTCCGACAATGTTAGAAGCGTGGAGGTTTAGGGGGTGGGGTGGTAACTAGCGCGAAGCGCGAGCTGTTTCTCGACTCTTCTTTCCCATCCACATGTCAATTACCGAAAATACATGTGCATACATGCAAACACTTATACATACTTCATTTGTGTTCACACACACATATCTAAAATTATACACAACCAATAGCGTGGTTTATCGGTATGCATGAATGCAGGTATATACAAGCTTTATAATATAGATATATTAATATTAAATAATATATTTATATATTGACTATTTATTATGATATCATATCGATAGCTCTTAATATATATATAACTTGTCGATTTTATATGTTTTGCATATAAATTATATTAATATGTGTAAATTATATTATCTCCCTACGTCTATTGAGTCTATGTTTGAAAAAAATTTACTAACATTTTATCTTCATTGTTTTTTATATTGTATATTTTATAATATATATTAGATTCTTTAGATCATTATTTTCAATTTAAGGTTTCGCATACTTTTTCATTGCGGCGATAAATTATTGGCAACGTATCTAAATTGTTGCAAGGTGGCAGCGCGTTTCAGTGTTATGTTATTTTGTAGTTTGCGATTGGCGTGTTCGGTGTCGTCGTCGATTGTCGATTAAAATTTGTATTTTCGATATTAAATATAAAATAATATATAATTAATTCGCGTGTTCGAGTGAGTGTTATGCGTTAACGCAACATTTTTTTATGTATGAATGATTGCGCTCTGCCCGGAAAGTGTGATACACAGCGTAACGTATTTGTGTGCATGCATACATACATACTAGTATATGTGTGTATAGACTCTTCTGAAGTGTGTGTGATTGTGCAGGAATATCGCTATCGGTTCGTTTCCCCGATTCAAATTGGAAATTTCGCTGGAATTGCTCGAAGGTTTTATTTCTTATTTCTTTGATTTATATTTCTTCTTTTTCCACACTTTGTTTATTTTTATTTTCTTTATCAAATTTTATTATTATTTGTTCTATCATTAGATATTTATTTTCATTTATAATATAATTATAATATACAATATGCATATAGTATATTTATTTAAATACATGAATATATTTACATATATATATAAATAATATATTTACATATATATATATTAATTTTTGATAAATATATATTCAAATTAAATAAAATAATAAGAATTTTATTTTTAACATATATATATTATTTTAAAACTTATATATTAGAAGATGCCTAGACTTAAGAGAAAGTCAGCTTGCAATAGGAGTCAAACACAGCGAAAAAGAAATCATTTGAATAGGTCAGATATAGATATTTCTGAGCAGGAACGAGTAAATAATCTAGAGGCACATAGAGAACGTAGGAAAAATTTCGAATTTAGGGAAGCTGAAAGGGTTAGAGATAGTCAACAGCACCGGGTCCGCAGAAGTAATAGAACATTTAGGGCCGTTGAGCAATTATCGGACACAATGTGTCACTCTACTCTTCGGGCTTCTTCGCCAATCAGATTACAAGAAGATGCTGAGTTTCGATCTCAGGAAAGAGAGCAGGATGCAGTTCGTCGCCGTGTACGTGGTAGTGATTCTGAAATTAAAACAGACGAACAACTTGCCAACACTTCGCGTCGTTCGAGGCTTAGGCAAGATGCTGAGTTTCGATCTCAGGAAAGAGGTCAGGATGCAGTTCATCGCCGTGTTTGACGAACTGATCATTTAACTAGAAATGCCGAAAAACTTGCCAATACTTTGCGTCAATCGAGCCGCAGGGAATGTCCACAATTCAGATCCAACGAAAGCAGACGAGATGCTGTTAGAAGAGCGATTCAGCGACAAAATCAGGAGACGCGAATTTTAGAAAGGGCAATAGACAGAAGTCAAAGGTCTCAGGTTGGAAACCTTTGAAGCCCATAGGAATATGTCGCAAAGAGTGAGTCTATATAGGAGTAGTTGCACCAATAGGATAGCAGAGAATAGGAAAAACGCGTACCGCAATAGAGTGGAACGTGCGAATACCCTTCCAGATGATAGGATATCGCAGGTTAAAACTAATTTAGATTGCCTAATAGCCAATTTTAATAAAACAGTCAATCAGGGACCCGATCCGGTTTCCATATGTTACAAAGGTTTGTGGTTTCCCCATCAAGTGGACAAAATTTCGCGTGAGGTCATAGAGAAAAAGTGTAGTGAGGTAGATAGTGTAGATATTTTGTATCTTTCCTCTATGTTTCCATCCCATAATAATAGGTTTCGATTTTGCAAAACCTGCAGCCGCAGTATTAAGTCAGGGAAAAAACCAAAGGCTTCTATTACAAATGGCCTAAATTTTCCGGAGCTTCCGGAATGCCTGAAAGGCTTAACGCCTCTAAAAACGCATGGTTTAAAAATATGTACTTTTAATTGTGCAAGACTTTTAGATTTTTTATTTCGTTATTTCTTACCAAAAACTTTTAGATTTTTTCTTTCGTTATTTCTTACCAAAAGGGTAAACGTTTATACTGTGGACGCAATCTTACTTTACTAGAAGACACTTGGACGGCAAACGTTTCTCAATATAGCGAGATACTGAAGGCACACAATTTCGTTGATATATGTGTTACTTGGAATGTTAAATGTTTTGAATGCTAACTAAATGTGGTAGACACTTTGTACTGCATGTATAAATAGATTGAACAGGTGTAGCAGACATGGTTTTGTTGTGAGCCAGTGAAAATTTAGTAATTGTCTGAATAGCATCTTAAAAAACTAAAGTTAGTTGTTGATATGAACGAATTTAAAAAAGTGAAAATATTCGAAAATGGCGATATGGATTAGGCATAGCTAATCTCATGCTCGTATGTTTTTTCACGCATATCATCGTTGTCAGGGAAAGCGTGGTGGCGTAAGCCGCACAAACGTGGGCCCCATCGCAGCATAACGATGATGACGCCAATAACAAACAAGGCCAAGGCAGCAACGTCGGGATATAGAATATATAAAGCAATGGCTTAAATATCGCTTTCACGCTTCTGTAGCTCTACGTATTCCTCGCGTTGCCTCCTTCATGGAAAACGTCCTTGTTGAAAGCATAGATATTCCTCGAATTGCTATAGTACCAGGAGAGGGTCAGCGACCTCTTGACATGATAACCGATTGTGATTCAGAGGAGCTGGCATTTCCCACAAAATTTGCAGGCATTAAAAGAAAAGGTCAGGGTAGTTTACAACTATAATTAGATCAGAGCTTAGGAATTTTTATAGAAGAGGTTGTAGAACTGATAAATTATTTCGCAATTTCAAAAAGTTAGAAATGATTAACATTAGGAATAGCACATCAATTTGCTTACGTAAACTTTAAATAGTTTAATACTTCATGATGATGGCTATAGGCTTTTAAAAGGTATTCGCACGTCTCCTGCTCATTGGGAGGACGAGAAAAAGTAAGTGATGGCTATGATTAGGCAGGTAGGGCTTCCAACTATTTTTATAACATTTTCCGCAGCGAAACCTAGGTGGCCGGAGTTTTTAGTCTTGCTATGTAAAAATGTAGATAAGCTAGAAGTCTCCGGAAGAAGCGTTAAATTTGCGGTTTAATGAGAAAGCTCGTCTCATTAGAGCAGACCCAGTGACCTGTGCCAGATATTTCAATTTTCGATATAGACCTAAAGAATGAGTCCACATTTAAGCCTGTGAAGTCCTTTATTGATCAGTATATTACTGCTGATTCTAGTTGCCCGGACGTTGCTCCATATTTGGATTATCAACTCCATAGTCACGGGCACTCTTGCAGGCGAGAAATCAGGTCAAAACAAATTTGTAGATTTGGTATCCCATACCCTCCCAGCCTTAAACAGAAATTCTCCTCCCTTTACAAGAAAACGCTCCAAACTTGGCCGAGCAAAGATGGAATTTCAAAAAAATTCAAAGTCTGTTCGACTTCCCGTTTGAAAGCGTAGAAAATTTTAACGATTTTAACAACTTTTTGTCCCACGATCAACTTAACCTTAGTTATGAGGTTTATGAGGTTCCACGAATTAACCACGCACATATCAATCATGTGCAAAAATATTTTTTTATACCATTTTCTTGAACGCAATTGAATTCTATAAAGTCCCAGTAAAGAATCAAGTAAATCAACGCCACCCATATGGTAATTGTACACATCAACTGCCTTAGGAGACTCGATTTCTATATACTTTTTGTCTTTCTTAATGTATCGCTGTTTTGTTGAAACAGGATTGCTTTCCACATAAGTTGAAAGAATGTTGACGACTTTATTGTCAAACCAAGAGATTGATATTAGCTACTTTTTCGACCATGTTTCCACGTCCTTTCTTTTTTAATTCTTTTTCAGTTGGCATCTTTGAATTAGTTACTCGATTAATCCTTACCGTACCCAAAGCCAATATACCATTTTTCATAAGGTAGACTTCAAGGTTCTATTGAACCAATTGTCGAAAAATAATTTGAAGTTTTTTCCTTTTGGTACGGTTGCCGATAGTCTTGTTACAATATTTCCGCTTACTCCCAAATTAGGTGCTTCTTCCGGATCACTTTGGGCTCCCATAAGTACATAGAATATAACATATGTAATACGTACACGTTGCTGCATATACAGCCATATATTTTTTTTTTTTTATTACTTTGCTGTTATTTATTGAATCTTCTCATTTTCGAGACTAACAATAAGTGTATCAAATCTTATACTATAACCTTACTAGCAGTCATAAAGACTGTAACAGTAGAAATGGCCCTGACAAGTTATAGCTGGGTTGGAAGGTCGGTACGTTGAAGACGGGTTCGGTTGGAAGCCCGAATCAAGACCCTTGCAAGGGGATTTGGGTGGGCAGAGAGTTTTACATTGTACGACGCTTTTGCATGTCTATTTCATCTTTTACTGCGAGAATGCCGAGGTCCCTGTGGATGTTTTGGTTTCGAATATACCATGGTGCCCCAGTGATAGTTCGCAGGATCTTGGATTGAGCGCGCTGTATAATATCTATGTTGGTTCTGCTCGCGTTCCCCCAAAGCTGGGAGCCGTACGTCCAGATTGGCTTAAGAGTGGAGGTGTAGAGCAGGACCTTGTAGTCCAGACACAAGGGCGATCTGGCGTTTATGATCCAGTGGAGGCTGCTGGCTTTCAGTTTTAGGTGTAGTTTCTTGCATTCGATATGCCTACGCCATGTCAGGCGTCTGTCGAGATGGATGCCGAGATACGTAACTTCTTTGACTTGGGGGATCTGCGTGCCATTCAGGTAGAGCGGAGGGCAAGTTTGTCTGTTAAGAGTAAACGTTATGTGCTTGCACTTTTGTTCGTTTATTTTGATGCGCCAGTCAGATAGCCACTTCTCGACTACCCTGAGGTGGTTGGCGAGTTGGGTTGTTGCATCGACTGGGCATCTGGAGCGGCTAAGGATCGCAGTGTCGTCAGCAAAGGTGGATGTTGTTAGTCGATCACTCGTGGGAATATCCGCTGTGTAGAGGACGAATAGAGTTGGCCCAAGTGAGCTGCCTTGTGGGACTCCAGCTTCGATAGTGTGGTTGTCTGATATTGTTGTATTGCACCTCACTGCGAAGGCTCTGTTGCAGAGGTAAGATTCAAGGAGTTTATGAGTGTACCCAGGTAAATGTGTTTTAATTTTGTGCATAAGTCCTTCGAGCCAGACGCGGTCAAATGCTTGGGATACATCGAGGAATATCGCGCTGCAATATTCTCTACGCTCGAAGGCTGTTCGAATCTCTGATGTTATTCTGTTAACTTGCTCGATAGTACCGTGTTTTATTCTGAAGCCAAACTGATGGGCTGGGATAATGTTGTGAGCTTCCATATATGGTATTATGCGCGTTAGAAGGCATTTTTCGAATAATTTGGACAGGCAAGATAATAGACTTATTGGTCTGTAGGATGAAGGGATCGTGTGGTCTTTTCCGGGCTTCGGTATCATAATAATGATTGATTTTTTCCATTTACTTGGGTAGTAGCCTAGGCTTATGATTCCATTGAAGAGTTTACAGATGACCTCAACAGCACAGTACGGAAGTTCCATTAACATTTTTGTAGTTATTAGGTCGCCGCCTGGAGCCTTTTTTTGGTTTTAGTTCCCTAATGACTTTTGTAATCTCATTCGGCCGAAATGAAGTTGGCGTAGGTACCAAATCGGAGTGGATTTGAGGAGGAACATATGCATTAGATGAGGGATTCGGCTGAAAGACGTCCCTGAGATGTAAGGCAAATGTTTCGGCTCTGTCTTTGTCGCTGCGGGCCCAGCGACCTGATGAATTTCTTATCGGGGTGACGGTTTCAATAGGAGAACTTAGATTTGGGTGAGCCCTCCACAAGGGATGCTTTGTACTAGTTGGCGAGAGTTTTCCAATATATTTTAGTTGGGCATTTTCAGCTTCTTGCTTCAGAGCCCGGTTTAGTTTGCGGGTGGCTTCATTAAGACGTTGCTTTGAGCATGGCGATCTGCTGGTTTGCCACGCCCGCCGTAGACGCCTCTTTTCCAGAACCAGCTGTTCAATTTGCAGGCTGGTTTTGAACGTCTTGATTTCCGCATCCTTCCGTTTAGGTGTTGAGATCCTGGCTGCTGCGACGAGTACCTCTTCCAGAGCGGCAGTAGAGCAGTCAATGTCCGCTTCTATATTTAGTTGAGGAGTTAGCTCAATGTGGGAACTCACATACTTTCTGTATTTCATCCAGTTAGTGTTGTGCGACGTCAGCCTATTGGGGTGGTCCGTAATTTCTGGGCGTTGGTGAAGGGTTATCAACAAGGGCGAGTGGTCAGATGAGAGATCCGGTAGGGCCATGGCGCTTATCAGATCGCGTGGGATGTTTTTTGTCACCGCGAAGTCAATTAGATCTGGGATCTTTCTGGGGTCTGCAGGCCAATAAGTGGGGCTACCAGGAGAAACGTAGTCCAGTTTATTGCTCGCTTTGATAAGTGCATTATACAGTTGTCTTCCCTTGGGAGTCACGAGGCGTGATCCCCAGTGCGTGTGTTTGGCATTGTAGTCTCCTGCAGCTATGAAGTGATCCCCCAGTGTGTTGTAGAAGTCCATAAATTGACCTTCAGAGATAGTAAAGCGAGGTGGGCAGTAGACAGCGGCAATGCAAAGGTTTCCGTTTCCTGACTGCACTTTTATGGACGTGGCTTGCAAGTAGTTTGTTGCAAACCTTTTGTGAAAGTGGTGTTTGATGCGTTCTCTGATTAAGATGCCGGTTCCGCCGTGGGCTTTTCCATCCGGATGATCTGTGCGGTAGAAGGTGTAACCTCTTATATGGAAGTTATATCGCCCAGTGAGGTGCGTTTCAACCAGCAGCATGGCATCGATGTGATTTGAATTTAGGAATTGCGCTAATTCAGGTTTATGCCGTGAAATGCCGTTGGCATTCCACATGGAGATACGTAGTTTAGCCATTTATTATTTGGACTGTTGTGCTACAAGCAACTGAATCACCATGTTCTGGTTCTGAACAAGGGTTTGCATAGTTGTTTTCATAAACGACATGAGTTCCATCATACTTTGTTGCATGGTGACCAGCATAGTTTCCAAATTGCTTTGCGGCTGCCTTGGGACCTGCTGAGCGTTTTCTGAGTGTGGCTGGAGTGGATTTTCCATGTCAGTTCGTAAAGCTTCTGCGTAGGAGATGCCCTTAGTGGTATCTAGCGGACCGAATGAAGATCTGGCTGCCTTGCCGAAAAATACGTCTGGGGTACTTTTTTAGCTTATGAAACGCGTTTTGCGTATTTTGTTGACGCGTAGCTGTCGCTCGTTGCATGCGGCTCTTCAACTCCTTGTAGACCGCACAGCCTCTGTAGTTTGCCGTATGGTTTCCTCCACAGTTGCCACATTTTTTCTTTAAGGGGTCTTCTTTGTTTGCGGGGCAGTTAACGGAGTTGTGGAAGTCTCCACAGACTACACAGACTGCCCTAAGTGTGCAGTATGACTTGGTGTGTCCATACTCCTGGCAGTTTGTGCATTGTACAGGGCCGTTGCGTTTGTGTGGCTCTTCCACGGTGATCCTTCGATGCAGTAGGAGCTGCAGTTTGTAGATCGGGTGCACTTCGTTTTTCTTTAAGGCTTTGCTATCTGGTTCGAGCTCGACCTTGAAGAGTGGTTGCGGCTTTTTGTTTCTGTTAATAATGTTGCTAACATTTTTGGCACAGAAGCCCTTGGCTTTAAGTGCTTCTTGAATCTCAGAGGGGGCGACGTCAGGTTCGATTCCTTTTAAAACAACTTGCAGACCCTTGCTGCTTTTTAGCTGGTAGGTGTAGAAGTTCTTTTTTGTTTCCTCCAGGTACTTAGACACAGCTCGGAAGTGTTCTTCGGACTTCGTTTGAACTTTGGTTTCGTGGATGTTCCCTTTAATAAGCGGAACAACATGGAAATTATCGTCCCCGACCAGCGCAACAATTTTGTTGACCAGGGCGTTTGAGCTTTTTCCCTTAAGTAAATAGGAGGTGGCTTTGGTTTCTTTTGGGTCTCCTGCCCCAACTCTGCTTGGTTGTTCTCCGCCTCTGCTAAGATGGAAAAACGGTTATCATTGAGACTCCTAGTTTGTTCGTTGCTTTTGTTGGTACGGTTGATCTTTGGTTTATTACCAACCGTGTTTAGTGGACTAAGTTTACGCTTAATCTGGATGTAGCGATCCATACCGGTCTGTATAACCGAGGCCGCTTGTTGCTTATCGGAGCTTACTGTTTTTGTTGCAATTGTATTTTGCTCTCCAGCCGTTGGCACCGAATTCGCCATAATGGTAGTTGGTTTAGTTGTTGATGGTGCTTTTGCTGCGACTTCAGTAATTGTTGCGCTGCTAGTTGTTGGGGCTTCTTCCATCGAAGCCGGCGGTGGCGGGGTTTGGCTTTGGTAGCTCCATGATGTAGGAGTTGGGGTGAGCAGAGTGGGTGAGCAAGAGCTCGCTCTCTTGCTGTCGACGGTCAGTAGAGCCGGGTTGCTCTTTGATGACTTGTTTACTTCTACAATATCACGTGTTGAAAAGTAAGAGAAACAGGCGTTTCTTGAATTTACAGAGCTTCTACGCTCGCTCTTTGGATCGCTGCTCATTTTTCGAGCGTATTACGCGTGGCACTTGTTAATTTAAAACAAATATGCACTTGTCTTAGTCATAACACTAGTTCTTGATGAGTTATTTTTCGCTGAATGTATTTTTCTTTGATTAGTTAGCGTTTTTTCGCACGAGATATAAATTTAAATTCAAATTTGAATTTTAACGATACACTCCAAACGGACAAAGTCTGATAGCACAATTGGTCTGGCAACGCCAACTCGGTTGCGATCAGTTGGCAGCCCTGCCTGGCAATGCCGCACCGCTGGCCGTCTGGCAACTCTCTGCCTTTGCGATCAGTTGGCAGCGCTATCAGCTGCTGTCTCAGCAGTGCCGCAATGCCGCAATGCGCAATTTGGAAAAATGGGAGAAAGCAAGGAAAAGTTGAGTGAAAATTAGATTTCACTTTCACTCAGCCCTCGCAGCGCTCTCCCCGCCCCCGCCACCAACGGACGCCGTGACGAGAATTGGGAAAAATGATATTATGATCCCCAGGACCCAGAGAACGTCGTAGTGAGTACTCCCGCAAGTGCAGCACACTTTAATCACAGCCATATATGGCGTCAACAGTTTCTTGCAAAAAATATTGTAGTACTTATAATGAAAACTTTATATTCTTTTCGAAAAAAAATAGTTTCAAGCGCTAATGTAGTTTTTTTAATAGAGTAAATTAATTTTCAAATACAGCAATGTTCAATTTCGATCGTCTGCTTGAGGTGCTTGCACAAAACTGATTAAAACGCGAGAGAAGGCAACATGAAAAAGTTCTGCACATCGAATTCCAACAGAAAATAGTGCAAAGAAGAATAACTGTTAACAATGAATGAGCGTATGTACCGTTTTATCACCAAAAAAAATTATTGTAAGTGTGAAACCATGTATGGCTCTGTATGCGATCTTTTTCAGCAATCAAGCTTAACACTTATAACAAGCACCTCCTTTAGTTGCAGCGAGCAAATACGGATATTTTGTATATTTTAGACCCCTATGCTTGCTGCAGCTATGTATGTCGTTAATTATATAAACAAGTCTCAGAGAGGTATCTCAATGTTGATGCGTGAGGCAATCAATGAGATTAAAGACAACAACAATGTAACTATTAAGCAAAAGTTATAACATTTAGGTAACAAATTTATATTTGGCACTGAGATATCCGCTCAGGAAGTTGTCTACTACCAGCAGTAGTTCCAGAAAAACGGGTCAGAATGCTGAAATCTAGACAGCAACTTCAAAGTCTGCCCGAAGGCTACGTAAAATTTTTACTTAGGACTTTTAGATCATTATATTCAGCGCCCAGACGCTTTAGAGTGCTTACGCCCAGCCGATTTTGCAGATTTTTAAAGCTACAGCAAATCAGAACAAGGAGCTCGCCAAGAAAATGCAGATTACTTTGACGATGATGTGCATAGGGCTTCTAAATCAATAGTTTACGCTCTTCGCTATAATAGTGACTTCATCAGAAAGAGGCTCACTGCGTGCATAATTAGGTGTAGGAGATTTAATGTCAATACAGAAACAAATGACTATTTCAGAGAGCTAAAAATTCTTTACGCCCCATGGCGAGATGAGCTTTTGGATTTAGCCACACATGACTGTGAATTGTTCTGTAGAGAAAATCAGTAGTTAGTGGAGAACAATCGCAGAAAATATAATTTACTAGATGATAGGGAACTAGAAGATGCTCTGAGCCACTTAAGAGAGGAAGCAGAAAATGAGAATAATTATGTAGGAGAACAGGAAGTAGTAGATGATGGCTTCACAGTTTTAGGATTGCCTGAAATAGATCCACATCTAAATGTGTTAAATGTGGATGGAAATATTGATATGAATGATGAAGATAGTAATGTCCGTTTTATTAAGCTTCCAGCCTTAGTTTCTCAGGAAAGCTTAGCTAATATAGTTAGATCTCTTAATTTAAAGCAGAAGCTATATTTCTCACATGCTTTGCATAAGGCCAAAATCAATACAGTCTTTTATGAATTTGTTGGAGGCGGTGCCGGAGTCGGAAAGAGTCGACTTATCCGTATTTTATAACGGGAATACCAGGAGCTGATTCGACATCTGTTAAAATCCTCTTATGTGCACCAACAGGAAAATCAGCATTCGGAATTTGTGGTTCGACACTGCATTCCATGTTTACACTTCCTGTTAATCAATCTCGCTTAGCACCTCTAAGGGCCTTAAGCCATGATTTAGTTAATACCCTTCATTGAAGGTTAATGGATCTTAAGTTAATTATAATTGATGAAATATCAATGGTTAGCTCTCTAATGTTTTCATATTTAGATTCCCGTTTGAAGAAAATTTTTAAAAATATTTCTCCTTTTGGTGGTGTTTCTATCATCGTATTCGGTGATCTTAGACAGTTACAGCCGGTAGGAGGGAGTTGGATTTTCGATCCAAATACCACTGACCCTTAACTGAAACATGAAATATTTGGTACGTATCTCTGGGGCCTTTTTTTGTAGTTTGTGCTCACAGAGATAATGCGTCAACGTGACGATCAGCTTTTCGCTTCTGCCTTAAATAATATGGCATCGGGTTGTATGACAGCCGATGATATTGTCATTTTCCAATCTAGAATATGCGAACCATCGGCAGTGCCCGATGATGAAAAAGAATATTAGAAAAAGTGAAGGGTTTTAAATCTTTCGCTACACAGAGACTCTGTACGTCACTTCTCCTAAAAAATACAACTCATAAGAGTCATGGAGCTACGTATGGCAAAGTGGTAGTCCATGCTTATTCCAGAATGTAGCGTGCTGCATTTTACGTAGCTTGCAGTAGAGCAACTACTGCTTTAGGATTATTCATTATTGGGAACTTTGTTCCTCCTAAGTCTCCCCAAAATAACAATAAAGTGAAAGCCCAATTGAAGAAATTGCGGACTGAAAAACTACTGTGTACTCATTACGATTATTTAATTAACAGTTCTGCCCTTAACATTGTCTTCCATAATACTCAGAGGTTGAAGATATTCGATCGGATGCTTTAGTCATCAATATTATGCTTCGAGGGAACCTCCATAAGCAATGAAACTATAGAAATACCTGGGTTCACTATTGTGGTTCAACGTGAATCAAATAGGTATTCACAGGCATCATAATTTATGTAAAGAACGAGCTAGTAGATAGAGTTTCCCATACCTTTAGCAGTAGAAATACCTTTGGCTCAGTAGTTTTTGAGTTCGGCATATTTAGGTTTGATGCCATAAGTTTTTTTATATTATATAAAAGTCCAGACTTTCCTCTGTCCGCATTTAAAATAGAATTTGAGAAGGTAATTCAGCAATTTTCTCGTTTAGGTGATTTACGGGATAGCTTGCTAGTTTTAGGAGACTTTAATTTGTGCATCAAAACCTTTAACAGGCTTGAAAACGTCCACTACCAATATGGATACACATATTGATTGGACGTTTTCAAATATATTAGATAATGAAAAGATTAGTGCTAGGACTTTTGAGGTTTTGCTTAGCCATCACAATGGGATAATCTGTTAGTATTCAGGATTGCTTGTAATGTTTGGAATAGGTTAGAAATTAAGAAATCTAAATGACAGGATACATGTAAATATGTATGTAGACATATTTTAATAATACTTTAATTTAATTATCTAATAGTTAAGTATAACCATTGAATGGAAAATTGGTTTGATAATTATTATTATTTTTATTATTTTTATACCCTTGGACCTTGTTATCGATATTGGCCAATTTAAAATTTATAAAGAAATATCGATATATACTGCTCACACCGCTTTAGGAAATTGCGGCGATAAATTATTGGCAAAATATCGAAATTGAAGCAAGGTGGCAGCGCAGTGCAGTATTATTATTAATTTATAGCTTGCGATTAGTGTTATATAATTAAATTTTTTTTATGGCAACATACGTCCAAGGGTATCCCACTGTCAAGTGCCGCTCCACTGTTGCTCTCGTTTCATTTTACCCTTGGACCATTGAAAATGGTCAAAAAAGAGTATTTTAACTTTGTGCAAATGTATGTAACGGGCAGAAGGAGGCGTCGGAGACCTCATAAAGTATATATATTCTTGCTCAGGATCACTAGCCGAGTTGATTGAGCCATGTCCGTCTGTCTGGATGAATGCGCCGATCTCAGCTATTACAAAAGCTAAGGATACCAAATTTAGCATGAAGATTCCCGTATACCATACGCAGATCAATTTTATTTTCAATTTGGAATAACACGCCTACCGCCCCAGCAAACCTCCAATTTTTATTTACATTGCGAATTATTCATTTCTTAACGTTCTGCTTTAGTATATACAATATATAGATAAATACTATATGAACTTTTCCTCAAAATTGCAATAAACACTGAAGTTATTAGATAAACCATTTCGACCCTTCGACCAGCAAAGAAGTTGTCGATGACGTCAGAGCGAGTCACCAGCCCGGCACCGACAGCTGCCATTCCCAGCTTGAAACCCCCTCATGCCTTCACACAGCCCTAACGCAGCGACTAACGAAGTCTTACATCAACAGCCGCTCTTCTGCTCAAATCATCTATTTCACCACATTTGAGTAACGGCCAGTATATGAGTTGCCGCTTGTTTGGGCTACAAAATAGTCGCTGATACGCTGTCTCTACAGACGCAGCATACGAACATATTGGTCGGACTCAACACAATCGACGCTCATAGCAACGGTACGTCGGTGCCCAAATCACGATGTGTCGACGATCAGCCGCGCCGGAGCGGCGTCTTCCGATGAAACGTAAGGCAAAGCAACAGTACCTCGATGCAAAAATCACGATGTGTCGACGATCAGCCGCGCCGAACCGGCGTCTCCAGATGAAGCTCTAGGCAGAGCAACACGACATTGAGCAGCGCGACAATTCCACGCAACAACATATTCTGCCGAAATCATAAGTTAGCCATTAAGAACAAAACTCAAATAAAGTCACTTCTGTCTTGACTTCCGAACCGTACGGTCGCATTATTGCACATATCGAGGAAAACTTATTTCACCACATAAGAAGTTACAAAGAAAGCACAATTATCTCCCTCAACCCTCCTCAAAAACTCCACCGCTCAGGTCACGAGTGGTAACTGGCGCAGCCGGAAAAAGAAGAATAGAATTTCTTCTAATTACACTTACTTACCTGTAAGTACACGAAAACACATAAAAAGGAAAGAGAGATATGTGAGTTAAAAAACAACAGGTTGACAAGTTCAAATAAATAACATAACAGTGAATTGAAAACAATATTTGAACAATGCCGAACAAGTGATTGAAACGAAAACATAACACATACATATACCACACCAGGTGATAAGTGCACACAGATGGGTGTCAATCGCCGATCACCATCATCGTGGACATTTGTCACCATGGGTGTCAGTTGGTGTAATCATTACATATCAAAAATCGTGCATTATCCATGATGTCTGTGTAGAATCAAACGTGTTAACTACCGCCACGACTATATGTCAGGCCAGGCATAGTAACGCACAAATACGAAATCCCCACAAGAAAGAACAGCTAAAACTCAATTCTCATAATGTATACGTCGGCGTAGAATCAAACTTGATAACTACGGCAGACTATACAGCAAATTAGATACATACACACACACATTCATACAGTAAAGAATTTTCCATTCAAATACAAAGTATGTACATATACGTCGGCGTAGAATCAAACGTGATAACTACGGCAGACTATACAGCAAATTAGATACATACATACACACATACATTCATACAGCAAAGAATTTTCCATACAAATACAATGTATGTACATATACGTCGGCGTAGAATCAAACGTGATAACTACAGCGGGCTATACACTAAATTGCATCATACATTATACATTCATACAAAACCAAACGCACACTCAAAGTATTATGCCAATATACGTATGTAAATATACCAGCGTGATATCAAACGGGATAGCCGCTGCCCCGACTCAGCCCAGCCATGCGTCATAGTGCATAAAGTACTGCATAAACAAATCTCACGCATACACAGCCCCTTGCGCAACAAAGTAATGACCTACCCAATATATTAGACACATCATCCCACACACATACGCAACAGAAAGACAACAACATTGTTGCAAAAGAAACCAAACCATACAGAACGGCTACCACTTTATTGTTTTCAACTTCAAAAAAAATAAGAAACAGCTCAATAGCAAAAATATACACTTGACAATTCCAAAATGTTTCTTTCAAGGATTGTCACTTGAAACCACATATGATTCTTAACTATAACAAATTATAAATAATGTCAATAAAGAACAAACATAAAAAATTTCCTTACAGAACAAATATTAAATATTGAACAAATACACACACAATCTTAAATGCCTAATAGATACAGGGTCAACAAATTCCTTCGTAGACCCGATACACACCACCCCAAGCGAATGCACCAATCTTCACACCCCCATCTCTTTAAAAACGGTACTCAACAATTTCCAAATCCAGCAAATAACTTCAATACCCTTCCCCCCAGAATTTAAAACCATTGGCAAAATACAAATGCTGCTTTTTAAATTTCATTGACCTATTTCATATTGACCTAACCAATTCACAACTTAAAACAAACAATGCCACAATCCCAATACAAACTTACTGTAACCGCACCTCAGTCATTCATAAAATCCCTGCACATACTAAACTTATCGGGCCTCTACCCGTCAAACCCACAAATGAAGAATTTCTATCTAATACCATCGAGATAAACAAAGATTTAATAATATCTGGCGGACTTTACCGATAAATAAACAATGTAACAAATTTCGAAATAGTAAACTATTCAGGTTCAGACCAACTCCTCTACCTCGAAACCCCTATTGAAGGGAAACCTTATAAAGAATCAGACCACATTGAACTTTTTCATCTCATGTCAGACCCCTATGAATCTCAACCTCAACTCACATGCTTCAAAGAACTTCAAACAAGCCACCTCAATCCCGAAGAAAAGAATTCCTTGATTAAAATATGTAAAAAATTCTCCCACGTTTTTTATAACGAAAACGACATACTCTCATTTACAAACACGATTAGGCAGTCAATCCCTACCACAAACGACACACCCATACATGTTAGATCTTACAGATATCCATTCATACACAAAGACGAGGTCAAAAAACAAATGGACCTTATGTTAAACCAAGACATAATCAAGTCTAGTTTCTCCCCTTAGTCCGCTCCTGTTTGGGTAGTCCCCAAAAAGACACCCCAGAACGAACATCAAAAATGGAGGCTAGTCTTAGACTACAGGAAACTGAACGATAAGACAGTCTCCTGACAGGTACCCAATTCCAAACATAAACGACATACTAGATCGTATCGGGAAAAATACTACAAAATACTTTTCCACACTCGACTTGGCTAGCGGATTTCACCAAATTGAAATGAAACCTGAAGATATTGCCAAAACAGCCTTTACTGTAGAAGGAGGACATTACGAGTTCGTGCGTATGCCCTTCGGTCTTAAGAATGCTCCAACAACCTTCCAAAGAGTGCTGGATGAAATCCTAGGCGATCTAGTTGGGCCCACCTGTTCGTTTCCGCTATTCAAATTGGAATTTTCGCTGGAATTGCACGCAGGTTTAATTTCTTTGATTTATATTTCTTCTTTTTCCACACTTTGTTTATTTTTATTTTCTTTATAAAATTTTAATATTATTTGTTCCATCATTAGATATTTATTTTCATTTATAATATAATTATAATATATAATATGCATATATTTATATATATTATTATATATTTATATATTTCCCTTTTCCTTAAGAGACTAACAATAAGTTTTCAAATCATATTCTAAACTAACTAAATAATATTTTATGAAATGATTAATGCTGTGTGGCCTAAAAAATTTAACGCTGGGCTGGTTGGTCATTCCGGTGCAGTCGGCTTTGGCTGCATACTCGAATAAGTTTTCTTGCAAGAGGATTTTTATGTGAGGCTAGTTTTTCATTGTATTTTACTTTTTTCTCTGCTATTGTCTCAATGACAAGTTTTATTTGTAAGTCTCTAAGTATATTCTCGTTCCAAAGATACCATGGAGCTCCAGTAATGATTCTCAGAATCCTAGACTGTGCTCGCTGTACTATGTCGATGTTGCTTCTCGATGCGTTGCCCCATAGCTCGGAGCCATAGGTCCATATGAGTTTTAAAACGGAGTTATATAAAAGGACTTTGTACTCCAAGCTTAGGGGAGAGCGAACGTTTATAAGCCAGTGTAGATCCCTTGCTTTTAGTCTGAGGTGCGTCGTCTTGGCCTCTATGTGTTTCCGCCAGGTGAGCCGCTTGTCCAGATGAATACCTAAGTATGTTACGTTATCGGCTTGTGGGATGCGCGTGTGGTTCATTACCAAGGGTGGGCAGCTTTGTTTGTTTAGGGTAAATGTTACCTGTTTGCACTTTTCTTCGTTTACTCGTATGCGCCAATCTGCAAGCCAATGTTCTACAAAAGTTAGATGGCGTGATAGTTGCGTCGTAGCTTTTACTGGTCATCTGGATCGACTTAGTACTGCAGTGTCATCAGCGAATGTGGATATCGTTAGCTGGTAGTTTGTTGGGATGTCCGCCGTGTATAGAGTGTATAGAATTGGGCCCAGAACACATTCTTGAGGCACTTCTATAGTACAATCGCTTGAAGTGCTTGAACTGCATCTAACCGCGAACACTTTAGAAGCTTATGTATGTTTTGAGGCAGCAGTTTGATTATTTTAAACATAAGCCCATCCAGCCATACTCTATCGAATGCTTGTGCAACGTCTAAGAATAGAGCTGTGCAATATTCACTATGTTCAAAGGCAGTGCGAATTTTAGTAATTGCGTTGAAGAGCAAGGTTCGTAGAACTGGACACATTGGGAGCTCGATGATCATTTTCGGGGTTTTCCAGTTTTCAGTTGCTTTTTAATGACTTTCGTTATCTCGCTTGGCCGAATTTCTACTGGATCTTGTGGTGCTAAGTAGATGCAGTTAAAGGCGGGAAGGTAATGGAGTTAGTGGCTGGATTTGGTTGAAATACTTTTTTAAGATGATCAGCGAAGACTCTTGCTCTGTCCGTGTCACTGCGAGACCAGTTTCCGGCAGAGTTACGGAGAGGTACAATCGTTTTTGTTGGTGCCTGTAGGTTCCTGTGGTCTTTCCACAACGAGTTCTTCGTGCCTGTGGGCGTGAGATTCTCGATGTACCTTAATTGTGCGTCCGCTTCTTCTTTCTTAAGCACTTTGGTAAGTCTGCGAGAAGCTGCTTTTAATCTACTCTTTGCGCCAGGTGATCTGTGCTCCTGCCACTCCCTTCGAAGTCGTCGTTTTTCAAGCACAAGCAGTTCAGTATCTCTACTTGTCTTGTTAAACTTTATACTGCATACATCGTTGTCTTGTGGAGTTGAGACTTTTTCTGCTGCAACAAGTATTGATTCTATATCACCAGCAAACTGATCAATGTCTTGCTCGGTTTGCAGGGGGCTAGAAAAGCCGGTATGGAAACAAACATATTTTTTGTACCTCGCCCAGTTGATCCTATTGCTTGTAAGCCTATGGTATACGGTCGCTTGATGTGTTGTAGCTAGTACAAAAGATGAAAGAGCACCGGACAGTGATCAGATGAGAGTTCTGGAAGTGCCTCAGCTGTACTCATTAATTGGGATATCCTTTTTGTGATGGCAAAGTCAATCAAATCTGGAAGCTTCATGGGATCTGCTTACCAGTATGTAGGCGCTCTCGGGGAAACATAGTTAAGTTTGCGTTGCGGTTTGATGATTGCGTTGTACAGCTGTTTTCCTTTAGGTACAGTACATATGCTTGGCATTCCAATCGCCAGCTACGACAAACCTTTCACCAAACGAGTCAAAAAGTGTTGTGAATTTTTCCTCAGAGATTGTGAAGAGAGGTGGGCAATAGACAGCAGCCAAAGTGAGAGCACCGTTATGGCATTGGAGGTGTATAGAGGTACATTGTAAGCAGTCTTCTTGCCAATTACCAAGAAAGTGGTGCCTAATTCGCAATCGTATTAGTATGCCAGTGCCTCCATGGGCCTTGCCATCCGGGTGATTCGTAAAGTAAAATTTATATCCTGATATTTGGAAGTTGTACTTTTCGGTAAGGTAAGTCTCTGAGAGTAGCATAACGTCAATGTTTCTGTCGGCTAGGAACTGAGCAAGTTCTAGCTTGTGCCGCGAAACGCCATTAGCGTTCCAGGTAGCTATTATTAAGGGAGTCATTATCCTGTTTTAGAAGAAACGAGCATTTGAATAAGTATGTTTTGGTACCTCATAAGCTCTTGCATAGTTTCTTGCATGAAGGTCATGAAGTCTTTCATGCTTTGCTGCATCGAAAGCATAATCGCTTCAACGCCAATTGGCTGGTGTTGCATGTTTTGTGTGTTTATTTGTTTATTTGTGTTTATTCGGTGAATTTTATGCTGGACACTGGAGGTGACTGCTGTTGGTGCTTGGATTCCTGATTTTAGTACACTTGCAAAGGAAGAATTTGGCATTGTTCGTTGGCTGGCAGACGAAGTGTAGTCGGTTCCATTACTTTGTGAATTGTTGGTGTGATACGATCTCGAGCTGAATCCACTCGTTTGTTTAGGCGACTCTTGAGTTCCTTGTAAACAATGCATCCTCGCCAGTTGGCTGTGTGTTTTCCGCCACAGTTGCTGCATAATTTAATTGAACTGTCGTTTTTATTCTTAGGACAGTTTACAGTACTGTGGGAATCGCTGCTAGACCCCTAAAACACTGCAAACGACGCAGATGGATTTTAGGGTGCAGTACGCTTTGGTGTGGCCATATTCTTGGCAGTTGGTGCACTGCACAGGTTGCCTACGCTTGTGTGACTCTTCTACGGTTATTCTTCGGTGCAGTAAATACTGTAGCTTATGGTATATATAGGATGTACTTCATTTTTGTTGTTTTTCTGACTCGATGGCTCCAGTTCGACTTTAAAGAGTGTCTGCGGGTCTTTGTTCCTGTTGAGAATGTTGATCACCGTTTTGTCGTTGAAGTTCTTCTCCTTTAGTTCCGCAATAATTTCGGATAAGGTCACTGATGACTCTATTGCTTTAATGACAACCTCCAATCCTTTGGCACTTTTCAGCTGGTAGGTATAGTAACTCTTCCCAGCTTCGTCCAGGTACTTGGTCACTGAGTCTGCACTTTCGTTTCTTGTATGTTGCTCTTAGTAAGAGGTATAACATGGAACTTGTTTTCTCCGATAATTGCAGCTAGTTTGTTAACCAGCGCGCTTAAGGATTTCTTACGTATATATATTGGTGGCGGCTTTATCTTCTTCTGCTCCTGTTCCTGCACTTCGCAGTCATCCAATAGCGATGTTGATGTTGTTGCAGTTGTTGTTGCTAAAGGTGCAGTTGCAGTAGATATCGTGATTACTGTACTGGTAGCTAAAGAACTTGAGACCGTTTGGAATGGGGAGAGCGTGAGAGAGACGCTCTCAGTGCGTTCGGGTTCACTTCGTGCAGTCATAAGCATTGGTGAGCAAGACCGCGATCGTTTGCATTCTGCAGGTGCTAGGTCGTTGACCGGGTGGATGATTTGGCACTCGCGGGCGTCAGACACGACGGTGAAGTATGCATTGTTCCGCTGCAAAGAGAGTCGGCGCTCGTCTTGCTCTTTTTGCCGCTGAGCGCGCAATTCGCGTTGGCTCATTTTAGAACGATGGATTTGTTCGTTGTCTATTTGTTTTTTAGTTTTACTTTATTATTCCACACACAGAAAGTTTTGTAGGAAAGCAATTTAACATTGCCAAAAGCGTCTCTTTCGCTTTCGATTTATTTATTTATTTTATGTTATTACTATTTACTTCACTAAAATCAAGTGATTTTATACGGAGCTCGATGAAAACACGTCTGACTTCGTTAAAGATTTCGACTCGTTGAATTAATTAATAAGAATTTTATTTTTTATACATATATATTATTTTAAAACTTATATATTGTATTAGAAGATGCCTAGACTTAAGAGAAAGTCAGCTTGCAATAGGAGTCAAACACAGCGAAAATGAAATCATTTGAATAGGTCAGATATAGATATTTCTGAGCAGGAACGAGTAAATAATCTAGAGGCACATAGAGAACGTAGGAAAAAATTCGAATTTAGGGAAGCTGAAAGGGTTAAAGATAGTCAACAGCACCGAGTCCGCAGAAGTAAAAGAACATTTAGGGCCGTTGAGCAATTACCGTACACAATTTGTCACTCTACTCTTCGGGCTTCTTCGCCAATCAGATTACAAGAACAACTTGCCAACACTTCGCGTCGTTCGAGGCGCAGGCAAGATGCTGAGTTTCGATCTCAGAAAAGAGAGCAGGATGCAGTTCGTCGCCGTGTACGTGGCAGTGATTCTGAAATTAAAACAGACGAACAACTTGCCAACACTTCGCGTCGTTCGAGGCGTAGGCAAGATGCTGAGTTTCGATCTCAGGAAAGAGGTCAGGATGCAGATCGTTGCCGTCTTCGACGAACTGATCATTCAACTAGAAATGCCAAACAACTTGCCAAGGCGCAGGCAATGTCCACTATTCAGATCCAACGAAAGCGGACGAGATGCTGTTAGAAGGGCGATTCAGCGACAAAATCAGGAGACGCGAATTTTAGAAAGGGCAATAGATAGAAGTCAAAGGTCTCAGGTTGGAAACCTTTGAAGCCCATAGGAATATGTCGCAAAGAGTGAGTCTATATAGGAGTAGTTGCACCAATAGGATAGCAGAGAATTAGGTAACAAATTTATATTTGGCACTGAGATATCCGCTCAGGAAACCGTCTACTGGTGTTTAGGTATGCATTTGTCCGCCAGCAGTAGTGGCAGTGTGTATATTGATACACACGTTCCAGAAAAACGGGTCAGAATGCTGAAATCTAGACAGCAACTTCAAAATCTTACTGAGGACTTCTAGATCATTATATTCAGCGCCCAGACGCTCTAGAGTGCTTACGCCTAGCCGAATTTGCAGCTTTTTATAGACACAGCAAATCAGAACGAGGAGCTCGCCAAGAAAATGCAGATGACTTTGACGGTGATGTGCATAGGGCTTCTGAATCAATAGTTTACGCTCTTTGCGATAATAGTGACTTCATCAGAAAAACGCTCACTGCGTGCATAATTAGGTAATTTACTAGATGATAGGGAACTAGATGATAGGGAACTAGAAGATGCTCTGAGCCACTTAAGAGAAGAAGCAGAAAATGAGAATAATTAAGTAGGAGAACAGGAAGTAGTAGATGATGACTTCACAGTTTTAGGATTGCCTGAAATAGATCCACATCTAAATGTTTTAAATGTGGATGGAAATATTGATATGAATGATGAAGATAGTAATGTCCGTTTTATTAAGCTTCCAGCCCTAGCTTCTCAGGAAAGCTTAGCTAGTATAGTTAGATCTCTTAATTTAAAGCAGAAGCTATATTTGTCACATGCTTTGCATAAGGCCAAAATCAATACAGTCTTTTATGAATTTGTTGGAGGCGGTGCCGGAGTCGGAAAGAGTCGACTTATCCGTATTGTATAACAGTATACCAGGAGCTGATCCGACATCTGTTAAAATCCTCCTATTTTTCTCTACTGCTTAAGATTTTATTAAGGCCATTTGGAACCAGCTAGGAAACAAAGAATATTAGAGGAACTGAAAGGTTTTAAAACTTTCACTACACAGAGACTTTGTACGTCTCTTTTTCTAAAAAATACAATTCATAAGAGTCAGGGAGCTATGTATGGCAAAGTGGTAGTCCATGCTTATTCCAGAATGCAGCGTGCTGCATTATACGTAGCTTGCAGTAGAGAAACTACTGCTTTAGGATTATTCATTATTGGGAACTTTGTTCCTTCTAAGTCTCCTCAAAATAACGATAAAGTGAAAGCCCAATTGAAGAAATTGCGGACTGAAAAACTACTTTGTACTCATTACGATTATTTAATTAACAGTTCTGCCCTTTTGTTAACATGAAGCGTAGGTCAGCAGGCTTTCCTTCTAAACTTATGTTCGATAACGCTGAGGCGGACACAGATCAGGCCATTGCCTATATGTTTGCCAAGTTTTTTCAAACAACTTATTCTGCTTATACGCGAAACATTCACTCTTATCCATATAGCGTACCAAGCTCGAATGTCATCTTCACACCTATACTGAATGAAAGTTCACTTATTAGGGATCTTCAATTGGTTAAACCAGTCTTCTCACCAGCTCCCGATGCTATCCCCGCCTGTGTACTTCGATACTGTGCCAACTCCTTATGTAAGCCATTGCTCAAACTATTTTCGCTATCCTTAGTAACTGCCTCGTTTCCATCCATATGGAAGGAATCCGTTATCATCCCTTTACTATACATAAAAAGGGCAGCAAGTCTGATGCAAGCAATTTTAGAGGTATCTCTAAATTGTCGCCTATACCGAAATTCTTCGAGAATGTTATTACTCCTCACTTGCAGCATTTTAGTAGATCCGTTATATCCCCTTTTTAACACGGATTTGTGAAGCGTCGTTCTACCACGACAAATTTTCTTGAGCTGACATCCTTTGTGGTAAAAGGATTTCAGGAAAATCTCAATCTGATATCATTTATACTGATTTCAGTAAGGCATTTGACTCAGTCAACCATTCCCTCCTTGCACATAAACTAAATCTTCTCGGTTTCTCACCAAAACTTCTTATTTGGATTGTGAGCTATTTGGGTGACAGAACCCAACGAGTCCTCTTCAAAAATACTCGTTCCTAACCCGTTCATGCCACATCTGGTGTTCCTCAGGGAAGCCACCTAGGTCCCCTGCTTTTTACACTTTTCATCAATGACCTCCCAACGGTCATACTTAACTCACGTACTCTCATGTATGCGGATGATGTCAAGCTCTGTTTTCAATTTAGAGACGACTCCTGTCATTCTCGCCTTCAATGTGACCTAGATTGTTTCTTTCCTTGGTGTCGTGCAAATCTCCTTAATCTGAACAGCTCAAAATGCAAGCTGATGACATTCTCACGAGCCTGCCCAAAGTATGTATAACACTCTCTTTGTGGTTGTACCTTGGAAAGAATTTCCCTGGTTGATTATCTAGGTGTCCGTTTGGACCGAAAACTCAAGTTTTCCGAACATATATCATCAATGGTTAATAGAGCTATGGGTGTACTCGGCTTTATTAAGAGATGGTCCAAGGAGTTTGACGATCCTTACCTAACTAAGACTCTCTTCACTTCGCGTGTTCGTCCAATTCTCGAGTATGGACCATGTGTCTGGAACCCTCAGTACACAGTTCATAGAGACCGCATTGAATCCGTACAGAAAAACTGCTTAATGTTTGCCTTGCGAAGCCTTAACTAAATTCAAGACTTCCTTCCTATCCTAGTAGACTTTTGTTACTTAATCTGTCTTCTCTAGCCAATCGTAGAACCATGCTTGGTGTTATATTTATTGTATTAACAACCTTATCCAAGGGGACATAGATAGTAGCGACTTACTTAGTAGACTACACTTTTCTGTCCCTGGTAGAATCACCCGTAATTACCTTCCTCTAAAACTTCCCAATTGTAGCTCGAACTATGCCCTGCATGAGCCATTCAGAGTATTATGTTCGGAATATAATAAACTATACTTCATTGTAGCTAACAATAACAACTTGATATCTAGCTTAAAATTACAACTCCTCGCCCACTTATCTAGAATTTAGTTAAATACATACTTATCTTCTTTCTATTCATAGTAGTACTTTAAACATACTGCATGCTTTAACACTCTACTCATAATTTTATTTGCATTTGGTTACTAACACTATCTCTCCTGATCTGATTGGGTTTTTCTGGGTTTTCCCCAATCCTCTGCAACAATTGTTGGATCGGCTTTTCTTTATCCCAGTTTGCACGTTTGCACATTTGCACAATTTTTAAATAATTTTTTTTCTTTTCTTTACATTTAAGGTTTTACCCTTAATTTAAAATTACCTTTAGTTTAAAATTTCAACTTAAATAATTTAAATCTAATTTCAATTGTTTCTTTATTTTTAAAAAGTCGACTGATCATAGTTCGACTATAAACTAAACTAAATAAATAAACATTTTCTTCCATAATACTCAGAGCTTGAATTCCCATCTTAAAGATATTCGATCGGACAAGCTGATGCTTCAGTCATCAATATTATGCTTCGTGGAAACTTCCATAAGCAATGAAACTGTAGAAAAACCTGGGTTCACTATTGTGGTTCAACGTGAATCAATTAGGCCTTTCACAGTCATCATAATTTATGTAAAGAACGAGCTAGTAGATAGAGTTTCCCATACCTTTAGCAGTAGAAAAACTTTTGGCTCAGTAGTTTTTGAGTTCGGCATATTTAGGTTTGATGCGATAAGTTTTCTTATATTAAATAAAAATCCAGACTTTCCTCTGTCCGCATTTAAAATAAAATTTGAGAAGGTAATTCAGCAATTTTCTCGTTTAGGTGATTTATGGGATAGCTTGCTAGTTTTAGGAGACTTTAATTTGTGCTTCAAAACCTTTAACAGGTGTAGAGTATTTATAATTCTTTGATTAGCAAATGATTTAGGAGTTTGTTAGATTTGAAAAGTCTACTACCAATATGGATACACATATTGATTGGGCGTTTTCAAATATATTAGATAGTGAAAAGATTAGTGCTAGGACTTTTGAGGTTTTGCATAGCCATCACAATGGGATATCTGTTAGTATTCAGGATAGCATGAGTTTGTAATGTTTGGAATGGGTTAGAAATTAAGAAATCTAAATGACAGAAAATATGTAAATATGTATGTAGGCATATTTTAATAATACTTTAATTTAATTATCTAATAGTTAAGTATAACCATTGAATGGAAAATTGGTTTGATAATTATTATTATTTTTATTATTTTTATACCCTTGGACCTTGTTATCGATATTGGCCAATTTAAAGTTTAAAAGGAAATACCGATATATATACCCTATATTATTGAAAAAATATCGAAATTGAATTAAGGTGGCAGCGCACTGCAGTATTATTACTAATTTATAGCTTGCCATTAGTATTATATAATTAAATTTTTGTATGGCAACATACGTCCAAGGGTATCCCACTGTCGCGTGCCGCTCGGCTGTTGCTCTCGTTTTATTTAGTGATTTCAAAGCCTTTAGGTCAATTTCGGGTGTCTGATTTCTGTTTCGTTTATTAACTGAATTTTATTTTACGAAGTTTCTAATGATTAGACATAAATTGGGGAAAATATTATTTAGAAGCTTTAACATGATAAAGACTAAAATTATTAAAATTATTACTAGTGTTATTTGACCATGGTTGTTTTTTAGTGGAATTATAATTGGTGATAATGTATTGGTATTCTCAAATGTAAGTTCAGTATTGTTGCTTTGCAGATATTCTGATATTAAAAAGTTTGTGAATGTCGTTTTTCAATATATTTTAAAAATTTTTGTTTCGTATTGGTATATGTTATGTCATTTATGTCGTCAATGGTTTCAAAGGTAATAACATAAATTCCTGTAATTAAAGTGTAGTTTACATAGTATGTTCCAGACACTAAAATAGCACCATCTGTTATAATTTCTACTTGTCTGTTTTTATCTTTTATTTTTTTACAACCTTGTAAATTTATTAAGTAAAGCTACAAAGCATTTATCGCAGTTATTCAAAATTTTGGAATATAAAATTTTGGGTTTTGAAAATGTAATTGCATCTTGCAAATTTTGTAGATCTATTGAGAGCAGTTTTAGTCTATGTTTTTTTAGTAAAAATTCTTGATAAAGTTTGAGGTTTTGTAGAAAGTAAGTAACTTTTCCTATTTCTTTGAAAATTGCACAATTAATTTGATTTTGTTTATTATAATTGTTTATAAATCATTAACTTTGTTTTGAATTGTAACAATATCATTATGATCTAGTGTACCTGTGATCCATTTAAAAATAGTACCAAGTTTATTAATACTTATTTTTATTGTTTTGTGTTGTGTAAGTTGTGACAAAAGAGAGTTAGCTAATTTCAAATGTAAATAAAAATCCAAATCAGTAGTGATGTTTCTATCTTTTACACATTCTATTTCTTCATTTATAATGATTTTATAAAAAGTTAAATTAGTTAAGTGAAGTAGTTCTCCATATGTTTCGTATGAAAAAATATTGTTTGATTTGTGTCTTCAATTAACCCTCTAAGGCTATTTTCTTTTATTTAAAATACAAAATATCCAAATAATTTTTTTTTACCATTGGACCATTGAAAATGGTCAAAAAATGGTATACTAACTTTGTCCAAATGTATGTAACGGGCGAGGAGGTGTCGGAGACCCCATAAAGTATTGTATATATATTCTTGCTCAGGATCACTAGCCGAGTCGATTGAGCTACGTCCGTCTGTCTGTCCGTCTGTCTGCGTGTCTGGATGAACGCGCCGATCTCAAGAAGATTCCTGTATACCATACGCAGATCAAGTTTATTTTCAATTTGGAATAACACGCCTACCGCCCCCGCAAACTGCCAATTTTCATTTAGATGGCGATTTACTCATTTCTTAACGTTCTGCTTTAGTATATATATAGATAAATACTATATGAACTTATCCTCCAAATTGCAATCCGATCGGACAATAAGCACTGAAGTTATTAGATAAACTACTTCGACCCTTCGACCAGCAAAGAAGTTTTCGATGACGTCAGAACTAAATAAATTACTTGTGCAGGAAAGAAAAGGACAAACGATGCGAGCGCGAAGCGCGAGGTGTTTCTCGACCCTTCCATGCACATGTCAATTACCGAAAATACATGCGCATACATGCAAACACTTATATTGTACATACTTAATTTTTGTTCACACACATATGTAAAATTATATATAACCAATAGCGTGGTTGATCGGTATGCATGAATGCAGGTATTTACAAGCTTTATAATATAGACATATTATTATTATTATTTAATAATTTATATATTGACTATTTATTAAATAAATATTAATTTAGATTTCATGATATATTATGAGCTATCATATCGATAGATTTTAATATATATATGGTATAACATATCGATATAATTACGTTTTCAGACCGAGGGGTAATTTAAAAAAACACACTGTTGGTTTTTTGTAATATGAATTAACACATTTTATACAATTCTTTCAAGAAGAACTGAAGCCTTAAATCGAAGTTAGGCAGAGCTATCGCGGTTGATAGCGTACTCAGTACTGAACTAGCGCCTGGAGACGCGCTTGAGTTTTTATAGGCAATTTGGCTTGGCCAAAGAGCGAAGATTTAAGAGAGCTTGAGTTTGTAAACTCCTATTCTCGTGAAGAGAGACATTCCCGAAAAATAGTGGTAATTGGAGAATCCTGAGACGATGCGTGGGCGTCAACTCGTATGATTTGTTTTTATTATTTCAGTTGGCTCGTCAAGTGGTTGCCGCCAAGTGATCGAAGATCGAATTCGAGTGGCCTAGGGAACAATTGTTATTGTCTCGGAGTTTCTGGGGACAATTGTTATTGTCGTTGAATTTTGGGGGATAGTTCTTATTGTCTCGGATTTTATGTTTATGATATTTGTGAGAACGGGCATTTATGGCGAGGGTGGCTTTGGATTATGAC
Organism: Zaprionus ornatus; assembly: GCA_018904035.1. NCBI lineage: Eukaryota > Metazoa > Arthropoda > Insecta > Diptera > Drosophilidae > Zaprionus > Zaprionus ornatus. The sequence continues at coordinate 330,742 of JAEIFZ010000251.1, forward strand.
ACCGTATGTGAATAACAACCGAGGTTGATCGAAGGGCTTTTGTTCTTGTGGTACATTAATGTTTACAGTGGTGTAGTTTTACAATTTATGCTTAGTTTACAATTTATGCTTAGGATAATTGGGGGAGTTTTACGATTATGTGTGTGGTGTAGAATGGATATGTTACTTCCCCATCCTTAAGAAAAAAACCTGTCCTCAGGCGCTTATTCTAGGGTACAATACCGGGGTATCTACTGATGGTACAACATTTTCAATTTCAGGTTTTACAATGGTTTCATTCTCTGGGTTTTGGTTCTTAAACTTTACAATTAGCTTCTGGGGAATGGTTTTATATTTGTATATGAAATACACTAGGGCAAGTACAATTATTATGGCTAATGCTGTGAGTATTACTACCTGAAAAATATTATTGGTTTGATAGTGCTGTTCGATTATTTCTTTTGCTTGGATATACTCTAGTGGGTTTAATTTAGTTACGTTATTGTTTTCATAGATGGTCTGAGTGTAATCTAGCATTGTATTAGTGATTAATATTTCTTCTAACTGAATAGAGCAATTGAACGCTTTAATCATATTGTTGCCTTCTATTATGATTTCTCTATTAATATAATACAATTCTGTTTAAGACTGTCAAGACTTGGGAAGGTTCCAAGTTGTATTTATTTTTGGTTCAACGTACTTGATTTCAAAGTCAGAGTGCGTTTTGCTGTATCTACATTGCGTTGTGATTTGATTCAATATACCCGTTATGCATTTGTTTATGACTAGGCTTTGAGAGCCTGCTGTATAACTCTGCTTGTTGTGTGAAAAGTATTTATCATGAATAGTTTCCGTTAGTATGTTATTTTGTTTGTCTTGATATGGTACTATTTCAAAGATTGGGGTTTTAATTATTTCTCTTGAAATTTGGGAAATTATCAAGATTTCGTTAGTGTCAAAGTTGAGCTTGCTTAATGAGTTCCTCATAAATGATTTCGGTCTTGGTTAAGTTAACAGATAAGTAATGGTATTCATAGTTTATAGGTAAATCTATTGTTCCGCTTTGAAAGATTATTGTAGATAGCCATTTTTAGCTTGGATAGGAGTTACTTCTAGGTTCTTTGCATTAATTGTTGTTCATGCTCGGGAGTGGGCCTGGAATTATCATTATCGTATTAACATTTGTTAGTTTTCTTTTTCTTTTTGAACTTAGACTTATAATTTATTATTTTTCTGCCTCTGTTTGTTTCCTCGAAATGCTTGTCATCTATTTGCATTATATTTCCTGTCTCTTTAAAAGGGTTGGTTGTCTTTGATTTAACCAGAGGGGATTCTCTGAAATTTGTTTCTATACCGAAGTCTGTTCTATTTTTATTTAGTTTGTTGATTTTATCTATTTTGTTTTGGCCGTCAGCCGTCAGAGGCAGCAAGGAGAACAACATGTAACCCTAGCTTTGGCTGAGGTACGTGCCGTCCTTGCTCCTACTGCCGAAAGTGCGGCGATACTCTCCTCGTGAGGGCGGCTGGAAGCAGGCCCCTAGCACGGTCATGTCTCTGCTAGGGGTGCTGACTAATTGTAGTCGGGCGAAGATTGTGATTCTATAAATCACCCCAATCCAAGACGGAACAGCATACGCCAAGGACTCTGCGGACTCTGGATACCTGTCGCCCTCCAGTTTCATTTAGACTTCCCACGGTACACGGGCTATGCCGTGGGTGACCTTCCCTTCCCGCCTACTCGTGGGTCCAAAATTATGGATAATTTTCTCAAACAAGATAAGTCTGATGCGACATCAACAGCATCCACCCAGGGCGAAGCCTTAACGGCCGACCCCAACAACAGCACTGCAGCCAGTGGGCTGCTGGCTTCCACCCCCAATACCACAGGTCTTGGCCCTGGTACTCTAGGGGACCCGGACAGGCCACGGACTCCCTTGGACGATGAGTTCGCTAGTGCTGCCTTCTTGTCCAATAGCTGCTCAAGCAGGCAGCAACTCGTCGAGGTGATGTCCTCTGACGCTGAAGCTGACGCTGACCTGATCAGCCTTGCTGACGACGCTTCCGTGGCCTCTCAGAGGTCAGATCTCACGGAAGCAGGCTCTCAGATCCAGAAGCTGCGACTGGAGTCTGAGAACGAATTCGTTAAATTGAAGACTCGAGAGAAGAGGCTTTTCATAGCCGCACTCGCCAAGGGTTCGAGCAGAGCGGAGGCTCTAGCTATCGCCACCGCACCCCCCCTGGAAACTGGGCTTCACGTCGGCTGACTCTAAAAACCCGCTTTTACCGAAGCAGGTGGCTAGCATTGCCAAGGCTTTGCTACTACATCCTACACCGGGTGTCAGTCCAGGTTCCGAGGGTTGCATACCCCGAAACGAATGGCTGCTCCTGGTGTGCGAGGATAGCCGCACTGTCGACTGGATCAGGGGAGCCGTTGGACACATCAGGTCCATTAGCTCCCTTGACATAAAACTACTGGGGGAGTCTGAGTTCCCTAAAGCTCACCTCATTAGAGGATACTTCCCCAGTAGTGCTGAACTAACACCCGCTACCATTTTGGGATACCTTGGTATCTAAAATGAGGACTGCTTCTCGACGAAGCAGTGGCGGGTGGTCCAGCATAGCCTCAACGGCACCACGAATCACCTCGCGAACCTCCACCACCTCCAGGCGAACCTGCACCACGCCAGAGAAGCGTCAGCCACACTGTGCAGGGTCATCTGTAAAGACGAGATTGACCTGGCTCTCGTCATGCGGATCATGTAAGTTACTATATGACCGTATGACAGTGTGAGACACTTCCCTTTAAATAACTTCATTCACAGAGACCTGGTGGCAATGGCTATGGAGGTAGCCACTGCCGATGGCGTCCGGGAAGTAATGATCGCCTCTGCTTACTTCCCGGGCGATGTGGATGATGTACCCCCCGCAGAGGTTCAGCGGCTTGTGGAATTCTGCCGCCTTCACAACAAGCCGCTTGTGATCGGCTGTGACGCCATCACACAATCTGGGGGAGCAGCGCCGTCAATAAACGTGGTGAGTTTCTCTTAGATCATCTAATGTGTTTTCATCTAGATGTAGCTAACGTAGGGTGTAAACCCATGTTTATAAATTCTATTAGGGAAGAGGTTTTAGATCTCACCCTAGTCAGCAACTCAATGGCGAGTTCGCTTGTAAGCTGGCGGGTCACAGACGAAGCCACCTTGTCGGACCATCAGCACATCAGGTTCGACCTTCCTGGCCAAGTCGAGATCCGCCAGAACTCCTTCTTCCCAAAAAAACAAACTGGGCAGCACAAAGAAGGAAGGTTAGAAGCCTTTTGAAACACTTGAACTTTTACTGCAAGTTCACTTCCCAGGTTCCGTGGCGAACCCAGATCTCTTCAGTCACGCCACCTGGTCACCTGACTCACGTGGAGCCAGTCTATCTGGAACCATTTTTGATCCTGAAAAGGTCAAATGGGCTGTAGATTCCTTCGCTCCCTTCAAAGTCCCAGGGGGTGATCAAATCTTTCCAGCCCTTCTCCAAAACAGCCTGGATCATAACCTCGATCCACTGGTAGGCCTTCTTAGAGCTAGTCTCACGTGGGTCACATACCCAACTCTTGGAGAAGAGTCAATGTGGTATTCATTCCCAAACAGGGAAATCGTCCTCTTGACCAGCCTAAGTCATATCGGCCGATCAGCCTTACCTCCTTTCTGCTCAAGACTGCGGAAAGGCTCTTAGACATGCACATTCGGTGCTCTCTGCAGAAAAACAACCCTCTGCACCCCACGCAGAGGTCGCACTCCACAAATTGGTAAGTAACATTGAAAAAGCCTTCGTATCAAATAACATTGCTCTGTGCTCTTTTCTTGATATAGAGGGTTCCTTCGATAACACCGGCTACGGGTCTATTTCTGCTGTGCGCAGGAACATTGCCCGTCCCACAATCCGGTGGATTAACGCCATGCTCAAACACCGGACTATCTCCTCTACCCTGGACACGACGACCTCCCATATTAGTGCGGTAAAAGGGTGTCCCCAGGGAGGGGTTCTATCCCCTTTGCTTTGACGAACTACTAATCGTACTCGCAGAACAGGGCGTGGAAGCGATTGGCTATGCCGACGACCTGGCTCTCGTAGTGAACGGGAACTATGCCAACACAGTGACAGAGTTGATGCAATCAGTTCTGAACACGGTCAGTAGGTGGTGTGAAGATGTAGGTCTTAGCTTCAATCCACAGAAGGCAATCATTCTTCCCTTCACTAAACGATTCTCTGTTGACATTGGTCAATTACACATTGGCGGCTCTCCCGTGGACCTTTCCAATGAAGTCAAATATCTAGGGGTAACCCTTGATAAGCGACTAAACTGGAACTCCCACCTGCATAACACTCTATCAAAGGCCACTCATGCCATGTGGGCATGTAGAAGGCTTTTCGGTAGAATATTTGGTCTCAAATCCTGCACCATTAGGTGGCTTTTTGAGATGATAGTAAGACCGATCGTAACCTACGCTGCTATTGTTTGGTGGCCTAAGGTTACGCACTTCGCACCTCTCCCACTGCAGCAATGGAATCGATTTTGAATCTGACTCCGCTGCACATCCGCATAAAAGAAGTTGCTGCTATGAGCCTTCTTAGAATAAAGCTTCAATCTGGGCTTCTAGCTACCGAATCAGGGCATGCTAGCTTAATCAAAGATATTCCTGGCTTAGAGATCTGCACCAGATCAGATTCTATAACCAAGGAACTCTTCTTTGGTGCAAAATTCAGAACCCTCATCCCGGACCGTACGGGCTGGGATTCTGGCAACCCCATCAGAGACCCCAATGGTATACATTGGTACACCGACGGGTCAAAGACTGATCAGGGGGTAGGAGCTGGAATATATGGTCCCAACTCCAAAACCTCGATTGCTATGGGTAACTGGCCCACAGTTTTCCAATCAGAGGTTCACGCCATCGAGTTCTGCTGCCGTCTGATCCTTGAGAAGGGGATTAGGTACCTGGACACTCTGGCTTCCAGGGCAAAGAGCTGGCGGACGAACTAGCGAGGGCTGGGTCATCAGCCCCCCTGCTCGGCCCCGAACCCTTCTGTGGCGTGGGGTGGTCTACTATCTCCTCCCTGATGAAAACCTGGGCTGGAAGATTGACCGAACGCTACTGGTTCTTCCAACCAGGGATGCGGCAGGCTAAAGAGCTCACCAATCCCACAGTTGATCGAAGGACCAAGCTACTCTCTAGAAGAGACCTTTACCTCCTTGTTGGCTACCTTAGTGGCCTTGGTGAACTATCATCTTACAAAAATGTGGTTGTCCTCGGATGCGGAGTGCAGGCTCTGCAAAGAGGACGACGAATCTACTAAACACATTCTATGTGACTGTCCGGCCTTGGTATGGACTAGGAGGAAACATCTGCACGTGGAATTCGCAAGTCCCGAGCACATTGTCCGCTCCTCGACGAAAGATCTGTTATGCTTCATTAGGGAAGCAGAACAGCTTTTGTCATGATAGGGAGAGCATTCTATGTACAAAAGATCTTCATGGTCGCAGTGCCTCGCGCCTTCTCCGCTGGGAGACTCCCTCTTTTATAATAATATAATAATAATCTATTTTGTTCTGTTGAATGTCATAGGCAGGTGTTCCTGCGAAAATAAAGATATTTGCTGGGGTTTGACCAGTTGTATTATGTTTTGTTTTATGATTACATACTTAAAGTATTTTCTCGAACTTAGTAAATTGATTTTCGGGTTAGTTTTCACTCATTATAATTCTTAATTTTTCGTTGACAGTTTTATGAAATCTCTCAATATCAGAAATTCCATTTTTTCCTGTCGTAATGTTGAGAGTTACTCCCTCTGAATCTAGCCAGAGCTTAAGTGCAGTGCACATGAAAGCCAATGGTTTCAAGCCAATGTCTACTGTTTACTTCTATCAGGGAGGCGTATTGAAAATAAATGTCAATACATGATAGAAACTGTGGGGTTGAAGGTTTCTGGAGTTGTTTCGAAGGCTAGTTTAGTATTTCTATGCTCAGTTTTGGCTACGTTACAAATTTTGCATTCGTTTATGTTTTGAATAAATTTCTGCTAGTCGGTATAGTAATAGTGTTCTTTAAACTGAAGAATAAGTTTCTCTATACCAGGGTGTAATACTATAGTTCCTTATGCGTTTTAAAAACGTTCTCTTTGAACTGGGCGTATGTTTGAAGATCTATCAATTTACCGCTGGTTCTCATTGTTTTAGTGAGGTTATCTGGACTAATTATTTCGACATAAGCATTTTGAAAGATTTTGAAATCGGCATCATTGGGGAAATAGATAACACTTTTCTTAGTGCAGAGGTATTCCTTAATTAATTCTTTGGCGAGTGTATCAGTCATTTCTTTGTAACTGATTTTTATTCTTGTTTTATGAAAATATTTTATTAGTTGGATATCATCGAAACTATCTCTTATAAATTCCAGCTGTCTATTGTAATAATTAAGGGGTCTTTCAGTTATGGGGATGTGACTTTGGCTGTCTTCTTGTGCACTATGCACAGTGGCTGCTGTGGAAAATGAAACTGTATTTTCCTCGCCTAGGAAGTTTTCTTGGATCTGAACTCTGGATAGGGCATCAGCTACGTGATTTTCTTTAACAGGTAGATATTAAATATTGTAATCATATTCATTGAGTTTTATCTTCCATCTTTGCAGTTTCATATTAGGATCTTTCATGTTGTTTAACCAGACAAGTGGCCTATGATAGCTTAATATGTCGAATTTTCTACCGAATAGGTAGGACCTAAAATATTTTGTTGTCCAAACTATAGCTAATAGTTCCTTTTCTATTGCCGAATAGTTGAGTTCATGCTCATTTAGAGTTCTGCTTGCGTAACAATTGTTCTTGGGATAATACAGCACCTATAGCTATATTACTCGCATCTGTAGTTAGTGAGAATTTCTTTTCAAAATTAGGGTATATCAAAATGGGATCGGACGTGATGAGTACCTTAAGTTTCTCAAAAGCGGACACGTAATCACTATCTTTTATATTGATTGTTGCTCCTTTCTTTAGCTTTATTGTCATGGGTTTTGCTATCTTTGCTAAATTAGGGATAAACTTACGGTAAAATCCGCAGAGTCCAAGAAAAGATTTTATTCCTTTTGTGATTTTAGGAATAGGAAAGTTGACAATTGCTTTTATTTTATTGGGGTTTGGTTTGATGCCATCTGTTGTGATAATGCGACCGAGAAATTCTGTTTCTTTCTTCAGAAATTCACATTTATCAAGTTGCAACTTTAGATTGGCTGATCGTAGCTTATCAAATAATAACTCAAAGAGTCCTCTTTAAAACCACCCTTTCAAACCCAATTCATGCCACATCTGGGGTTCCTCAAGGGAGTCACCTCGGTCCCCTACTTTTTACGCTTTTCATCAATGACCTTCCTTTGGTCATACGTAACTCCCCGTACTCTCATGTATGCGGATGATGTAAAGCTTTGTTACCAATTTAAAGACGACCACTGTCACTCACTCTTACAAGCCGACCTAAATAGTTTTTATTCTTGGTGTTGTGTCAATTTTTTAAACCTGAACAGCTCTAAATGCAAGCTGATGACATTCTCTCGAGCCAGTCCAAAGTATGCTTCTTATACTCTTTGTGGTTGTGCCTTGGAAAGAATCACCCTAGTTGATGATCTGGGGGTTCTTTTGGACCGAAAACTTAAGTTTTCCAATCATATTTCTAATATGGTCAATAAAGCCATGGGTGTCTTAGGCTTTATTAAGAGATGGTCTAAGGAATTTGACGATCCTTATCTTACAAAGACTCTCTACATCTCACTTGTTCGTCCCATTCTCGAACGGGTCATGCGTATGGTGTCCCCAGTACACTATTCATAAGGAACGCATAGAATCTGTATAGAAGAACTTTTTACTTTTTGCCTTACGTGGCCTTAACTGGGATGAAAATTTAAGACTGCCTTCCTATACTAATAGACTTCTATTATTAAACCTGCCTTCCCTAACCAATCGCAGAACCATGCTATTTATTAACAACCTTATGCAAGGTGACATTGACAGTGAGACCCTGGTAAGGCAGCTACACTTCGCTGTCCCTTGCAGAACTACACGTAATTACCTTCCACTAACTCTTCCTTATTGTAGATCGAACTATGCACTGCACGATCCGTTTAGGGTATTATGTTCGGACTACAATAAACTTCAACACGTCATAGCTAGCACTAACTCTATCGCTGCTATGAAGTCTTTAATTCTTGTCTATCTAGCACGTAATTAGTATTAGTATTAATTAGTAATAGTATCCTCCTAATAGTATTCCTCGTCATTCTATCTTCTTTTTTTAATTTTCATTCTTCACTTGCATGTCGCGTGTATCCTCTATTCGACTTTTTATTCCGTATCGCGTTAATTTTCTTTCTTTCGCGTTTCTACTCGCATTTTTACCGCGTTTCCGTGTCGTCCGTTATGCGACGGTGCCTCTCGGTCGGTCAGGCGGGAGGTGGACTTCGTCTGGGTTCCGCGCGCAACAAGCATCGGCTTGGTGTCGTTTGGACCACTTGGTAATACATTCATTGTATTCAACGTCCAACAAAATACCCTTTATAGTAATGTTATATGTTCTTCCAACGAAGTGGAGTAAATAATAATATCATCTAAATAGACTAAACAATCCTTATAGATCAAATCTTCTAAGAGATTGTTCATGCAACGTTGAAAGGTTGTTGGTGCATTTTTTAAACCAAAGACAATACGAGTATATTCGTAATGTCCATGTTTTGTCGAAAATGCTGTCTTGGGAATTGATTGTGGGTCTATTTGGATTTGATGGAAACCTTTAGCTAGATCGATAGTAGTGAAATATTGACAACGTCCGAGTTTGTCTAATATTTCATCCATTAGTGGAATAGGGAACTTGTCATCAATGGTTATTTCATTGAGACTGCGATAGTCTATGACTAATCGAAATTTTGCTTTGCCAGAAGCGTAACCTTTTTTTGGGACAATCCAAATCGAGGAACAATAAGGAGACTTAGAGTTTCTAATTATCCCTTGTTCAATCATTTCGTTAATTTGTCTGTTGCCTTATAGGTCGAAAGCTTGGGGGTATTTGTAGGGTTTTTTGTAGATAGTGTCTTCGTGTTTTGTGTGAATACAGTGCTAAATCGTACTCGTGAAGGTCAAATTTTCACCTTCCTTGTACTGAATATCATCATACTCAAGCAAGACATGCGAAAGTTGTTCCCTTTCTTTTGAACTTAGATGTTCTAATCTAAATACATTGGACTCTCTTAACTCGTCACCTAAGGCGTAGTTAGAGGAGGTTACTAGAAGGGCTTCTTCTAAGTAAAAAGGGATTTGAGGGTTTTCCTCGGTTTTAGAAGACTTGGGACACTCATTGGTAGTCTTGGACTCTTCTAATTTAGATAACTTGGGGCACTCATTGGTAACCTTGGACTTATCTGACTTTAAGTGGGGTTTCCGCTTAGATTTTCGGAGGGTTTTCTCCTTAGTTGGGGTATTTAAAGGGGTTTACTTTGATTTTCGGAGGGTTTCTCCTTATTTGGGGTAGTTAGAGGGGTTTCCTCTGTTTTAGATGATTTAGGGCACTCATTGGTAGCCTTTGACTCATTTGTTTGGATGTGGTCGTACCACATTTTGAAGAGATAGCCATTGATATTGACTGTTTGAGTTGCGTAATCGATTTGAGCATTGGTTGACTCTAAATAGTTTCTTCCTAATAGCAAATCATATTTCTCAGAAAAATTATGGATATAGAAAGTTTGTTATTTAGGGCAAAGTTTTCTTGTGTGAAATGAAAGGCTTTGGTAGAAAATTTTCGTCTGTGTCCATTTTGTACTGGCCACTGGTGCTTTCTCTTTGCCGTTTAACTGGAGGGTTTGGTGCACTATTATTTTGTTGTTGGTGATTTAAGGGATTCTGGGCTCTACCATGGCTTAACTTCTGCTTGAACTCATTCATAGCTTGTGGATTTGATTCCGCAGGCCTTGAATTGAATAGAATTGTTTGAGAAATTTTGATAGCTTCCCTTATTCTTGGAGTTTTGGGGTGAATTTGTACTCGAGCTAGAATTGTTCTGTGGTTTTGTTCTGTCGTTGAAGACCGTTTCGTAAACGCCTTCTTGCTGTGCTATCTGTTTAAGTTTGGACACAATTGTTATATCGTGCCTAGCCAGGGTCATAAACAATCTATCAGGCAATTTCCTCATTATAACGTCTTTGACTGTGTTGTTCAGGGCATTTGTGTATAATATCGTATTGCTAACATTGTTGTCTAACATTAACTTATTGGAAATAATGAACGACTTAGTCTCTAGGTCTTCTACGAACTTACGGATACTTCCAGCGAAGGGGGTGTTGTAAAGGCGGCGAAGTAGACCCTCACATAGTGTCTGCGTCTTATATTCACTGATAAGTGCATTCATCAGATCCGGCCTGGTCGTCGCTCCGGATAGCTAAGATACTCTCTGGGCGTCTCCTGCCAACTGCATTTCGATTGCGCTGAAGCACACATGTTGTTGCCTGGTGTCCGTCGTTGGGTATAGTTGTAATATGAAGTCGATCCTTCGGATGAAGGCGCTGACCTCCTGGTTGCTGCAAATGAATGAAGGCACTTGTCTTATTTGACTCAAGGACTGATTCAAGTGTGTCTCCTACAGCAGTTTAACTTGTTCCGTTGTCATCGTCATCATTTGATATTATACTTTTGTTGTTTTATGGTTTTTGTTTTTACACTTTTATGTTCCGTTTGCAGTAAGTTGACTCGTATATCTCAACTACCGACTAACGTGGTTCTTTGCCGGATTCTAAGTCTTCGTCGTATTACGATTCACGTTCACTATAGCACCGATTCGCGTGGTCTAATCTCTTTAAAGGATAAGTCTTGGTCGTACAAGACTCCTTTGTCACTAGATTAGTTTGCGGAACGAGTCGCACAACTTTTACTTGAGAATCCTACCGGCTGCGTCAATTACGTTTTGAGACCGAGGGTTAATTTAAAAAAAACACACTGTTGGTTGTTTGTAATATTAATTAACACTTTTTATTCAGGTTGATCGAAGGGCATTTGTTCTTGAGTTACATTAATGTTTACAGTGGTGTAGTTTTACAATTTATGCTCAGTTTACAATTTATGCTTAGAATAATTGGGGGAGTTTTACGATTATGTGTGTGGTGTAGAATGGATAAGTTACTATATATATTTTATATGTTTTGCATATAAATTATATTAATATGTGTAAATTATATTATCTCCCCACGTCTATTGAGTCTATGTTTGAAAAAAATTTACTAACATTTTATCTACTTTGTTTTTTTTTAATATACTACTCGTACTGTGGGCAAAAAGTAAGAATTTCCAATTTAAACTTCGCGGGCCTTACATTTCGGGCTAGCTCTTTTTTCTTGAGTTGGTAGGACTGCTAATGACATCTGGGACAAATTTCATGTCAATGTCATCATCAGTAATATATTTACGCTTGTATTTACCAAACGACCACGAGTGCATGTTTCGATTTTTACAATGTCTGATTTAATTGAGCAAAGAAATGCCATCAAATTTTGTTTGCGGAATGAAATTTCGGCTGCGGAAACGTTGAGGATGTTGCGGAAGGCCTTTGGTGATTCTACCATGTCGCAGAAAAATGTTTATAAGTGGTACAAAGATTTCAAAGAGGGTCGAGAACGTGTTGATGACTTGAAGCGCTCCGGACGACCATCGACGTCAACAGCTGACCAACACGTCAATAAAGTGAAGGAATTAGTGCTCGAAAATCGTCGGTTGACTGTTAGAGACCTTACTGATATGATCGGGATATCAGAAGGATCTGTGAAAACAATTTTGAAAGACTATTTGGGCCTACGAAAAGTCAAATCTCGTTTGGTACCAAAAACGCTCAATTTCTTGCAAAGAGTCGCCGCGTTGATGTGTGTGAAACAACGCTTTCTGAATATCAGGACAAGCTCAAATGCATGATTACGGGAGATGAGACTTGGATTTATGCTTATGACCCTGAAACAACCGACCAATTAAGCAAATATCGTGCTAAAGGCGAGGCCAGACCGAAAAAAGCACGTCAAAGTCGTTCTAAAATCAAGGTCATGATGACAGTTTTCTTCGATTTTCGTGGTGTGGTGCACTATGAATTCCTTCCACCCGGCCAAACTGTTAATAAGGAATATTATTTGAGCGTTATGCGTCGTTTGCGTGAAGCAATTCGTCTAAGAAGACCAGAATTATGGGCCAACAACTCTTGGTTTTTGCATCACGATAATGCACCATCTCACACTGCACTCGTTCTTCATGACCATTTCGCCAAAAATTCGACGCATATCGTTCCGCAACCACCGTATTCGCCTGATTTGGATTCTGGCTATTCCCAAAACTCAAGAGACCAGTCCGGGGAACGCGTTTCGAGTCGATTGAGGAGATAAGAGCTGAATCGAAGAAGGCGCTGATGGCTATACCGGAAAGGGACTATTTGGCATGTTTCGAGGATTGGAAAAAACGTTGGCATAAGTATATTTTATCGGAAGGGGATTACTTCGAAGGGGATGAAATTGATGTAGAAGAATAAATAAAAATTTTTCATTTTACAAACAAATTCACCTTACTTTTTGCCCACAGTAGTATGTATATTTTGAAATATATATTAGATTCTTTAGATCATTATTACACCGTTGGACCATTGAAAGTGGTCAAAAAGGGTATACTAAATTTGTGCAAATGTATGTAACGGGCAGAAGGAGGCGTCGGAGACCCCATAAACTATATATATTCTTGCTCAGGATCACTAGCAGAGTCCATTGAGCCATGCCCGTCTGGCTGTCCGTCTGTCTGGATGAACGCGCCGATCTCAGCTATTACAAAAGCTAGGGACACCAAATTGATCATGAAGATTCCTGTATACCATACGCAGATCAAATTTATTTTCTATTTTAAATAACACGCCTACCGCCCACGCAAACCGACAATTTTGATTTACATTGCGATTTACTCATTTCTTAACGTTCTGCTTTAGTATATATATAGATAAATACTATATGAACTTATCCTCCAAATTGCAATCCGATCGGACAATAAACACTGAAGTTATTAGATGAACCATTTCGACCCTTTGACCAGCAAAGAAGTTTTCGATGACGTCAGAACTAAAAAAATTACTTGCGCAGGAAAGAAAAGGACAAACGATGCGAGCGCGAAGCGCAAGCTGTTTCTCGACCCTTCTTTTCTATGCAAATTAACATATTCGCGAACGCATGAGGAAAAAAAAATTTATTTTTTATAGGAAGAACACTTCCGTCTTTATTGATCGCAAAATTAGGACTAATGTTACAGATATATTCTTAAGCTAAAGTATTGTCAAAGCTTCTCTCAAAAGCTTTAGACTTGGGGATCAAGAGCTTTCGGAAATGGAACCAAAGCTTTCGTTCGTGGTGAAATTAATGACGCGCTTGGGCGAAGAAGGATTTGTTTACAATAGAGCGTGGAGACGCAGATTATGAGAGCGTTGTTTATGATACGCTCTTGATCTAGAATTTTTTTGACACTTTAACGGTTCTACTTAGGATGGGTGATAAGTGACCAAGAGATCAATATTTACGTCTTTGAACTGCGTAGTTTAATAACTGCCTCTTGGAAAAGATTGTTTGTTTAACGAAAAGAGTGGCTCGAGGGCGATGACGAGCTTCGGATATTGTTTATGCATTTAAGAGACTGGCCCAAGAGTGCGAATAGATTTCTTAAATGGAATGACGCAATGGGATAGCGCTAGAGCGAAAAATGGGTTCCCAAGTGGCTATGAAAACTGTTTAAAATTTCCATAGTGAATATAGAAGGACTCAGGGTGATAACTCCCCCCTTTCTTAAGATGAATCGTTTAGGTCAATTTCCAATAATTGGACATAAATTAGGGAACAAATTTTTTTGAAGCTTTAACATAAAAAATACAAAAATAATTAAAATTATTACTAATGTTATTTGAACATGGTTGTTTTTTACCGAAACTATAATAGGTGATAATATATTGGTATTTTCAAAAGTAAGTTCAGTATTGTTACTTTGCAGATATTCGGATATTAAAAAGTTAGTGAATCTATTGTTTTCAATATAATTTAACAATTTTTGTTTGTTATTGGTATAAGTTATGTCATTTAAGTCGACAATGGTTTCAAAGGTAATTACGTAAATTCCTGAAATTAGAGTATGGTTTACATAGTTTGTTCCGGACACTAAAATAGAGCCACCTTTTTTAATTTCTAATTGTCTGTTTTTTTCTTTTATTTTTTTACAACTTGTGAATTCTTTATTGAGTAGGTCTACAAAACAATTTTTAGTAATTTGTAATTGTGCAAAATTACTATTTATTTCTTTTTTATAAATTTGGATGGAATGAAAAGTATTATTACATTTAGCTACTTTCTCTTCAATTAATAATTTTCCATATTTTTGAGCTATAACCTTTGCGTGGTATAAGTTATAATTGTTGTTTGCAATAGGGTATTTAATAAAGAAAATGATTAAACCTTTATAGGAAACAATTGAAAAGATAGAAACATCTATCAAATCTATTAATATTATGTTGAATTTTTCGTTTGTAAAAATATTTGCCACATAATATTTGGTTATTCAAGATTTTGGAATATAAAGTTTTGGCTTTTGAAAAATTGATTGCATCTCCCAATGTTTGTGACTCTTTTGACAGCAGTTGTAATCACTATTTTTTAAGTAAAAATTCTTTATCAAGTTTGAGGCTTAGTAAATTGTTTACCCTTTTTATTTCTTTAAAAATGGCTGAATTAATTTGATTTTGTTTATTGTTGTTGACTATAAGGTCATTTACTTTATTTTGTATGGTAACCATATCATTATGATCTGGTGTACCTGTTATCCATTTAAAAATGGTACCAAGTTCATTAATGCTTCTTTTTATTTTTTGTGTGGTGTAAGTTGTGTCAAAAGGGAACTAGCTAGTTTCAGTTGCAAATAAAAATCCCAATCAATGCTGATGTTATCATCCTTTACTTACGAGGGTCGTTTGATAAGTCCGTGACTTTTTGTATTTGCCGCGCACCTGCTCTAAATACAACACTGCTCCTGTCAGCAGTTATCGATTAACAGCTGACTGTAAAATTTTGAGAAAGCTGCGTTTCTTAGTTTGCGTTTTATAGGCATTGAAAGCAGACGATCTCGTGAATTTTAACGAAAATGGAAAAAAGTGAATTTCGTGTGCTAATTAAGCATTATTTTTTGCGTAAAAAATCCATCACCGAAACCAAGGAAAGACTTGATAAATATTATGGGGACTCTGCACCATCAATTTCAATGGTTAAGAAATGGTTTACTGAGTTCCGTTGTGGTCGTACCAGTACAAGTGATGCCGAACGTTCAGGTCGCCCAAAAGAGGTCATCATGCCAGAAATCGTCGACAAAATCCATGGAATGATATTGGATGATCGGAGAATGAAAGTGCGTGAGGTAGCTGAGGCTGTAGGCATCTCAACTGAACGGGTACATCACATTTTACATGAATATTTGGACATGAAAAAGCTTTCCGCGCGATGGGTGCCGCGATTGCTCACACACGACCATAAGCGCAACCGTGTGACCATTTCAAAGGAGTGTTTGGCGATGTTCAACCGCAATCCAAACGAATTTTTGCGCCGTTTCGTTACCGTAGACGAAACATGGATCCACCACACCACACCAGAGACCAAAGAACAATCAAGACAGTGGGTTTCTCCGGGTGAACGTGCACCAAAGAAGGCCAAGGTGGGTCTGTCGGCCAACAAGGTCATGGCCACAGTTTTTTGGGATGCACAAGGTATCATTCACATCGATTACCTTGAAAAGGGTAAAACGATCACCGGCGAATATTATTCAGAGCTTTTGGACAGATTCGATATTGATTTGAAGCAGAAACGACCGCATTTGGCGAAAAAAAAAGTGCTGTTCCATCAGGACAATGCACGGGTGCACACGTGTGTAGTCAGCATGGCAAAATTTCATAAATTGGGCTACGAACTGCTACCCCATCCAGCATATTCTCCAGATTTAGCCCCCTGTGACTATTTTTTGTTTCCAAACATGAAGAAATGGCTCGGCGGTAAGAGATTCGGGTCAAATGAAGAGGTCATCACAGAAACAAACGACTATTTTGAGGGCCTTGAGAAAACCTATTATTTGGAAGGAATAAAAAAATTGGAAAAACGCTGGACTAAATGTATAGAGCTAAAAGGAGATTATGTTGAGAAATAAAACGCTTCTTTGACGAAAAAAATATATTTTATTCAAAAAGTCACGGACTTATCAAACGACCCTCGTATTTTACTTCTTCCTCAATAATGTTTTTTTAAAAACTTAAATTAGTTACGTGGTATAGTTTCCCGTATTTTTCGTATAAAAATATGTTATTCGGAAAGATGGCGTGGGGAGTAGGTAATGTACACCTACGACTCAAAAAACGCCACCCGAATGACACCAACGCCAACACGCTAGAGGACCGAAGCGGCAAGCAGCCTCGATATAGAGGACGATATGGAGGAAGATGGTGACCTGACGATTATAGCCAACCCATCCAAGCAGAAGGAATCCAAGAATAGCCATGAAGCTACGGATCCTTCAGCTGAATCTCCATAAGAGCAAGTTGGCGTCGGCGGAACTCCTCTTAACCCTGGAGGAGGAGTCCGTCGACGTGGCCCTAGTCCAAGAGCCCTGGATCGCATCGAGTAATAAGATCGCTGAACTAGGGTCTAACAACTACTCTATCTTCTACCCAACCACCGTAAGTAAAGCTAGAACTGCAATTCTGGTAAGAAAAGGCATCTATGCTTATCTTATGTCCAATTACAGCACAGACGACATCACGGTGATAGCGCTAGAGGGATGCAGGGACGAACCACTTCTGATGGCGTCCTGCTATCTAGCGCATGACAGGGAATCGCCGACTGGGGAGACGGAACGACTGATCCAGGAGGTGAGCCAGAAGAGGCTGGTGATAGGCGCAGACGCCAACGCACATCACACCCTATGGGGCTGCAAAGATGTAAACAACAGAGGTGAGTCACTTATATACTTAATTTTAAAATTTAATCTTAAGATCGCGAACAGGGATGAGGAACCCACCTATGTAGGTCCCACCTCATCTAGCGTCATAGATCTAACAGTCGCGTCTGGAGAAAATACCGAAGTCACGGAGTGGAGGGTTCTCAGCAAACCTTCCTTCTCTGACCATAGGTATATCCAGTTCGAAGTTCAAGGCGAGCGTACAGTGACAAAAAGTCTCTACAAGAATCCCAGGAACACCAACTGGGATAAGTTTAAGACCAAAGTGACAAGGACACTCCCATCACCAACACCAATCCTATCAACAGTGGACATTGAGAAGTCCGTGAAGACTCTCTGCCACCACCTAACATCAGCATTCAACGCAACGTGCAAGACCTCAATCACAAGAAGGAAACACAGGCCTCCCTGGTGGGACCCGCAATTGAAGGCACAGCGCACCGACCTACAAGCAATCTTCAAACTAGCTAAGCAAGCTGAGAAAGTCATTGTATTGAATGAGTACAAGACGAGGCTCCGTGACTTTAAGAAAAAGTCCAGGCAGCCAAAAGAAACTCATGGAGATCCTTCTGCTCTGGCATAGAGAAGGTCACGGAAACCGCCAGGCTTTGGAAGCTTCTGTCGAGCCAACCAGCAATTCAGAGCCAACTAAGAACCAGCGATGGCCAATGGACGAGTAGCAGCAAGGAAGCGACTAATGCCCTTCTAAGCGAGCACTTCCCCGGATGCACAGATGCACTCGAACCACAACAATCAACACATACGAACTCAGCGTCCGACGTATCTGAGAACATAATCACTCCACACAAAATCCATTGGGCCATAGACTCCTTTGAGAGCTACAAATCCCCGGGGCTTGATGGTATAATACCAGCCATGCTGCAGAAGACCAAAGAAAAGGTCACTCCATGGCTGGAATCGATATTCATAGCATGTCTGAGGCTGGGACATGTATTGTACCTGTACCCTGGAGGACAGCACGTGTTGTGTTCCTGCCAAATGCAGGAAAATGCAGTCACATGCAGCCGAAAGATTACAGGCCGATCAGTCTCACCTCTTTCCTGCTAAAAACCTTCGAAAAACTCCTGGAACTACACATAAGACGAGGCTTGAGCCGACTCGTAGAATCCAACCAACATGCCTACACAAAAGGGAAATCGGTAGAAACAGCGTTACACTCATTAGTAGCCACCATCGAAAAAGCCCAACACCACAAGGAATTTGCCTTAGGAGCGTTCCAGGTCATCTCAAGTGCATTCAACGATGTATCCACGGAAGCGATCATGCGGAGCCTGAGAGCCGCAGAAACCCGTGAGGCTGTAAACTCTTGGATAGGTAATCTATTGAGCTGCAGAAGAGTTAGAGCCGAATGGGGAACCACAACCATAACCAAAGCAGCGCACAGAGGCACGCCACAAGGCGGAGTGCTGTCGCCGCTGTTGTGGAATCTAGTGGTAAACGATGTCCTATAAAAATTTAAACGGAAAGCCCCTAAGATAACCGAAGCGTCGTACAAGTTGCCGGACTACTGCAGCATCTTCCAAGCGGAAGTTTTTGCTATAAAGAAGGCTGCAGAACTTGCGACAACATTCAACAAAAATCGGGTCAACATCTTTGTCGACAGTCAGGCGGCTATCAAATCTATGTAATCCTATGTCATCAGCTCCGAAAGTGTACTGGCAAGCAGAGAAGCATTAGATGCATTAAGCATCCGCTCGAAGGTGCGCATCTTTTGGGTTCCCAGCCACCAGGGCATTGACGGAAACGAGATGGCAGACAGGCTAGCGAAAGAGGGTGCCGAATCTAGACGACCGACAATTGAAGACCTGAAGATACCGCTGCGATCGATAAGCCAAAGCTTAGAAGCTGCGGCAATAGCAAGAAGAAGGTGGCATAACACTAAAAACTGCAAGATAACCCGCACTATGTGCAACAACGCTAACACGAAATTAGCCCAAATGTCATTCAGCTCCCGAGAAGAGACTGTAGAACAATGATGGGTATACTCACGGGTCACTGCCTGACCGCAACTCATGCTAAGAAGTTGGGCATTACCGACAATGTCGAATGCAGGAAATGCAGGGTACCAGAAGTAAAAGAAAATCTGGAGCACCTCATCTGCGACTGTCCCGCTCTCATGACCTCGAGAGAGAGGCGCATTGGACGGCCCCTGCTTGCATCACTGGAAGAAGCAGCGGGCCTGGCACCCCAAAAACTCCTGGCTTTTGCCAAACTAACGAGCCTACTAGACTGGGATATTTAAGCCCGAAATTAACAGCCTCCATTACTAATTCGGCCGCACTAAGGATCATACTGATCTATGTGAGGCCCCCACCTGGGGACCTGCCGATATAACCTAACCTACGAGTATGTTATTTGTGTCTTCGATTAAAATGTAATCTTCTTTAGAGTAATTTATAATATTAGAAACGGCTGAGCGCAGCAATACATATATATACGAATAATAAAATATTCATGCTTAAACATGAAGGAAATAGAAAACGTAAAAAAATGGTTAAAACTTTATATTATCTTTGTGAATAATACGATCTTTTTATTAATTATTACTTTATTTTTTAAATCTTCTTTTACTATTTGCTTTTTATAGCTTGGCTGGAGTTTATTGCGCTCGCCATGTTTTTTCTCGTAAATAACATCTCCTACCTGATAAGTTTTGGGTGTTCTGTTTAGATTATGATACTCTACCATTTTTGTTTGGACTTTTTTTAATCTTTCTGGTATATGTGAATGATCTGTTTTATTAAACAAAATATCATAAGGTTTTTGCTGAGT
This sequence comes from Zaprionus ornatus, assembly GCA_018904035.1. NCBI lineage: Eukaryota > Metazoa > Arthropoda > Insecta > Diptera > Drosophilidae > Zaprionus > Zaprionus ornatus. The sequence goes on from JAEIFZ010000251.1 coordinate 350,581, forward strand.
TGACGACTGTATTGATTGATTATATTCTTTAACTGCACGATAAATAATTTCGTTGTAATCTAATAATTGGTATTCTTCTTGAATACATCGAGCAATTTCTATTATAGTCGAATGAACTCTTTCTACTTGGCCGTTAGTTAAACTATACCTGGGGTCTGCGTAATATATTGTTAAACCGTCACGTGTTATTGTAGATTTGAATTGAGCAGAAGAAAAATTATTAATTATTTTTGTTACATATTTCGCAATTTCGAATATGTTGTTTAAGTTGTTCGTAAAGTTTGGGCCAATAATAATATTTTAAGATTTGTTTTAGGTTTTCATCAAAACCTCTATGAGCTCGAACATGTGTTTCCTCTATTATGATTTCCTGATCGTTTTTATTTGTAATGTCAGTAATAAACTTTTTGGTATATAAAAATTTGTTAGTAAATATTTTTTTAAGAGGGGTTTTGATTTCAAATAAATCTTCTGGAGTGCAGTGAATTCCAGTAACGAAATTAGGTTGAAGAAACTCCTTTAGTATTGTTATTAAATTCTTTACAGTGTCATACTCTATTATATGCCTGGTTTTGTTAAATACTTCACTTTTTTCATGAATGGTAATTTTTTCATGCTGAAACTGGTTCAATAACTTATTGGTCTCTTCTATTACTTGTTCGTAACTACTTTCAGCGGATGAATTGTCCGACATATTATATGATTTAGGTTGGTGATATTATTTATTTCAACCCTGGACATTGAGAAGTCCGTGAAGACTCTCTGCCACCACCTAACATCAGCATTCAACGCAACGTGCAAGACCTCAATCACAAGAAGGAAACACAGGCCTCCCTGGTGGGACCCGCAATTGAAGGCACAGCGCACCGACCTACAAGAAATCTTCAAACTAGCTAAGCAAGCTGAGAAAGTCATTGTATTGAATGAGTACAAGACGAGGCTCCGTGACTTTAAGAAAAAGTCCAGGCAGCCAAAAGAAACTCATGGAGATCCTTCTGCTCTGGCATAGAGAAGGTCACGGAAACCGCCAGGCTTTGGAAGCTTCTGTCGAGCCAACCAGCAATTCAGAGCCAACTAAGAACCAGCGATGGCCAATGGACGAGTAGCAGCAAGGAAGCGACTAATGCCCTTCTAAGCGAGCACTTCCCCGGATGCACAGATGCACTCGAACCACAACAATCAACACATACGAACTCAGCGTCCGACGTATCTGAGAACATAATCACTCCACACAAAATCCATTGGGCCATAGACTCCTTTGAGAGCTACAAATCCCCGGGGCTTGATGGTATAATACCAGCCATGCTGCAGAAGACCAAAGAAAAGGTCACTCCATGGCTGGAATCGATATTCATAGCATGTCTGAGGCTGGGACATGTATTGTACCTGTACCCTGGAGGACAGCACGTGTTGTGTTCCTGCCAAATGCAGGAAAATGCAGTCACATGCAGCCGAAAGATTACAGGCCGATCAGTCTCACCTCTTTCCTGCTAAAAACCTTCGAAAAACTCCTGGAACTACACATAAGACGAGGCTTGAGCCGACTCGTAGAATCCAACCAACATGCCTACACAAAAGGGAAATCGGTAGAAACAGCGTTACACTCATTAGTAGCCACCATCGAAAAAGCCCAACACCACAAGGAATTTGCCTTAGGAGCGTTCCAGGTCATCTCAAGTGCATTCAACGATGTATCCACGGAAGCGATCATGCGGAGCCTGAGAGCCGCAGAAACCCGTGAGGCTGTAAACTCTTGGATAGGTAATCTATTGAGCTGCAGAAGAGTTAGAGCCGAATGGGGAACCACAACCATAACCAAAGCAGCGCACAGAGGCACGCCACAAGGCGGAGTGCTGTCGCCGCTGTTGTGGAATCTAGTGGTAAACGATGTCCTATAAAAATTTAAACGGAAAGCCCCTAAGATAACCGAAGCGTCGTACAAGTTGCCGGACTACTGCAGCATCTTCCAAGCGGAAGTTTTTGCTATAAAGAAGGCTGCAGAACTTGCGACAACATTCAACAAAAATCGGGTCAACATCTTTGTCGACAGTCAGGCGGCTATCAAATCTATGTAATCCTATGTCATCAGCTCCGAAAGTGTACTGGCAAGCAGAGAAGCATTAGATGCATTAAGCATCCGCTCGAAGGTGCGCATCTTTTGGGTTCCCAGCCACCAGGGCATTGACGGAAACGAGATGGCAGACAGGCTAGCGAAAGAGGGTGCCGAATCTAGACGACCGACAATTGAAGACCTGAAGATACCGCTGCGATCGATAAGCCAAAGCTTAGAAGCTGCGGCAATAGCAAGAAGAAGGTGGCATAACACTAAAAACTGCAAGATAACCCGCACTATGTGCAACAACGCTAACACGAAATTAGCCCAAATGTCATTCAGCTCCCGAGAAGAGACTGTAGAACAATGATGGGTATACTCACGGGTCACTGCCTGACCGCAACTCATGCTAAGAAGTTGGGCATTACCGACAATGTCGAATGCAGGAAATGCAGGGTACCAGAAGTAAAAGAAAATCTGGAGCACCTCATCTGCGACTGTCCCGCTCTCATGACCTCGAGAGAGAGGCGCATTGGACGGCCCCTGCTTGCATCACTGGAAGAAGCAGCGGGCCTGGCACCCCAAAAACTCCTGGCTTTTGCCAAACTAACGAGCCTACTAGACTGGGATATTTAAGCCCGAAATTAACAGCCTCCATTACTAATTCGGCCGCACTAAGGATCATACTGATCTATGTGAGGCCCCCACCTGGGGACCTGCCGATATAACCTAACCTACGAGTATGTTATTTGTGTCTTCGATTAAAATGTAATCTTCTTTAGAGTAATTTATAATATTAGAAACGGCTGAGCGCAGCAATACATATATATACGAATAATAAAATATTCATGCTTAAACATGAAGGAAATAGAAAACGTAAAAAAATGGTTAAAACTTTATATTATCTTTGTGAATAATACGATCTTTTTATTAATTATTACTTTATTTTTTAAATCTTCTTTTACTATTTGCTTTTTATAGCTTGGCTGGAGTTTATTGCGCTCGCCATGTTTTTTCTCGTAAATAACATCTCCTACCTGATAAGTTTTGGGTGTTCTGTTTAGATTATGATACTCTACCATTTTTGTTTGGACTTTTTTTAATCTTTCTGGTATATGTGAATGATCTGTTTTATTAAACAAAATATCATAAGGTTTTTGCTGAGTTGACGACTGTATTGATTGATTATATTCTTTAACTGCACGATAAATAATTTCGTTGTAATCTAATAATTGGTATTCTTCTTGAATACATCGAGCAATTTCTATTATAGTCGAATGAACTCTTTCTACTTGGCCGTTAGTTAAACTATACCTGGGGTCTGCGTAATATATTGTTAAACCGTCACGTGTTATTGTAGATTTGAATTGAGCAGAAGAAAAATTATTAATTATTTTTGTTACATATTTCGCAATTTCGAATATGTTGTTTAAGTTGTTCGTAAAGTTTGGGCCAATAATAATATTTTAAGATTTGTTTTAGGTTTTCATCAAAACCTCTATGAGCTCGAACATGTGTTTCCTCTATTATGATTTCCTGATCGTTTTTATTTGTAATGTCAGTAATAAACTTTTTGGTATATAAAAATTTGTTAGTAAATATTTTTTTAAGAGGGGTTTTGATTTCAAATAAATCTTCTGGAGTGCAGTGAATTCCAGTAACGAAATTAGGTTGAAGAAACTCCTTTAGTATTGTTATTAAATTCTTTACAGTGTCATACTCTATTATATGCCTGGTTTTGTTAAATACTTCACTTTTTTCATGAATGGTAATTTTTTCATGCTGAAACTGGTTCAATAACTTATTGGTCTCTTCTATTACTTGTTCGTAACTACTTTCAGCGGATGAATTGTCCGACATATTATATGATTTAGGTTGGTGATATTATTTATTTCAACCCTGGACATTGAGAAGTCCGTGAAGACTCTCTGCCACCACCTAACATCAGCATTCAACGCAACGTGCAAGACCTCAATCACAAGAAGGAAACACAGGCCTCCCTGGTGGGACCCGCAATTGAAGGCACAGCGCACCGACCTACAAGAAATCTTCAAACTAGCTAAGCAAGCTGAGAAAGTCATTGTATTGAATGAGTACAAGACGAGGCTCCGTGACTTTAAGAAAAAAGTCCAGGCAGCCAAAAGAAACTCATGGAGATCCTTCTGCTCTGGCATAGAGAAGGTCACGGAAACCGCCAGGCTTTGGAAGCTTCTGTCGAGCCAACCAGCAATTCAGAGCCAACTAAGAACCAGCGATGGCCAATGGACGAGTAGCAGCAAGGAAGCGACTAATGCCCTTCTAAGCGAGCACTTCCCCGGATGCACAGATGCACTCGAACCACAACAATCAACACATACGAACTCAGCGTCCGACGTATCTGAGAACATAATCACTCCACACAAAATCCATTGGGCCATAGACTCCTTTGAGAGCTACAAATCCCCGGGGCTTGATGGTATAATACCAGCCATGCTGCAGAAGACCAAAGAAAAGGTCACTCCATGGCTGGAATCGATATTCATAGCATGTCTGAGGCTGGGACATGTATTGTACCTGTACCCTGGAGGACAGCACGTGTTGTGTTCCTGCCAAATGCAGGAAAATGCAGTCACATGCAGCCGAAAGATTACAGGCCGATCAGTCTCACCTCTTTCCTGCTAAAAACCTTCGAAAAACTCCTGGAACTACACATAAGACGAGGCTTGAGCCGACTCGTAGAATCCAACCAACATGCCTACACAAAAGGGAAATCGGTAGAAACAGCGTTACACTCATTAGTAGCCACCATCGAAAAAGCCCAACACCACAAGGAATTTGCCTTAGGAGCGTTCCAGGTCATCTCAAGTGCATTCAACGATGTATCCACGGAAGCGATCATGCGGAGCCTGAGAGCCGCAGAAACCCGTGAGGCTGTAAACTCTTGGATAGGTAATCTATTGAGCTGCAGAAGAGTTAGAGCCGAATGGGGAACCACAACCATAACCAAAGCAGCGCACAGAGGCACGCCACAAGGCGGAGTGCTGTCGCCGCTGTTGTGGAATCTAGTGGTAAACGATGTCCTATAAAAATTTAAACGGAAAGCCCCTAAGATAACCGAAGCGTCGTACAAGTTGCCGGACTACTGCAGCATCTTCCAAGCGGAAGTTTTTGCTATAAAGAAGGCTGCAGAACTTGCGACAACATTCAACAAAAATCGGGTCAACATCTTTGTCGACAGTCAGGCGGCTATCAAATCTATGTAATCCTATGTCATCAGCTCCGAAAGTGTACTGGCAAGCAGAGAAGCATTAGATGCATTAAGCATCCGCTCGAAGGTGCGCATCTTTTTGGGTTCCCAGCCACCAGGGCATTGACGGAAACGAGATGGCAGACAGGCTAGCGAAAGAGGGTGCCGAATCTAGACGACCGACAATTGAAGACCTGAAGATACCGCTGCGATCGATAAGCCAAAGCTTAGAAGCTGCGGCAATAGCAAGAAGAAGGTGGCATAACACTAAAAACTGCAAGATAACCCGCACTATGTGCAACAACGCTAACACGAAATTAGCCCAAATGTCATTCAGCTCCCGAGAAGAGACTGTAGAACAATGATGGGTATACTCACGGGTCACTGCCTGACCGCAACTCATGCTAAGAAGTTGGGCATTACCGACAATGTCGAATGCAGGAAATGCAGGGTACCAGAAGTAAAAGAAAATCTGGAGCACCTCATCTGCGACTGTCCCGCTCTCATGACCTCGAGAGAGAGGCGCATTGGACGGCCCCTGCTTGCATCACTGGAAGAAGCAGCGGGCCTGGCACCCCAAAAACTCCTGGCTTTTGCCAAACTAACGAGCCTACTAGACTGGGATATTTAAGCCCGAAATTAACAGCCTCCATTACTAATTCGGCCGCACTAAGGATCATACTGATCTATGTGAGGCCCCCACCTGGGGACCTGCCGATATAACCTAACCTACGAGTATGTTATTTGTGTCTTCGATTAAAATGTAATCTTCTTTAGAGTAATTTATAATATTAGAAACGGCTGAGCGCAGCAATACATATATATACGAATAATAAAATATTCATGCTTAAACATGAAGGAAATAGAAAACGTAAAAAAATGGTTAAAACTTTATATTATCTTTGTGAATAATACGATCTTTTTATTAATTATTACTTTATTTTTTAAATCTTCTTTTACTATTTGCTTTTTATAGCTTGGCTGGAGTTTATTGCGCTCGCCATGTTTTTTCTCGTAAATAACATCTCCTACCTGATAAGTTTTGGGTGTTCTGTTTAGATTATGATACTCTACCATTTTTGTTTGGACTTTTTTTAATCTTTCTGGTATATGTGAATGATCTGTTTTATTAAACAAAATATCATAAGGTTTTTGCTGAGTTGACGACTGTATTGATTGATTATATTCTTTAACTGCACGATAAATAATTTCGTTGTAATCTAATAATTGGTATTCTTCTTGAATACATCGAGCAATTTCTATTATAGTCGAATGAACTCTTTCTACTTGGCCGTTAGTTAAACTATACCTGGGGTCTGCGTAATATATTGTTAAACCGTCACGTGTTATTGTAGATTTGAATTGAGCAGAAGAAAAATTATTAATTATTTTTGTTACATATTTCGCAATTTCGAATATGTTGTTTAAGTTGTTCGTAAAGTTTGGGCCAATAATAATATTTTAAGATTTGTTTTAGGTTTTCATCAAAACCTCTATGAGCTCGAACATGTGTTTCCTCTATTATGATTTCCTGATCGTTTTTATTTGTAATGTCAGTAATAAACTTTTTGGTATATAAAAATTTGTTAGTAAATATTTTTTTAAGAGGGGTTTTGATTTCAAATAAATCTTCTGGAGTGCAGTGAATTCCAGTAACGAAATTAGGTTGAAGAAACTCCTTTAGTATTGTTATTAAATTCTTTACAGTGTCATACTCTATTATATGCCTGGTTTTGTTAAATACTTCACTTTTTTCATGAATGGTAATTTTTTCATGCTGAAACTGGTTCAATAACTTATTGGTCTCTTCTATTACTTGTTCGTAACTACTTTCAGCGGATGAATTGTCCGACATATTATATGATTTAGGTTGGTGATATTATTTATTTCAACCCTGGACATTGAGAAGTCCGTGAAGACTCTCTGCCACCACCTAACATCAGCATTCAACGCAACGTGCAAGACCTCAATCACAAGAAGGAAACACAGGCCTCCCTGGTGGGACCCGCAATTGAAGGCACAGCGCACCGACCTACAAGAAATCTTCAAACTAGCTAAGCAAGCTGTCGAAGATATTGTATGGAACGAGTACAAGACGAGGCTCCGTGACTTTAAGAAAAAAGTCCAGGCAGCCAAAGAAACTCATGGAGATCCTTCTGCTCTGGCATAGAGAAGGTCACGGAAACCGCCAGGCTTTGGAAGCTTCTGTCGAGCCAACCAGCAATTCAGAGCCAACTAAGAACCAGCGATGGCCAATGGACGAGTAGCAGCAAGGAAGCGACTAATGCCCTTCTAAGCGAGCACTTCCCCGGATGCACAGATGCACTCGAACCACAACAATCAACACATATGAACTCAGCGTCCGACGTATCTGAGAACATAATCACTCCACACAAAATCCATTGGGCCATAGACTCCTTTGAGAGCTACAAATCCCCGGGGCTTGATGGTATAATACCAGCCATGCTGCAGAAGACCAAAGAAAAGGTCACTCCATGGCTGGAATCGATATTCATAGCATGTCTGAGGCTGGGACATGTATTGTACCTGTACCCTGGAGGACAGCACGTGTTGTGTTCCTGCCAAATGCAGGAAAATGCAGTCACATGCAGCCGAAAGATTACAGGCCGATCAGTCTCACCTCTTTCCTGCTAAAAACCTTCGAAAAACTCCTGGAACTACACATAAGACGAGGCTTGAGCCGACTCGTAGAATCCAACCAACATGCCTACACAAAAGGGAAATCGGTAGAAACAGCGTTACACTCATTAGTAGCCACCATCGAAAAAGCCCAACACCACAAGGAATTTGCCTTAGGAGCGTTCCAGGTCATCTCAAGTGCATTCAACGATGTATCCACGGAAGCGATCATGCGGAGCCTGAGAGCCGCAGAAACCCGTGAGGCTGTAAACTCTTGGATAGGTAATCTATTGAGCTGCAGAAGAGTTAGAGCCGAATGGGGAACCACAACCATAACCAAAGCAGCGCACAGAGGCACGCCACAAGGCGGAGTGCTGTCGCCGCTGTTGTGGAATCTAGTGGTAAACGATGTCCTATAAAAATTTAAACGGAAAGCCCCTAAGATAACCGAAGCGTCGTACAAGTTGCCGGACTACTGCAGCATCTTCCAAGCGGAAGTTTTTGCCATAAAGAAGGCTGCAGAACTTGCGACAACATTCAACAAAAATCGGGTCAACATCTTTGTCGACAGTCAGGCGGCTATCAAATCTATGTAATCCTATGTCATCAGCTCCGAAAGTGTACTGGCAAGCAGAGAAGCATTAGATGCATTAAGCATCCGCTCGAAGGTGCGCATCTTTTGGGTTCCCAGCCACCAGGGCATTGACGGAAACGAGATGGCAGACAGGCTAGCGAAAGAGGGTGCCGAATCTAGACGACCGACAATTGAAGACCTGAAGATACCGCTGCGATCGATAAGCCAAAGCTTAGAAGCTGCGGCAATAGCAAGAAGAAGGTGGCATAACACTAAAAACTGCAAGATAACCCGCACTATGTGCAACAACGCTAACACGAAATTAGCCCAAATGTCATTCAGCTCCCGAGAAGAGACTGTAGAACAATGATGGGTATACTCACGGGTCACTGCCTGACCGCAACTCATGCTAAGAAGTTGGGCATTACCGACAATGTCGAATGCAGGAAATGCAGGGTACCAGAAGTAAAAGAAAATCTGGAGCACCTCATCTGCGACTGTCCCGCTCTCATGACCTCGAGAGAGAGGCGCATTGGACGGCCCCTGCTTGCATCACTGGAAGAAGCAGCGGGCCTGGCACCCCAAAAACTCCTGGCTTTTGCCAAACTAACGAGCCTACTAGACTGGGATATTTAAGCCCGAAATTAACAGCCTCCATTACTAATTCGGCCGCACTAAGGATCATACTGATCTATGTGAGGCCCCCACCTGGGGACCTGCCGATATAACCTAACCTACGAGTATGTTATTTGTGTCTTCGATTAAAATGTAATCTTCTTTAGAGTAATTTATAATATTAGAAACGGCTGAGCGCAGCAATACATATATATACGAATAATAAAATATTCATGCTTAAACATGAAGGAAATAGAAAACGTAAAAAAATGGTTAAAACTTTATATTATCTTTGTGAATAATACGATCTTTTTATTAATTATTACTTTATTTTTTAAATCTTCTTTTACTATTTGCTTTTTATAGCTTGGCTGGAGTTTATTGCGCTCGCCATGTTTTTTCTCGTAAATAACATCTCCTACCTGATAAGTTTTGGGTGTTCTGTTTAGATTATGATACTCTACCATTTTTGTTTGGACTTTTTTTAATCTTTCTGGTATATGTGAATGATCTGTTTTATTAAACAAAATATCATAAGGTTTTTGCTGAGTTGACGACTGTATTGATTGATTATATTCTTTAACTGCACGATAAATAATTTCGTTGTAATCTAATAATTGGTATTCTTCTTGAATACATCGAGCAATTTCTATTATAGTCGAATGAACTCTTTCTACTTGGCCGTTAGTTAAACTATACCTGGGGTCTGCGTAATATATTGTTAAACCGTCACGTGTTATTGTAGATTTGAATTGAGCAGAAGAAAAATTATTAATTATTTTTGTTACATATTTCGCAATTTCGAATATGTTGTTTAAGTTGTTCGTAAAGTTTGGGCCAATAATAATATTTTAAGATTTGTTTTAGGTTTTCATCAAAACCTCTATGAGCTCGAACATGTGTTTCCTCTATTATGATTTCCTGATCGTTTTTATTTGTAATGTCAGTAATAAACTTTTTGGTATATAAAAATTTGTTAGTAAATATTTTTTAAGAGGGGTTTTGATTTCAAATAAATCTTCTGGAGTGCAGTGAATTCCAGTAACGAAATTAGGTTGAAGAAACTCCTTTAGTATTGTTATTAAATTCTTTACAGTGTCATACTCTATTATATGCCTGGTTTTGTTAAATACTTCACTTTTTTCATGAATGGTAATTTTTTCATGCTGAAACTGGTTCAATAACTTATTGGTCTCTTCTATTACTTGTTCGTAACTACTTTCAGCGGATGAATTGTCCGACATATTATATGATTTAGGTTGGTGATATTATTTATTTCAACCCTGGACATTGAGAAGTCCGTGAAGACTCTCTGCCACCACCTAACATCAGCATTCAACGCAACGTGCAAGACCTCAATCACAAGAAGGAAACACAGGCCTCCCTGGTGGGACCCGCAATTGAAGGCACAGCGCACCGACCTACAAGAAATCTTCAAACTAGCTAAGCAAGCTGAGAAAGTCATTGTATTGAATGAGTACAAGACGAGGCTCCGTGACTTTAAGAAAAAAGTCCAGGCAGCCAAAAGAAACTCATGGAGATCCTTCTGCTCTGGCATAGAGAAGGTCACGGAAACCGCCAGGCTTTGGAAGCTTCTGTCGAGCCAACCAGCAATTCAGAGCCAACTAAGAACCAGCGATGGCCAATGGACGAGTAGCAGCAAGGAAGCGACTAATGCCCTTCTAAGCGAGCACTTCCCCGGATGCACAGATGCACTCGAACCACAACAATCAACACATACGAACTCAGCGTCCGACGTATCTGAGAACATAATCACTCCACACAAAATCCATTGGGCCATAGACTCCTTTGAGAGCTACAAATCCCCGGGGCTTGATGGTATAATACCAGCCATGCTGCAGAAGACCAAAGAAAAGGTCACTCCATGGCTGGAATCGATATTCATAGCATGTCTGAGGCTGGGACATGTATTGTACCTGTACCCTGGAGGACAGCACGTGTTGTGTTCCTGCCAAATGCAGGAAAATGCAGTCACATGCAGCCGAAAGATTACAGGCCGATCAGTCTCACCTCTTTCCTGCTAAAAACCTTCGAAAAACTCCTGGAACTACACATAAGACGAGGCTTGAGCCGACTCGTAGAATCCAACCAACATGCCTACACAAAAGGGAAATCGGTAGAAACAGCGTTACACTCATTAGTAGCCACCATCGAAAAAGCCCAACACCACAAGGAATTTGCCTTAGGAGCGTTCCAGGTCATCTCAAGTGCATTCAACGATGTATCCACGGAAGCGATCATGCGGAGCCTGAGAGCCGCAGAAACCCGTGAGGCTGTAAACTCTTGGATAGGTAATCTATTGAGCTGCAGAAGAGTTAGAGCCGAATGGGGAACCACAACCATAACCAAAGCAGCGCACAGAGGCACGCCACAAGGCGGAGTGCTGTCGCCGCTGTTGTGGAATCTAGTGGTAAACGATGTCCTATAAAAATTTAAACGGAAAGCCCCTAAGATAACCGAAGCGTCGTACAAGTTGCCGGACTACTGCAGCATCTTCCAAGCGGAAGTTTTTGCTATAAAGAAGGCTGCAGAACTTGCGACAACATTCAACAAAAATCGGGTCAACATCTTTGTCGACAGTCAGGCGGCTATCAAATCTATGTAATCCTATGTCATCAGCTCCGAAAGTGTACTGGCAAGCAGAGAAGCATTAGATGCATTAAGCATCCGCTCGAAGGTGCGCATCTTTTGGGTTCCCAGCCACCAGGGCATTGACGGAAACGAGATGGCAGACAGGCTAGCGAAAGAGGGTGCCGAATCTAGACGACCGACAATTGAAGACCTGAAGATACCGCTGCGATCGATAAGCCAAAGCTTAGAAGCTGCGGCAATAGCAAGAAGAAGGTGGCATAACACTAAAAACTGCAAGATAACCCGCACTATGTGCAACAACGCTAACACGAAATTAGCCCAAATGTCATTCAGCTCCCGAGAAGAGACTGTAGAACAATGATGGGTATACTCACGGGTCACTGCCTGACCGCAACTCATGCTAAGAAGTTGGGCATTACCGACAATGTCGAATGCAGGAAATGCAGGGTACCAGAAGTAAAAGAAAATCTGGAGCACCTCATCTGCGACTGTCCCGCTCTCATGACCTCGAGAGAGAGGCGCATTGGACGGCCCCTGCTTGCATCACTGGAAGAAGCAGCGGGCCTGGCACCCCAAAAACTCCTGGCTTTTGCCAAACTAACGAGCCTACTAGACTGGGATATTTAAGCCCGAAATTAACAGCCTCCATTACTAATTCGGCCGCACTAAGGATCATACTGATCTATGTGAGGCCCCCACCTGGGGACCTGCCGATATAACCTAACCTACGAGTATGTTATTTGTGTCTTCGATTAAAATGTAATCTTCTTTAGAGTAATTTATAATATTAGAAACGGCTGAGCGCAGCAATACATATATATACGAATAATAAAATATTCATGCTTAAACATGAAGGAAATAGAAAACGTAAAAAAATGGTTAAAACTTTATATTATCTTTGTGAATAATACGATCTTTTTATTAATTATTACTTTATTTTTTAAATCTTCTTTTACTATTTGCTTTTTATAGCTTGGCTGGAGTTTATTGCGCTCGCCATGTTTTTTCTCGTAAATAACATCTCCTACCTGATAAGTTTTGGGTGTTCTGTTTAGTCGACAGTCGGACTCGGCATATCACCCTTATTTTCCTTCCTTTCCCGTCGAAACCAAAACTTCCCTTCTCACTCTCAAAGGAGCTATTCTCCGTCTAATAGTCTCGGCAATCTTTACAAATAATACAAATAATAAGTAAATGTACATAAATTAAATATTTATTAATTATCAAATATACATACATACGAGGGTCGTTTGATAAGTCCGTGACTTTTTGAATAAAATATATTTTTTTCGTCAAAGAAGCGTTTTATTTCTCAACATAATCTCCTTTTAGCTCTATACATTTAGTCCAGCGTTTTTCCAATTTTTTTATTCCTTCCAAATAATAGGTTTTCTCAAGGCCCTCAAAATAGTCGTTTGTTTCTGTGATGACCTCTTCATTTGACCCGAATCTCTTACCGCCGAGCCATTTCTTCATGTTTGGAAACAAAAAATAGTCACAGGGGGCTAAATCTGGAGAATATTCTGGATGGGGTAGCAGTTCGTAGCCCAATTTATGAAATTTTGCCATGCTGACTACACACGTGTGCACCCGTGCATTGTCCTGATGGAACAGCACTTTTTTTTCGCCAAATGCGGTCGTTTCTGCTTCAAATCAATATCGAATCTGTCCAAAAGCTCTGAATAATATTCGCCGGTGATCGTTTTACCCTTTTCAAGGTAATCGATGTGAATGATACCTTGTGCATCCCAAAAAACTGTGGCCATGACCTTGTTGGCCGACAGACCCACCTTGGCCTTCTTTGGTGCACGTTCACCCGGAGAAACCCACTGTCTTGATTGTTCTTTGGTCTCTGGTGTGGTGTGGTGGATCCATGTTTCGTCTACGGTAACGAAACGGCGCAAAAATTCGTTTGGATTGCGGTTGAACATCGCCAAACACTCCTTTGAAATGGTCACACGGTTGCGCTTATGGTCGTGTGTGAGCAATCGCGGCACCCATCGCGCGGAAAGCTTTTTCATGTCCAAATATTCATGTAAAATGTGATGTACCCGTTCAGTTGAGATGCCTACAGCCTCAGCTACCTCACGCACTTTCATTCTCCGATCATCCAATATCATTCCATGGATTTTGTCGACGATTTCTGGCATGACGACCTCTTTTGGGCGACCTGAACGTTCGGCATCACTTGTACTGGTACGACCACAACGGAACTCAGTAAACCATTTCTTAACCATTGAAATTGATGGTGCAGAGTCCCCATAATATTTATCAAGTCTTTCCTTGGTTTCGGTGATGGATTTTTTACGCAAAAAATAATGCTTAATTAGCACACGAAATTCACTTTTTTCCATTTTCGTTAAAATTCACGAGATCGTCTGCTTTCAATGCCTATAAAACGCAAACTAAGAAACGCAGCTTTCTCAAAATTTTACAGTCAGCTGTTAATCGATAACTGCTGACAGGAGCAGTGTTGTATTTAGAGCAGGTGCGCGGCAAATACAAAAAGTCACGGACTTATCAAACGACCCTCGTAAGACATCTGCAACTACATTTGCTTTTCCGGGTTTGTAAAATACTCTTCGATGAAAGCATGCTATCTTTTCATTTTTGAATTGGGGTTTCGTGCAGAAACTGCAAAAGAAAGTGGTTGGTGATCTGTGTGGATTTCTAAATTAGTTACTCCATACAAATAGTTTTTAAGATTTTTCAATGCCCATACTATGGCATACAGTTCTCTTTCGTTAGTGGCATAATTCTGTTCTGTGCTATTAAGAGTTTTTGAAATAAAGGTAATTGGTTTATTATCTTGCGAGAGTACAGCGCCTACAGCTATGTCTGACGCGTCAGTAGTAAGGGTAAACTTCTTCGAATAATCTGGTTGGGTTAATTCGATCTGCGAAATTAAATGTGATTTTAAATTCTCAAGGCTGAAATGCTTTCTTCGTCCAATTATATTTTTATTTTCTTAGACATGTGCTTAGACACCATGCCATCATGACCTTGTAACAATTTATTGAGGGGTTTAGCTATGGAAGCGTAATTTTAAACAAATTTCCTGTAATATCCGGTTAAACCTAGAAAGCCACGCAACTCTCTAATGTTGCGGGGAGGTGGATATTCAACGATGGTGTTAAAATTTTTGTGGGTCAGTTTTTATGATTTTGTATGACACTAAGTATCCTAAGAATTCAGATTCTTTTCTGAACAACTTGGATTTTTCTAAAGAAATTTTCATGTTTGCCGTAAAAAGTATTTCTATGATCTCTTGTAGATCAAATAAATGTTGTTCTGCTGTTTCAGAAAAAACGATTATATCGTCAACATAAATGTGACAAGTCTTTCCGATTTTTTCGCGTAAAATGTTGTCCATCGCTCTTTGAAATATTCGAGGAGCATTGGCCAATCCAAAGGGTAGCCTAAGGAATTCATATTTACCATTACCGTTTTTTCTATGTCTTCATCCTTCATTAGAATCTGATGAAAACCTGACTATAAGTCAATTGTTGAAAAGTAACGCGCTTTACCCAGATTAGATAATATTACTGACGGGTCAGGCATTGGATATCTATCGGGAACTGTGTTTTCATTAATTTTCTTGAAATCGATAAATAATCGATTTTTTCTAGTACCATCTTCATTATAACCCATTTTTCATACTACCCATACTGGGGAATTGTATGGACTTTTGCTAGGTCGTATAATGTTTTCTTCTAGCATCCTATTTACTTCCTGGTTAACAAAGTTGTAAACTGAATAAGGATAAGGATACTGTTTACTATAAATAACATTGTCATTCAACGTTCTTATCTCACCTTTAATATCTGTTCTAAAAGGCAGACACGTTTGAATTTGGGAATGCTTTGTTTATATTTCTTAATTTAATTCTTATTTCTTAACTTGTTGTTCAAGACCATTTAAGTCCTCCGTGACAGAGTGGTTTATTTATTTATTTATTTATTTATTTAACGTCAACTAAATCAGTCGATTTAAAATTAAAAATAAAATTAGAATATATTATATTAAATTAAAATTGGAAATTTAAAAAAAGAAAATAATTTAGATTTTAAAATTAAATTTTGCAATATGTCAAAAATTTAAAATTAATTAAAAATATATACTTTTAAATTTAGGCTGGGGATAACGAAACAAGAATTCTCGATCCAACATTTGCTGCAAAGGATTGGGGAAAACCCAGTAAAACCCAATCAGATGGGTAGATAAATATTAGTTGTTGCCATGTAGTGTTAATTGATTAAGGATAGACAGTTTAACAGAGTAAAGAGAGGACCCGAAGTTGGAAACTCTAGAAAGTCTGTTGTAGTCGGAAAGGGTCATGCAAGCTGTAGTTAGTATTATAAAAGGTCAAGGATAGTGGCATAAAATTACGTGTAACTCTAGAAGGAATACAGAAATTAATTTGAGTAACCAGAGTAGGGGAATCTTTATTGTACTTTATTAGCTTTACAATAAACATAACGCCTAATATAATACGACGGTTAGTTAAAGAAGGTAGGTTAATTAGAAGGAGTCTACTAGAGTATGGTGGTACACCCGGAACCCAATTAAAACTGCGCAAGGCAAAGAGTAGAAACTGCTTTTGAGCAGACTCAATTCTATCTTGGTGAATATGGTATTTCGGCGACCACACGCAAGACCCATATTGAAGAGTTGGACGAACAAGAGAAGTGTGAAGCAACTTTGTCGTGTAAGGATCCTCGAATTCTTTGGCCCCTCTTTTGATGAACACGAGTAGTCGAAATGCCTTATTGACAAATTGTGTAATGTGACGATCAAATTTCAATTTATGATCAAAGAGGATACCTAAATCAGCTACTTCAGATATTCTTAAGAGTGGGTTTAAGCAAAAATTGTAATTGATGACATAGAGTAAAGTATTAGAACAAAATAAAACAAGAGCAACAGTCGACTTGCACACGACAGTAGGATACCCTTGGACGTATGTTGCCATAAAAAGTATTTAATTGTATAATACTAATTGCAAGCTATAAATTAATAATAATACTGGAGTGCGCTGCCACCTTGCTTCAATTTCGATATTTTGCCAATAATTTATCGCCGCAATTCCCTAAAGCGGTGTGAGCAGTAGATATCGGTATTTCTTTATAAATTTTAAATTGGTTAATATCGATAACAAGGTCCAAGGGTATAAAAATAAAAAAATAATAATAATTATCAAACCAATTTTCCATTCAATGGTTATACTTAACTATTAGATAATTAAATTTAAATTATTAAAATATGCATACATACATATTTACATATATCCTGTCATTTAGATTTCTTAATTTCTAACCTATTCCAAACATTACAAACTCATGCCTGAATACTAACAGATATCCCATTGTGATGGCTATGCAAAACCTCAAAAGTCCTGGCACTAATCTTTTCATTATCTAGTATATTTGAAAACGCCCAATCAATATGTGTATCCATATTGGTAGTGGACGTTTTCAAATCTAACAAACTCCTTAATCCTTTGCTAATCAAAAAATTATAAATACTCTTACACCTGTTAAAGGTTTTGAGGCACAAATTAAAATCTCCTAAAACTAGCAAGCTATCCCCTAAATCACCTAAACGAGAAAATTGATGAATTATCTCCTCAAATTCTATTTTAAATGTGGACAGAGGAAAGTCTGGACTTTTATATAATATAAGAAAACTTATGGCATCAAACCTAAATATGCCGAACTCAAAAACTACTGAGCCAAAAGTTTTTCTACTGCTAAAGGTATGGGAAACTCTATCTACTAGCCCGTTCTTTACATAAATTATGATGCCTGTTAAAGGCCTAATTGATTCAAGTTGAACCACAATAGTGAACCCAGGTATTTCTACAGTTTCATTGCTTATGGAAGTTTCCACGAAACATAATATTGATGACTGAAGCATCAGCTTGTCCGATCGAATATCTTCAAGATGGGAATTCAAGCTCTGTGTATTATGGAAGAAAATGTTAAGGGCAGAACTGTTAATTAAATAATCGTAAAGAGTACACAGTAGTTTTTCAGTCCGCAATTTCTTCAATTGGGCTTTCACTTTATCATTATTTTGGGGAGACTTGGGAGGAACAAAATTCCCAATAATGAATAATCCTAAAGCAGTAGTTGCTCTACTGCAAGCTACGTATAATGCAGCACGCTGCATTCTGGAATTAGCATGGACTACCACTTTGCCATACGTAGCTCCCTGACTCTTATGAATTGTGATGCCTTCAGCAGGCACAATTGGAAACTGCCTACGGTCAATGTTAATTTGTGCGTTATTTGAATATTGAAAACTGCGAACAATTTTCTGAATAGGAGTCCATGAAGGATCTGTACGATGTGTACACTTCGAACGCGCAGATTCTCCTACAGTTTCCTCTGTAAATTTCATCCATAAAATGTTGGGAGTGTTGGATGTATTGAAATCTATTTGCATCAACACACCTGATGCCCCGTTTACTAATCCATCCCCTGTGTCTACATTGACCGTCATCATGTACTTGGCAGTATTTTTTAGGGGAAGAGACGTACAGAGTCCCTGTGTAGCGGAAGTTTTCTTCTTCTAATATTCTTTGTTTCCTAGCTGGTTCCAAATGGCCCGCCTTAATAAAATCTTCAGCAGTAGAGAAAAATTGCTCAGTAGCAATTGAGTTAAGTTTCGTTACATTAAATAAATCAACCTCATTATTATTACTAAACAGATGAATTGCATCATCGGGCACTGCCGATGGTTCGCATATTCTAGATTGGAAAAGGACAATATCATCGGCTGTCATACAACCCGATGCCATATTATTTAAGGCAGAAGCGAAAAGCTGATCGTCTCTCTGTGAGCTCAAAATACAAAAAAAGGTCCCAGAGATACGTACCAAATATTTCATGGTAAGGGTCAGTGGTATTTGGATCGAAAATCCAACTACCTCCTACGGGCTGTAACTGTCTAAGATAACCGAATACGATGATAGAAACACCACCAAAAGGAGAAGTATTTTTGAAAATTTGCTTCAAACGAGAATCTAAATAAGAAAACATTAGAGAGCTAACCATTGATATTTCATCAATAATAATTAATTTAAGATCGATTAACCTTGAATGAAGGGTATTAACTAAATCATGGCTTAAGGCCCTTAGAGGTGCTGAGCGAGATTGATTAACAGGAAGTGAAAACATGGAATGCAGTGTCGAACCACTAATTCCGAATGCTGCTTTTCCTGTTGGTGCACATAAGAGGATTTTAACATATGTCGGATCAGCTCCTGGTATACTGTTATACATTACGGATAATGACTGAAAAATTGCTGATATAAGTCGACTCTTTCCGACTCCGGCGCCGCCTCCAACAAATTCATAAAAGACTGTATTGATTTTGGCATTATGCAAAGCATGTGTAAAATATAGCTTCTGCTTTAAATTAAGAGATCTAACTATATTAGCTAAGCTTTCCTGAGAAACTAAGGCTGGAAGCTTGATAAAACGGACATTACTATCTTCATCATTCATATCAATATTTCCATCCACATTTAAAACATTTAGATGTGGATCTATTTCAGGCAATCCTAAAACTGTGAAGCCATCATCTACCACTTCCTGTTCTCCTACTTGATTATTCTCATTTTCTGCTTCCTCTGTTAAGTGGCTCAGAGCATCTTCTAGTTCCCTATCATCTAGTAAATTATATTTTCTGCGAATGTTCTCTACTAACTCCGAATTTTCCGTACAGAACAATTCACAGTCATGTGTGACTAAATCCAAATGCTCATCTCGCCATGGGGCGTAAAGCATTTTTAGCTCTCTGAAATAGTCACTTGTTTCTGTATTGACATTAAATCTCCTATACCTAATTATGCACGCAGTGGTCCTCTTTCTGATGAAGCCACTATTATCGCGAAGAGCGTAAACTATTGATTCAGAAGCCCTAGGCACATCATCGTCAAAGTCATCTGCATTTTCTTGGCGAGCTCCTCGTTCTGATTTGCAGTAGCTATAAAAAGCGGATATCTCAGTGCCAAATATAAATTTGTTACCTAAATGTTGTAACTTTTGCTTAATAGTTACATTGTTATTGTCTTTAATCTCATTGATTGCCTCACGCATCAACATTGAGATACCTCTCTGAGACTTGTTAATATAATTAACGACGTAGCTGCAGCAAGCATAGGGGTCTAAAATAAACTGAATATCCATATTTGCTCGCTGCAACAAAAGGAGGTGCTTGTTATAAGCGTTAAGCTTGATTGCTGCAAAAGATCGCTTCAAAAAAACTTTTGGTTTCTTTATACTTGATCTTACAGCATTAATGTAGCCCTCATAACTAAGGTTAAGTTGATCGTGGGACAAAAAGTTGTTAACATCGTTAAAATTTTCTACGCTTTCACGATCAAATGGGAAGTCGAGCAGACTTTGAATATTTTCGAAATTCCTACGATGCTCGGCCAAATTTGGAGCATTTTCTTCTAAAGGGAGAAGAATTTCTGTTTGAGGCATGGGAGGGTATGGGATACCAAATCTACAAATTTGTTTTGACCTAATTTCTCGCTTGCAAGAGTGCCCGTGACTATGGAGTTGATACTCCAAATATGGAGCAACGTCCGGGCAACTAGAATCAGCAGTAATAAACTGATCAATAAAGGACTTCACAGGCATAAATGTGGACTCATTCTTTAGGTCGAGCTTTGGGCCGTCTTTCAGCCAGAACATGCCATGTATATGTGGAGAGCCTCTTTGCTGAAACTCCACTCGCCAATAAAACTTGATGACCTGGTGACAACCAAAGACACCGCCTTCCTTTTTCATCAGTTTTAAAACCTGTCTATATCGAAAATCGAAATATCTGGCACAGGTCACTGGGTCTGCTCTAATGAGACGAGCTTTCTCATTAAACCCCAAATTTAACGCTTCTTCTTCGGATACTTCTAGCTTGTCTACATTTTTACATAGCAAGACTAAAAGCTCCGGCCACCTAGTTTCCGCTGCGGAAAATGTTATAAAAAAAGTTGGAAGCCCTACCTGCCTAATCATAGCCATCACTTTCTTTTTCTCGTCCTCCCAATGAGCAGGAGACGTGCGAATACCTTTTAAAAGCCTATAGCCATCATCATGAAGTATTATCCTATTTAAAGTTTCATCATTACGCACATCAGCAGCCGAAATGCCTTGAGTGGCAGAGTGCTTACGTAAGCAAATTGATGTGCTATTCCTAATGCTAATCATTTCTAACTTTTTGAAGTTATGAAATAATTTATCAGTTCTACAACCTCTTCTATCAAAATTCCTAAGCTCTGATCTAACTATAGTTGTAAAACTTTCCTGACATTTCCTTTTAATGCCTGCAAATATTGTGGGAAAAGCCAGCTCCTCTGAATCACAATCGGTTATCATGTCAAGAGGTCGCTGACCCTCTCCTGATGCTATAGCAATTCGAGGAATATCTATGTTTTCATCAGGGACATTTTCCATGAAGGTTTCTTGACCTCCTGGATTCAACTCTACCTCTTCTTCTACTACTCTATGCTCATTAGGTTGTGCTGCCTTTTCTAACATTTGACACACAATGTCCCTGTCGTCTGCTGACGCAACAAATGGTACAGTCTCAGCTGAGTAAGAAGACAACCACTGCTCATTGATAGTAACCTGGTGCTTCTTATAAAGTTCTGTGTTCACTAAATACCGAATTGCATCAACTATCTTTGAGGGCCTTATGGTTTCAGCCATGAAATCATGGTTATACTCCATCCTACGCTTAAGATGAATCTGAACTACTTCGGCTTCATTAAATGCCCTGGGAAGGGAAGTTACAACATTTACAACTGGAATTGGCACATTGATCACTGCTCCTTTAATGGCACTTTGACGTCCATATCCAAGAGACTTTATGATCATAAAAGGAAGACGGGGAGAAATCAGCCTTTCTTCTAGAGGCGTCAAGCCTTTCAGGCATTTCGGAAGCTCCGGAAAATTTAGGCCATTTGTAATAGAAGCCTTTGGTTTTTCCCTGACTTAATACTGCGGCTGCAGGTTTTGCAAAAGCTAAACCTATTATTATGGGATGGAAACATAGAGGAAAGATACAAAATATCAACACTATCTGCCTCACTACACTTTTCCTCTATGACCTCACGCGAAATTTTGTCCACTTGATGTGGAAACCACAAACCTTTGCAACATATGCAAACCTGATCGGGTCCCTGCTTGACTGTCTTATTAAAATTGGCTATTAGGCAATCTAAACTAGTTTTAACCTGCGATATCCTATCATCTGGAAGGGTATTCGCACGGTCCACTCTATTGCGGGACGCGTTTCTCCTATTCTCTGCTATCCTATTGGTGCAAATACTCCTATATAGACTCACTCTTTGCGACATATTCCTATGGGCTTCAAAGGCCTCACGTTGAGCTCGAATTCGAGCACTGCGGCGTGCACTAGTATTGCGTGCCTGCTCAACAATCCTACGAATAGGATTGTTTCTAACCTGAGACCTTTGACTTCTATCTATTGCCCTTTTTAAAATTCGCGTCTCCTGATTTTGTCGCTGAATCGCCCTTCTAACAGCATCTCGTCCGCTTTCGTTGGACCTGAATTGTGGACATTGCCTGCGCCTCGATCGACGCAAAGTATTGGCAAGTTGTTCGGCATTTCTAGTTGAATGATCAGTTCGTCGAACACGGCGACGAACTGCATCCTGCTCTCTTTCCTGAGATCGAAACTCAGCATCTTGCCTGCGACTCAAACGACGCGAAGTGTTGGCAAGTTGTTCGTCTGTTTTAATTGCAGAATCACTGCGACGTACACGGCGACGAACTGCATCCTCTTTCTCTTTCCTGAGATCGAAGGTCAGCATCTCGCCTGCGCCTCGAACGACGCGAAGTGTCCGCAAGTTGTTCTTGTAATCTGATTGGCGAAGAAGCCCGAAGAGTAGTGTGACGAATTGTGTCCGGTAATTGCTCAACGGCCCTAAATGTTCTATTACTTCTGCGGACTCGATGCTGTTGACTATCTCTAACCCTTTCAGCTTCCCTAAATTCGAAATTTTGCATACGTTCTCTATGTGCCTCTAGATTATTTACGCGTTCCTGCTCAGAAAAGTCTATATCTGACCTATTCAAACGATTTCTTTTTCGCTGTGTTTGACTCCTAATGCAAGCTGACTTTCTCTTAAGTCTAGGCATCTTCTAATATATAAGTTTTAAAATAATATATAGGTATGTTAAAAATAAAATTCTTATAACTTAATTTAATTTGAATATATATTTATCAAAAATTAATATATAGTTATATATATAAAATAAAGTTAGTATATTTATTTATATATATAAATATATTCATATATTTAAATAGATATATATATATTATAATTATATTCATATATTTAAATAAATATATGTATATTATTTAAAATAATTATATTATAAATGAAAATAAATATCTAATGAAAGAACAAATAATAATAAAATTTAATAAGGAAAATAAAAATAAACAAAATGTGGAAAAAAGAATAAATATAAATCAAAGAAATAATAAATTAAACCTGCAAGAAATTCCAGCGAAAATTCCAATTTGAATCGCGGAAACGAACCGATACCAATGTTCACGTACAATCACACACACTTCAGAAGAGTCTATACACATATATGTATGCATGCACAAAAATACGTTACGCTGTGTACCGCACTTTTCTAAAATTGCGCGCCACGTTCCGGGCAGGGCGCAATCATTCACACGCATAAAAAATGTTCCGTTAACGCATAACAATCACACACGAGGATTTACTTATTATATACTCGACTTATATTAATTTGCATTAAATGTTAAATGTATCACGAACACGCGAATTAATTATATATTATTTTATATTTAATATCGAAAATACAAATTATAATCGACAATCGACGACGACACCGAACACGCCAATCGCAAACTACAAATTAACATAACACTGAAGCGCGCTGCCACCTTGTAACAATTTTGATACGTTGCCAATAATTTATCGCCGCAATTAAAAAGTGCGCGAAACCTTAAATTTATAATAATGATCTATAGAATCTAATATACATACAAAATATACATATATTAAAAAAACAAAGTAGAAGAAATGTTAGTACATTTTTTTCAAACATAGTTTCAATAGACGTGGGGATATAATATAATTTACACATATTAATATAATTTATATGCAAAACATATGAAATATATATCGATATGTTTAATATATATTAAAAGCTATCGATATGATAGCTCATAATATATCGTGAAATCTAAATTAATATTTATTTAATAAAAAGTCAATATATAAATTATTAAATAATAATAATAATATGTCTATATTAGAAATCTAGTAAATACCTGCATTCATGCATGCCGATCAACCACGCTATTGGTTGTATATAATTTTACATATGTATGTGTGAACACAAATTAAGTATGTATAAGTGTTTGCATTTATGCACATGTATTTTGGGTAATTGACATGTGCATGAAAAAGAAGAGTCGAGAAACAGATCGCGCTTCGCGCTCGCATCGTTTATCCTTTTCTTTCATGCACAAGTAATTTAGTTCTGACGTCATCGACAACTTCTTTGCTTTCTTCATATTCATATATACGCCACCTATTGGTTGAGTGTTAGCATATATTTATGCACATGTATTTTCGGTAATTGACATGTGCATGGAAAAGAAGAGTCGAGAAACAGCTCGCGCTTCGCGCTCGCATCGTTGTCCTTTTCTTTCATGCATAAGGAATTTAGTTCTGACGTCATCGACAAGTTCTTTGCTGGTCGAAGTGTCGAAATGGTTTATCTAATAACTTCAGTGTTTATTGTCTGATCGGATTGCAATTTGGAGGATAAGTTCATATATTATTTATCTATATATATGTTAAAGCAGAACGTTAAGAAATGAGTTCTTCGAATGTAAATAGCAATGTAAACCAAAATTGGCGGTTTGCGGGGGCGGTAGGCGTGTTATTCCAAATTGAAAATAAACTTGATCTGCGTATGGTATACAGGAATCTTCATGCTAAATTTGGTGTCCGTAGCTTTTGTAATAGCTGAGATCGGCGCGTTCATCCAGACAGACAGACAGACGGACAGACAGACGGACATGGCTCAATCGACTCGGCTATTGATCCTGAGCAAGAATATATATACTTTATGGGGTCTCCGACGCCTCCTTCTGCCTGTTACATACATTTGCACAAAGTTAGTATACCCTTTTTTGACCATTTTCAATGGTCCAAGGGTATAAAAAGTTGTTTTTGTCAGTTTTTCGTATCATATTTTAAGAAATTATTTACATATTTGCAACTTTTTTGTATATTCAACGTAGATAAATGATTTGAAGACATGTTCAATGCATTCTACTGAAATTTTCACTAAAATTCATGAGAAAACAGCCTATAGCCGAAAATCGTGAAAAGTGTCCACAACTGCCGTATTTGCTTTTCAGTTGTTTTTCGCACATAAATCGATTTGGCTGCTGTTTAAAAGGTTGCATTTCAATCTCTAAACAAAACAAGAGCAACAGTCGAGTTGCACACGACAGTAGGATACCCTTGGACGTATGTTACCATAAAAAGTATTTAATTGTATAATACTAATTGCAAGCTATAAATTAATAATAATACTGGAGTGCGCTGCCACCTTGCTTCAATTTCGATATTTTGCCAATAATTTATCGCCGCAATTCCCTAAAGCGGTGTGAGCAGTAGATATCGGTATTTCTTTATAAATTTTAAATTGGTTAATATCGATAACAAGGTCCAAGGGTATAACAATAAAAAAATAATAATAATTATCAAACCAATTTTCCATTCAATGGTTATACTTAACTATTAGATAATTAAATTTAAATTATTAAAATATGCCTACATACATATTTACATATATCCTGTCATTTAGATTTCTTAATTTCTAACCTATTCCAAACATTACAAACTCATGCCTGAATACTAACAGATATCCCATTGTGATGGCTATGCAAAACCTCAAAAGTCCTAGCACTAATCTTTTCATTATCTAGTATATTTGAAAACGCCCAATCAATATGTGTATCCATATTGGTAGTGGACGTTTTCAAATCTAACAAACTCCTTAATCCTTTGCTAATCAAAAAATTATAAATACTCTTACACCTGTTAAAGGTTTTGAGGCACAAATTAAAATCTCCTAAAACTAGCAAGCTATCCCCTAAATCACCTAAACGAGAAAATTGATGAATTATCTCCTCAAATTCTATTTTAAATGTGGACAGAGGAAAGTCTGGACTTTTATATAATATAAGAAAACTTATGGCATCAAACCTAAATATGCCGAACTCAAAAACTACTGAGCCAAAAGTTTTTCTACTGCTAAAGGTATGGGAAACTCTATCTACTAGCTCGTTCTTTACATAAATTATGATGCCTGTTAAAGGCCTAATTGATTCAAGTTGAACCACAATAGTGAACCCAGGTATTTCTACAGTTTCATTGCTTATGGAAGTTTCCACGAAACATAATATTGATGACTGAAGCATCAGCTTGTCCGATCGAATATCTTCAAGATGGGAATTCAAGCTCTGAGTATTATGGAAGAAAATGTTAAGGGCAGAACTGTTAATTAAATAATCGTAATGAGTACACAGTAGTTTTTCAGTCCGCAATTTCTTCAATTGGGCTTTCACTTTATCATTATTTTGGGGAGACTTAGGAGGAACAAAATTCCCAATAATGAATAATCCTAAAGCAGTAGTTGCTCTACTGCAAGCTACGTATAATGCAGCACGCTGCATTCTGGAATTAGCATGGACTACCACTTTGCCATACGTAGCTCCCTGACTCTTATGAATTGTGATGCCTTCAGCAGGCACAATTGGAAACTGCCTACGGTCAATGTTAATTTGTGCGTTATTTGAATATTGAAAACTGCGAACAATTTTCTGAATAGGAGTCCATGAAGGATCTGTACGATGTGTACACTTCGAACGCGCAGATTCTCCTACAGTTTCCTCTGTAAATTTCATCCATAAAATGTTGGGAGTGTTGGATGTATTGAAATCTATTTGCATCAACACACCTGATGCCCCGTTTACTAATCCATCCCCTGTGTCTACATTGACCGTCATCATGTACTTGGCAGTATTTTTTAGGAGAAGAGACGTACAGAGTCCCTGTGTAGCGGAAGTTTTAAAACCCTTCACTTCTTCTAATATTCTTTGTTTCCTAGCTGGTTCCAAATGGCCCGCCTTAATAAAATCTTCAGCAGTAGAGAAAAATTGCTCAGTAGCAATTGAGTTAAGTTTCGTTACATTAAATAAATCAACCTCATTATTATTACTAAACAGATGAATTGCGTCATCGGGCACTGCCGATGGTTCGCATATTCTAGATTGGAAAAGGACAATATCATCGGCTGTCATACAACCCGATGCCATATTATTTAAGGCAGAAGCGAAAAGCTGATCGTCACGTTGACGCATTATCTCTGTGAGCTCAAAATACAAAAAAAGGTCCCAGAGATACGTACCAAATATTTCATGGTAAGGGTCAGTGGTATTTGGATCGAAAATCCAACTACCTCCTACGGGCTGTAACTGTCTAAGATCACCGAATACGATGATAGAAACACCACCAAAAGGAGAAGTATTTTTGAAAATTTGCTTCAAACGAGAATCTAAATAAGAAAACATTAGAGAGCTAACCATTGATATTTCATCAATAATAATTAATTTAAGATCGATTAACCTTGAATGAAGGCTATTAACTAAATCATGGCTTAAGGCCCTTAGAGGTGCTGAGCGAGATTGATTAACAGGAAGTGAAAACATGGAATGCAGTGTCGAACCACTAATTCCGAATGCTGCTTTTCCTGTTGGTGCACATAAGAGGATTTTAACAGATGTCGGATCAGCTCCTGGTATACTGTTATACATTACGGATAATGACTGAAAAATTGCTGATATAAGTCGACTCTTTCCGACTCCGGCGCCGCCTCCAACAAATTCATAAAAGACTGTATTGATTTTGGCATTATGCAAAGCATGTGTAAAATATAGCTTCTGCTTTAAATTAAGAGATCTAACTATATTAGCTAAGCTTTCCTGAGAAACTAAGGCTGGAAGCTTGATAAAACGGACATTACTATCTTCATCATTCATATCAATATTTCCATCCACATTTAAAACATTTAGATGTGGATCTATTTCAGGCAATCCTAAAACTGTGAAGCCATCATCTACCACTTCCTGTTCTCCTACTTGATTATTCTCATTTTCTGCTTCCTCTGTTAAGTGGCTCAGAGCATCTTCTAGTTCCCTATCATCTAGTAAATTATATTTTCTGCGGTTGTTCTCTACTAACTCCGAATTTTCCGTACAGAACAATTCACAGTCATGTGTGACTAAATCCAAATGCTCATCTCGCCATGGGGCGTAAAGCATTTTTAGCTCTCTGAAATAGTCACTTGTCTCTGTATTGACATTAAATCTCCTATACCTAATTATGCACGCAGTGGTCCTCTTTCTGATGAAGCCACTATTATCGCGAAGAGCGTAAACTATTGATTCAGAAGCCCTAGGCACATCATCGTCAAAGTCATCTGCATTTTCTTGGCGAGCTCCTCGTTCTGATTTGCAGTAGCTATAAAAAGCGGATATCTCAGTGCCAAATATAAATTTGTTACCTAAATGTTGTAACTTTTGCTTAATAGTTACATTGTTATTGTCTTTAATCTCATTGATTGCCTCACGCATCAACATTGAGATACCTCTCTGAGACTTGTTAATATAATTAACGACGTAGCTGCAGCAAGCATAGGGGTCTAAAATAAACAGAATATCCATATTTGCTCGCTGCAACAAAAGGAGGTGCTTGTTATAAGCGTTAAGCTTGATTGCTGCAAAAGATCGCTTCAAAAAAACTTTTGGTTTCTTTATACTTGATCTTACAGCATTAATGTAGCCCTCATAACTGAGGTTAAGTTGATCGTGGGACAAAAAGTTGTTAAAATCGTTAAAATTTTCTACGCTTTCACGATCAAATGGGAAGTCGAGCAGACTTTGAATTTTTTCGAAATTCCTACGATGCTCGGCCAAATTTGGAGCATTTTCTTCTAAAGGGAGAAGAATTTCTGTTTGAGGCATGGGAGGGTATGGGATACCAAATCTACAAATTTGTTTTGACCTAATTTCTCGCTTGCAAGAGTGCCCGTGACTATGGAGTTGATACTCCAAATATGGAGCAACGTCCGGGCAACTAGAATCAGCAGTAATAAACTGATCAATAAAGGACTTCACAGGCATAAATGTGGACTCATTCTTTAGGTCGAGCTTTGGGCCGTCTTTCAGCCAGAACATGCCATGTATATGTGGAGAGCCTCTTTGCTGAAACTCCACTCGCCAATAAAACTTGATGACCTGGTGACAACCAAAGACACCGCCTTCCTTTTTCATCAGTTTTAAAACCTGTCTATATCGAAAATCGAAATATCTGGCACAGGTCACTGGGTCTGCTCTAATGAGACGAGCTTTCTCATTAAACCCCAAATTTAACGCTTCTTCTTCGGATACTTCTAGCTTGTCTACATTTTTACATAGCAAGACTAAAAGCTCCGGACACCTAGTTTCCGCTGCGGAAAATGTTATAAAAAAAGTTGGAAGCCCTACCTGCCTAATCATAGCCATCACTTTCTTTTTCTCGTCCTCCCAACGAGCAGGAGACGTGCGAATACCTTTTAAAAGCCTATAGCCATCATCATGAAGTATTAACCTATTTAAAGTTTCATCATTACGCACATCAGCAGCCGAAATGCCTTGAGTGGCAGAGTGCTTACGTAAGCAAATTGATGTGCTATTCCTAATGCTAATCATTTCTAACTTTTTGAAGTTATGAAATAATTTATCAGTTCTACAACCTCTTCTATCAAAATTCCTAAGCTCTGATCTAACTATAGTTGTAAAACTTTCCTGACATTTCCTTTTAATGCCTGCAAATATTGTGGGAAAAGCCAGCTCCTCTGAATCACAATCGGTTATCATGTCAAGAGGTCGCTGACCCTCTCCTGGTGCTATAGCAATTCGAGGAATATCTATGTTTTCAACAGGGACATTTTCCATGAAGGTTTCTTGACCTCCTGGATTCAACTCTACCTCTTCTTCTACTACTCTATGCTCATTAGGTTGTGCTGCCTTTTCTAACATTTGACACACAATGTCCCTGTCGTCTGCTGACGCAACAAATGGTACAGACTCAGCTGAGTAAGAAGACAACCACTGCTCATTGATAGTAACCTGGTGCTTCTTATAAAGTTCTGTGTTCACTAAATACCGAATTGCATCAACTATCTTTGAGGGCCTTATGGTTTCAGCCATGAAATCATGGTTATACTCCATCCTACGCTTAAGATGAATCTGAACTACTTCGGCTTCATTAAATGCCCTGGGAAGGGAAGTTACAACATTTGCAACTGGAATTGGCACATTGATCACTGCTCCTTTAATGGCACTTTGACGTCCATATCCAAGAGACTTTATGATCATAAAAGGAAGACGGGGAGAAATCAGCCTTTCTTCTAGAGGCGTCAAGCCTTTCAGGCATTCTGGAAGCTCCGGAAAATTTAGGCCATTTGTAATAGAAGCCTTTGGTTTTTTCCCTGACTTAATACTGCGGCTGCAGGTTTTGCAAAATCTAAACCTATTATTATGGGATGGAAACATAGAGGAAAGATACAAAATATCTACACTATCTGCCTCACTACACTTTTCCTCTATGACCTCACGCGAAATTTTGTCCACTTGATGTGGAAACCACAAACCTTTGCAACATATGCAAACCTGATCGGGTCCCTGCTTGACTGTCTTATTAAAATTGGCTATTAGGCAATCTAAACTAGTTTTAACCTGCGATATCCTATCATCTGGAAGGGTATTCGCACGGTCCACTCTATTGCGGGACGCGTTTCTCCTATTCTCTGCTATCCTATTGGTGCAAATACTCCTATATAGACTCACTCTTTGCGACATATTCCTATGGGCTTCAAAGGCCTCACGTTGAGCTCGAATTCGAGCACTGCGGCGTGCACTAGTATTGCGTACCTGCTCAACAATCCTACGAATAGGATTGTTTCTAACCTGAGACCTTTGACTTCTATCTATTGCCCTTTCTAAAATTCGCGTCTCCTGATTTTGTCGCTGAATCGCCCTTCTAACAGCATCTCGTCCGCTTTCGTTGGACCTGAATTGTGGACATTGCCTGCGCCTCGATCGACGCAAAGTATTGGCAAGTTGTTCGGCATTTCTAGTTGAATGATCAGTTCGTCGAACACGGCGACGAACTGCATCCTGCTCTCTTTCCTGAGATCGAAACTCAGCATCTTGCCTGCGACTCGAACGACGCGAAGTGTTGGCAAGTTGTTCGTCTGTTTTAATTGCAAAATCACTGCGACGTACACGGCGACGAACTGCATCCTGCTCTCTTTCCTGAGATCGAAACTCAGCATCTTGCCTGCGACTCGAACGACGCGAAGTGTTGGCAAGTTGTTCGTCTGTTTTAATTGCAGAATCACTGCGACGTACACGGCGACGAACTGCATCCTGCTCTCTTTCCTGAGATCGAAACTCAGCATCTTGCCTGCGACTCGAACGACGCGAAGTGTTGGCAAGTTGTTCGTCTGTTTTAATTGCAGAATCACTGCGACGTACACGGCGACGAACTGCACCCTGCTCTCTTTCCTGAGATCGAAGGTTAGCATCTCGCCTGCGCCTCGAACGACGCGAAGTGTCAGCAAGCTGTTCTTGTAATCTGATTGGCGAAGAAGCCCGAAGAGTAGTGTGACGAATTGTGTCCGGTAATTGCTCAACGGCCCTAAATGTTCTATTACTTCTGCGGACTCGATGCTGTTGACTATCTCTAACCCTTTCAGCTTCCCTAAATTCGAAATTTTGCCTACGTTCTCTATGTGCCTCTAGATTATTTACGCGTTCCTGCTCAGAAAAGTCTATATCTGACCTATTCAAACGATTTCTTTTTCGCTGTGTTTGACTCCTATTGCAAGCTGACTTTCTCTTAAGTCTAGGCATCTTCTAATATATAAGTTTTAAAATAATATATAGGTATGTTAAAAATAAAATTCTTATAAATTAATTTAATTTGAATATATATTTATCAAAAATTAATATATAGTTATATATATAAAATAAAGTTAGTATATTTATTTATATATATAAATATATTCATATATTTAAATAGATATATATATATTATAATTATATTCATATATTTAAATAAATATATGTATATTATTTAAAATAATTATATTATAAATGAAAAAAAATATCTAATGAAAGAACAAATAATAATAAAATTTAATAAGGAAAATAAAAATAAACAAAATGTGGAAAAAAGAATAAATATAAATCAAAGAAATAATAAATTAAACCTGCAAGAAATTCCAGCGAAAATTCCAATTTGAATCGCGGAAACGAACCGATACCGATGTTCACGTACAATCACACACACTTTAGAAGAGTCTATACACATATATGTATGCATGCACAAAAATACGTTACGCTGTGTACCGCACTTTTCTAAAATTGCGCGCCACGTTCCGGGCAGGGCGCAATCATTCACACGCATAAAAAATGTTCCGTTAACGCATAACAATCACACACGAGGATTTACTTATTATATACTCGACTTATATTAATTTTCATTAAATGTTAAATGTATCACGAACACGCGAATTAATTATATATTATTTTATATTTAATATCGAAAATACAAATTATAATCGACAATCGACGACGACACCGAACACGCCAATCGCAAACTACAAATTAACATAACACTGAAGCGCGCTGCCACCTTGTAACAATTTTGATACGTTGCCAATAATTTATCGCCGCAATTAAAAAGTGCGCGAAACCTTAAATTTATAATAATGATCTATAGAATCTAATATACATACAAAATATACATATATTAAAAAAACAAAGTAGAAGAAATGTTAGTACATTTTTTTCAAACATAGTTTCAATAGACGTGGGGATATAATATAATTTACACATATTAATATAATTTATATGCAAAACATATGAAATATATATCGATATGTTTAATATATATTAAAAGCTATCGATATGATAGCTCATAATATATCGTGAAATCTAAATTAATATTTATTTAATAAAAGTCAATATATAAATTATTAAATAATAATAATAATATGTCTATATTAGAAATCTAGTAAATACCTGCATTCATGCATGCCGATCAACCTCGCTATTGGTTGTATATAATTTTACATATGTATGTGTGAACACAAATTAAGTATGTATAAGTGTTTGCATTTATGCACCTGTATTTTGGGTAATTGACATGTGCATGAAAAAGAAGAGTCGAGAAACAGCTCGCGCTTCGCGCTCGCATCGTTTATCCTTTTCTTTCATGCACAAGTAATTTAGTTCTGACGTCATCGACAACTTCTTTGCTTTCTTCATATTCATATATACGCCACCTATTGGTTGAGTGTTAGCATATATTTATGCACATGTATTTTCGGTAATTGACATGTGCATGGAAAAGAAGAGTCGAGAAACAGCTCGCGCTTCGCGCTCGCATCGTTGTCCTTTTCTTTCATGCAGAAGGAATTTAGTTCTGACGTCATCGACAAGTTCTTTGCTGGTCGAAGTGTCGAAATGGTTTATCTAATAACTTCAGTGTTTATTGTCTGATCGGATTGCAATTTGGAGGATAAGTTCATATATTATTTATCTATATATATGCTAAAGCAGAACGTTAAGAAATGAGTTCTTCGAATGTAAATAGCAATGTAAACCAAAATTGGCGGTTTGCGGGGGCGGTAGGCGTGTTATTCCAAATTGAAAATAAACTTGATCTGCGTATGGTATACAGGAATCTTCATGCTAAATTTGGTGTCCGTAGCTTTTGTAATAGCTGAGATCGGCGCGTTCATCCAGACAGACAGACAGACGGACAGACGGACAGACAGACGGACATGGCTCAATCGACTCGGCTATTGATTCTGAGCAAGAATATATATACTTTATGGGGTCTCCGACGCCTCCTTCTGCCTGTTACATACATTTGCACAAAGTTAGTATACCCTTTTTTGACCATTTTCAATGGTCCAAGGGTATAAAAAGATATAAATATCGTGTCTGGTGCATCAAAGTGTCATAAAAAAACGGTAAGTGTGTTAATTTGATAGTCGTTGCGTCTATGCAGAATTCTGCCAGGTTATTTGTTGAAATAGCCTCAGAATTGTATTTTTACAGATTGAAAATGGCCAAGAAAAAGGAACTATCTATCGACATCCGAGCCCAAATCATTATTTTACAGAAAACCGGAAGAAGCTATCGAGACATAGCCAAAATATTGAAAATTTCTCTGCGTTCCATTCATACGGCTTTGAAAAGATATCGAAAAACTGGACAAAATATGAACAGAAAACGATCTGGTCGACCGAGAAAGACAAATCAAAGAATCGACAATAAAATATACGCAATAAGTAAGGCCAATCGACAAAAATCTGCATCAGAAATTCGTGCTGAAATCAATGAAGACTTGGATTCACCAATATCGCTGACGACAGTCAAAGGTCGGTTGAAAGAAAAAGGTATGATTGGACGGGTTGCTGTCAGAAAGCCACTTCTACGACCAGTAAATAAACAAAGACAAAGACTGAAGTTTGCTTAAGAACATGTTGACTGGACGATTGATCAGTGGAAATCAGTTTTATGGTCAGACGAATCAAAATTCGGTAGCCATCGGCGTCAATACGTTCGCAGAAAAGTCAATGAAAGATACAAACCAGAGTGTATTGTGCCAACTGTAAAACATGGCGTTGGTCAACTAAAAAAAGTTGAAGGAATAATGAAACAATAATGAACAGTATCACAGTATACTTCAACGCCACGCAATACCATCTGGCATCAATTTAATTGGTCTTGGATTCATTTTCCAACAAGATAACGATCCGAAACATACATCAAAACTTTATACTTCTTATTTGGAACGAAAAAAAATCTCAGGTGACCTTGATGTAATGGAATGGCCACCACAATCCCCCGATTTAAATCCTATCGAGCTATTGTGGGAAGAATTGGACCGACGTGTGAGAGATCTAAAGCCAACAAGCTTTCCTGATCTCTGGGATTGTTTGAACGAAGCGTGGAATAATATTCCACATCAAAATCTACAAAAACTCATCGAAAGAATGCCGAAGTTGTGCGATGCAGTCATTAAAGCGAAAGGTGACCATTTTCAAGAAAATCGCTTAAAGTAACATAGTCACTGTTTGCTGATAAATTTTAATTTAAGTTTCGGTTAAATACTTTGAAAATGTTTTCAAACCATAAAGCTACCTTAAATGTACAAAACTACTGCGAATATGTTGATATATTTTGAAAAATTATACGATAAACTGACAAAAACAACTTTTATTATCTTGTTCTAATACTTTCCGACTGTACATCTGTAAAATGACATAACCTTGCACTTCAAACAGTTAAGATGCAGCTGATTATGGCTGCACCATTCAAAAAACAAATCAAGATCTGTTTGAAGAAGGTTATTTGCTGGATCATTGTGTGTTAAACAGAGTTTCACATAAGTATACATAATAATGTTAGAGTGAAAGAGTATTGAAGAAAGATCGTTAATAAAAAGGTTAAATAGCAATGGTGCAAGGTGGCTGCCCTGAGGAACACCAGAAGTAACTAAGATCGGCTTAGAAAGACGGTCTTTAAAAAGAACTCGTTGAGAGCTGTTAGTTAAATAATTAAATATCCCCAGAAGGAGCTTTTGAGGAAAACCAATCAAATTTAACTTATGAATTAAGAGATTATGATTTATGGAGTCAAATGCTTTACTGAAGTCAGTATAGACCACATCAGTTTTCATTTTGTTCCGAAATCCTCCTTTGAGAGGAAATCTACTTGATTTACGTTTTAAGTTAACAAAGTTATAAAACTGCTTTGGGTTCTGAGCAAACTGCAGACGGCAGCGACGCAAATACATTTTGTACAAATTTGCATTCAGAGCAATAAAGTTTGGTCTTGCAGCAATATAACGTGTAAATTCAGAAAGATTACGAGTTATTTTAAACTTTTTAAATACCGTGATTTCAAATTTTTCAGCCTTACTAACTGACGTGAAAACCAAGGAGGCTTATTGGACTTCACGGGAAAAGTAACAGGAACACATTGATCAAAAAATGAGTTCATAGATGAATAAAAAAATGAAATGCATTCATTTAGATCAGAACATGAATAAAGAAATGACCAATCATGTTCCAAAATTAAACAATTCAATTTTTGAAAATCGGTCCTACGAAAACAACGTGATTTTATTGTAGGGAAAACAGTTGCAGCTTGCATAGAAGTTGTCAGAGTTAGAACCAGGTCCAATGTAAGATGATAGGGATCTTCTGGAAGAACTAAGGGATTCATTCTAGAGATAGTGTTTAGTAAAATGTCAGAAGAGAAAATTAAATCAAGCATTCTATCACTACAATTAGGAACAGTGTTTATTTGATAAAGAGATAGCGCCGAGAGGCCATTTAAAAAAAAGTTAAATACAGAGTCCACCAATATATCGGATTGAGATGACCAAGTAACTTCTGGTAAGTTGAAATCACTAAAAACTAGCAGATAATCTATATCAGATAGTTTGGAGGGAACAGATTGGATAGATGAAAGATGGTCTAGGTAGACAGATATATCAGATGAGGGAGGAATATATGAACAGATAATGTAAATTGAAATTTGACACATCGTCATTTTAACACATAAAAATTCAAAGGAAGAACCATGATCTAATGGAACAAGTTCGGAAGGAAGATCTGACTTTACAGCTATAAGAACACCACCTCCAATTCGTGATAAACTGTCACATCTGAAAGAGGTGTACTTATTAGGAAAAATTGAGCAGTTCATCAGGTTTTAACTAGGTTTCGGTAAATATTAGAATTTGACGATCGAACGATACACTATTCAAAAACAAATTAGACAGCTTAGAATTTAGGCCTCTAACGTTTTGATAAGCGAAGTAAAGATGGGATATTTCTACTGGTTTTTTGATGTTCCACTATAAGAAGAAGAGGCGCGAGAAGTTGAAGGAAGCGGTACCGCAGTTCGATTTTTTAGTTTTGGATTATTAGTCAGGCGGCCAGAAGGTTCCGCTGCAAACAGATTGAAAATTGTCTGCAGGTTATTATTTTAAAGGATGAGATATCTCGCGTGTAGTTAAATTTAAACTTTTCTACTACAATGTTCGGTACAGAAATTTTTGATTGAATAAATGATTTTACATCATCAATCGAAGAATCGGGTGCAAGGCGTGAAACGAAAACCTGTTTCTTGGGGTTAACCGCGACAAGCGATTTAACGTTTGAAACAACCGTTTGAGTATTAACGGCAGTAGTATCAAAAGAATTTGGAAGATTCTTTTTGGATAAAGGCGCGACTGGAGAGGTGACGATCAAAAGTGGTGGATCGCACAAAACAGCCGGGACGGCTGGAGGAATGTTAGGAGACGTAGAAGGGGTTGAGTAGGCAATATTTATTATTATTATTATAGAAGAGGGAGTCTCCCAGCGGAGAAAGCGCGAGGCACTGCGACTAATATGATCTTTTGTACCCAGAATGCTCTCCCTGTCATGACAAAAGCTGTTCTGCTTCCCTAATGAAGCATAACAGATCTTTCGTCGAGGAACGGACAATCTGCTCTGGAGTTGCGATTTCCACGTGCAGATGTTTCCTCCTTGTCCATACCAAGGCCGGACAGTCACATAGAATGTGTTTAGTAGTTTCATCGTCCTCTTTGCAGAGCCTGCACTCCGCGCCCGATGACAAATGCATTTTTTTGAGGTGGTAGTTCACCATGTGGTGGCCACTTAGGTAGCCAACAAGGAGATAGAGGTCTCTCCTGGAGAGTAGCTTGGTCCTTCGATCAACTTTGGGATTGGTAAGCTCTTTAGCCTGCCGCATCCCTGGTTGGAAGAACCAGTAGCGTTCAGTCAATCTTCCAGCCCAGGTTTTCACAAGGGAGGAGATAGTAGACCACCCCACGCCACAGAAGGGTTCGGGGCCGAGCAAGGTGGCTGATGACCCAGCCCTCGCTAGTTCGTCCGCCAGCTCATTGCCCTGGAAGCCAGAGTGCCCAGGTACCCAAATTAGGGTGACTTTATTCCTTATTGACAGCCTCTGGAGACAATTCCAGCAGTCAGCCACCATACGCGTGCCTACTCTTTTTGAGGAGAGGGCTAGTATGGCCGCTTGGTTGAAGATGTATATTTTCGCTCCTCTAGTCCCCTTCTCAAGGATAAGACGGCAGCATAACTCAATGGCGTGAACCTCTGATTGGAAAACTGTGGGCCAGTTGCCCATAGCAATCGAGGTCCTGGAGTTGGGACCATGTATCCCAGCTCCAACCCCCTGTTCAGTCTTTGACCCGTCGGTGTACCAATGTATACCATTTGGGTCTCTGATGGGGTTATAGAATCTGATCTAGTGCAGATCTCTAAGCCAGGAATATCTTTGAGTAGGCTAGCATGCCCAGATTCGGTAGCTAGAAGCCCAGATTGGAGCTTGATTCTAAGAAGGCTCATAGCAGCAACTTCTTTTATACGGATATGCAGCGGAGTCAGATTCAAAATCGATTCCATTGCTGCAGTGGGACAGGTGCGGAGTGCACCCGTCAAGGAAAGGCAAAGCAGCCTATGCAATTTCGTGCATTTATTGATGGCAGTGACCTGCGTAACCTTGGGCCACCACACAATAGCAGCGTAGGTTACGATCGGTCTTACCATCATCTTAAAAAGCCACCTAATGGTGCAGGATTTGAGACCCCATATTCTACCGAAAAGCCTTCTACATGCCCACATGGCATGAGTGGCCTTTGATAGAGGGTTATGCAGGTGGGAGTTCCAGTTTAGTCGCTTATCAAGGGTTACCCCTAGATATTTGACTTCGTTGGAAAGTTCCACAGGAGAGCCGCCAATATGCAATTGACCAATGTCAATAGAGTAACGCTTAGTGAAGGGAACAATGATTGCCTTTTGAGGATTGATGCTAAGACCTACATCATCGCACCATCCACTGACCGTGTTCAGAGCTGATTGCATCAGCTCTGTCACTGTGTTGGCATAGTTCCCGTTCACTACGAGAGCCAGGTCGTCGGCATAGCCAATCGCTTCCACGCCCTGTTCTGCGAGTACGATTAGTAGTTCGTCAAAGCAAAGGGGATAGAACCCCTCCCTGGGGACACCCTTTTACCGCACTAATATGGGAGGTCGTCGTGTCTAGGGTAGAGGAGATAGTCCGGTGTTTGAGCATGGCGTCAATCCACCGGATTATGGGACGGGCAATGTTCCTGCGCTCAAGCGCAGTAGGGATAGACCCGTAGCCGGTATTATCGAAAGCACCCTCTATATCCTTTTCGATCTTACTCACTAATTTGTGGAGAGCGACCTCTGTCGATCTACCGGCTATATACGCGAACTGCGTGGGGTGCAGAGGGTTGTTTTCCTGCAGAGAGCACCGAATGTGCAAGTCTAGGAGCCTTTCCGCAGTCTTGAGCAGAAAGGAGGTAAGGCTGATCGGCCGGTAGGACTTAGGCTGGTCAAGAGGACGATTCCCCAGTTTGGGGATGAATACCACATTGACTCTCCTCCAAGAGTTGGGTATGTGTCCCCACGTGAGACTGGCTCTAAGAAGGCCGACCAGTGGATCGAGGATATGATCCAGACTGTTTTGGAGAAGGGCTGGAAAGATTTTATCACCCCCTGGGGCTTTGAAGGGAGCGATGGAATCTACAGCCCATTTGACCTTTTCAGGATCGAAGATGGTACCAGATAAACTGGTTCCACGTAAGTCAGGTGACCAGGTGGCGTCAACGTGACTGGAGAGATCTGGGTTGGCCACGGAACCTGGAAAGTGAACTTGTAGTAAAAGTTTAAGTGCTTCCCTACGATCTTGAGTGAAAGAGCCATCTGCTCTTTTTAGAAGCCCTATACCATTAGACGATCCTTTGGCTAATACCATGTGGAGTCTCGCTGCCTCTGGCAGAGATTCTATGCTACCACAGTAGCTGCGCCATATAGTTTGTGAGAGCGTCCCTATAGACGTCCCAACTTATACGGTTAGATCTGGCCTTGTTGAAAAGGCTTCTAACCTTCCTTCTTTGAGCAGCCAACTCTTCGTTCCACCAAGGAACTTTACGGTTGACCGTTAGTGTCTTCCGAACTGAGTTGGCTTCGAAGGACGTAATAAGCACATCTTGGAGCAGGTTGGCAGAAAGTTCTATCTCTCTGACAGAGTTAGGATTGCTGATCAACAGGTCTGCTTTCAAAGCCACAGAGGCTTTGAAGAGTTCCCAATTTGTCTTTTTAGGACAAAAGGAGTTCTGGCGGATCTCGACTTGGCCAGGAAGGTCGA
This sequence comes from Zaprionus ornatus, assembly GCA_018904035.1. Lineage (NCBI taxonomy): Eukaryota > Metazoa > Arthropoda > Insecta > Diptera > Drosophilidae > Zaprionus > Zaprionus ornatus. The sequence continues at coordinate 390,739 of JAEIFZ010000251.1, forward strand.
ACCTGATGTGCTGATGGTCCGACAAGGTGGCTTCGTCTGTGACCCGCCAGTTTATAAGCGAACTCGCAATTGAGTTGCTTATTAGGGTGAGATCTAATACCTCTTCCCTAATAGAATTAATAAACGTCGGTTTACACCCGACTTTCGCTATGTCTAAATGACAACACATTAGATAATCAAGGAGAGACTCACCACGTTTGTTGACGTCGCTACTCCCCCAGATTGTGTGATGGGCGTTGGCATCACAGCCAATCACGAGCGGCTTGTTGTGGAGGCGGCAGAATCCCACAAGCCGCTGAACCTCTGCGGGGGGTACGTCATCCACATCGCCCGGGAAGTAAGCAGAGGCGATCACCACTTCCCGGACGCCATCAGCAGTGGCTACCTCCATAGCCGTTGCCACCAGGTCTCTGTGAATGAAGTTGGTTAAAGGAAAGTGTCTCACACTGTTATTGATCAGTATAGCAGTGCGAGGGGCACCTCCCATACGGTCATATAATAACTTACATGATCCGCATGATAGTCCACGGACGAGGCCACCTATTAACCATGGCTCTTGGACGAGAGCCAGGTCAATCTCCTCTTTGCAGACGACCCTGCACAGGGTGGCTGACGCTCCTCTGGCGTGGTGCAGGTTCGCCTGGAGCACTCTAGTTGCGCTCCGCATCCTCTCTCAGCGCCTTGGTGACAAGGCCACATGCCTTGCCCCCCCGAGAGTCGTTGCCTCGGATGCCCTTCGGCAGTCTGGCTGAGCTGCTCGGGGGAGGACGCCTAGCGATCCCAGTCGCGGGAGGTGCCCTTGCGGGTTGATTGCGCCCAGCGCTGACTGTGGGTCTGGCAGGGGCCAGGAGGCGCCCGCTGCCAGCCACCGGCCTGGTGCGGCCCGTTGAGGGGTTGGGGGCGGAGACCAGAATGGTCGGGGGTTTGGGGATGGGGGCTTTCAGCGCCACTGCGGCCGCAGCACTGGTGGACGCCACCGGTGCGGCAGCCACTGCTGTCGCATAGGTAGGGGCCACCTTTGACGCTTCCGGAGGGGCGCTGGAAGGGGGGGGAATGGTTGGAGAGGGGGATGGGGGACGGGCCGGGGAGGGAGAGGCTCTGGGGACGGAGTTCGTCCAAAGACGAATTTCACCTTCCCGTTGCACTCCGTCAGAGCCTTATACGACTCCTCGTCGACCAACATCGCGAGGTGAGTCGTAGTACCGCTAAGGGTATGCTGGACCACACGCCACAGTTTTGTCGAGAACAACTCCTCGTTTTGGATACCAAGGTATCGCAAAATATCGGCGGGTGTGAGTCCAGCACTACTGGGGAAGTATCCTCTAATGAGGTGAGCTTTGGGGAACTCAGACTCCTCCAGTAGTTTAATGTCAAGGGAGCTGATGGACCTGATGTGTCCAACGGCTCCCCTGACCCAGTCGGCAGTGCGGCTATCCTCGCACACCAGGAGCAGCCACTCATTTCGAGGTATACAACCCTCGAAACCCGGACTGGCACCCGATGTGGGATGAAGCAGCAGAGCCTTGGCAATGCTTGCTTTCACCGTGGCCACTTGCTCCGGTGAAAGCGGGTTTTTTGAGTCAGCCGAAGTGAAGCCCAGTTTCACGCTGCTCGACACCTGGCTGAGAGGTGGCTTTGTGGACTCCACATGACTCTTTTTGGGCTTCTTTGAAGACCCTTGAGGTTCGAGGACGGTATCGTCAGCGCGCGTCCGTTTGGCCTTGGTTTCCACGGGGGGCGCGGTGGCGATAGCCAGAGCTTCTGCTCTGCTCGAACCCTTTGCGAGTGCGGCTTTGAAAAGCCTCTTCTCACGGGTCTTCATTTTCACAAAGGCTTTCTCAGAGTCCAGTCGCAGCCGCTGTATCTGAGAGCCTGCTTCCGTGAGACCTGACCTCTGCGAGGCCACGGAAGCGTCGTCAACGAGGCTGATCAGGTCAGCGTCAGCTTCAGCGTCAGAGGACATCACCTCGACGAGCTGCTGCCGGCCTGAGCAGCTATTGGACGAGAAATCAGCACTGGCGAACTCATCGTCCAAGGGAGTCCGTGGCCTGTCCGGGTCCCCTAAATTACCAGGGCCAAGACCCGTGGTATTGGGGGTGGAAGCCAGCAGCCCACTGGCTGCAGTGCTGTTGTTGGGGTCGGCCGTTAAGGCCTCGCCCTGGGTTGATGCTGTCGAAGTCGCATCAGACTTATCTTTTATAAAATTTATGTCCATAGTTTGGACCCACGAGTAGGCGGGAAGGGAAGGTCGCCCACGGCATAGCCCGCGTGCCGTGGGAAGTCTAGATGAAACTGGAGGGCGACAGGTATCCAGAGTCCGCATACTAACGACCGGGCTACCCCCCGGCCATGCATCCCTTGGCGTATGCTGTTCCGCCTTGGATTGGGGTGATTTATAGAATCACAATCTTCGCCCGACTACAATTAGTCAGCACCCCTAGCAGAGACATGACCGTGCTAGGGGCCTGCTTCCAGCCGCCCTCACGTGGAGAGTATAGCCGCACTTCCGACAGTAGGAGCAAGGACGGCACGTACCTCAGCCAAAGCTAGGGTTCCATGTGATTCCCCTTACTGTTTCTGACGGCTGACGGCCTTGAGTAGGCAATAACTGGAGATGTTTTACCTAAAGAAGTTGCCGGTGGCAGTGCGGAAGGCTCATCGGAACATTCGAAACTAGTAAATTTAGTTTCCATATCTGAAAATTCAGATTGGAGATTTGAAAATGCTGCACGCAGCTTTTCAACTTTCAATTTAGTCTCCCTAAGCATTTTACGCAAAGTTAGCTCTTTCACCCGACAAACTTTGCATGACCATTTCAGGCTAGATTCATTGTTGTTGAGAGAGTCTTTGATTCGTGCTGTTAGGCCGATGCATTTTATGTGATAGAATTTATCACACAACCAGCAGCAAACAAAGTCCGGCTTTGAATCGGCCTTACATTTGCACGAAGTTGCGGAGCACACAAACATTTTTATTGAAACTAATATGCTTTGAAAATAGGGTAGGGAACACCAAAAAAACAAACAAAATGTTAAAGCGAATTACGAAAGATAAGTTCAAAAAGGAAAAATTTAAAATAGAGCAACAAAGCAAAGGCAATGTTACACAGCTGGTTACCACTAACACAAGCACAAGCGTGGTTTACAAGAGAGCGTAAGAAAGCGTGAGAGTGAGACCGCGAGACAGTGTAGAAACGAAAACAAGAAAAAGCAACAACACAGCTATAAAAAGAGAGCACAGCGCAGCACACTCAGAGAGCGATGTAGGGGAGAATGAGCGTGGGAGTGCGAACTAGTAACAAAAACAAAAACAACAAGACGCTAAAGATGAGTCAGTTAGCCAAGAATAAAATCTACTTTAAACACAATATTATTGGTTATAACAGACACCCGTGAATCTCACTTGTTAGCAGAGACACTGTACACTGCTAAATCACAAATTCAAAACACAATGAATACAGCAAATCACGTTAATTAAGAGTTTAAAAAATAAAATAAGAGGAGCGAAATCAAAGCACAGCCGATCACCACTACCAGAATATGCGTTACTTTGCATAATATCGAAGAATTGGTAACAGAGGATACTGACGCTTTAGGGCGTCTGCTCTTTTTAACCTTTTTCCTTCGTTTTGGCTTACTAACGATTTCATTATCGTCTGTAAATGGGCAATCAGCATCAGTCATTGACGATGATTCATAAGAGTCGGACACTTGGAATAAGGATAACGTTTTTCCATTATTTCCTTTTTGTGAGTCCAGATAAGTAGCAATGTTCAAATCTATCTCTGAACACTGTAGATTACCAACTGTGTCTTCAGCTGGGGTTTCGTAATTTATTCTTTCTATTTCATCATTATAAGCAAGCGTCTCTTTAGATAGGTCAATAATGGCATTTATTCCTTTTAGTAGGTTATAGTTGACCAATAGATCCGCATCTAATTTTTGGATTTCGTAAAATCTGTGGCTTTTACCAAATAATGTGATATTGTGAAAATGGGTTATCAAACTATAACCGTTTACTGTCTTTATTCTTTTCTTATTAAATAGTTTTTCGGGATTATCGTAAATACCTTGCCTAATGTAACATGCGGTAGCACCGGTATCAATTAAAATTTAAAATTTCTTTTTTAGTTTTCTGTCTGTTTGGAAGATGTAGGGGAGTTCTCCTCCTCTTTCTCTAAAAAATGTTCCTCACTCAAGTTATTAACACGCATTAACTTTTGTGGTTGCTGTTGGGTCGAAGGCGGGGGATATTCGCGCTTCAAAGGTTGGGGATTATACTGATTTCGATTATATTGGGGTTTATTTTGGATTTGGATGGACTTATCGATGTCCATCGGAACCGGTGGGCCTGCACTGTGTTAGAGACGTAAATTATTATTATTATAGTTATTTGGGTTATCAGGTTTTTTCTGCTGATTTTTGTTATTATAGTTATTGTTCTGTTGAGAACAAGTAAAGTAATGTGCTCTTTGATTATTTGATTCAAGCTCTTGAGCCTTTGCTAGAGCATTGGGTAAGTTTTCAGGTTTTAAAGAGAATAGAATTTCTGATAAAGAACCATTCAGACCTGTGATAAATTTACGCAACGCGTTATCCCTGTTTATATTGTTCTCACAGAAATGAACAATGAACGTTTGCTTTATCGCCATATATCATTATTGTTTTGTTTATTTACGAGGTAAGTTTCTTGTTAACCAAGTTATAATATTCTAGAACCGTCATGTTACCCTGTCTAAGTACATTTAGTTCTTGATCTATTATATAAATCGGACGCCTGTCACTATAGTCGAAATCCAATCTAGCTAAAATAGCATCAAAGCTTAATACGGTACCATGATTTGTTAGCGTATCATTAGCTTTCCCTGTTATTTTGTTTCTCAATATTGTTAAGGCACCTACGTACTTTCTACTACCGTCCTTATACATTCTCATGGCGCAGCATGCTGCTTCACGCCAACTGACATAATTTGCGAAGCTAATTGCGAATTCGGGTATAGACTTAATAACATCAAATGATTCATCGCACCTGATTGAGTCAGTTACTTGTTTTGGTTGGTATTCTTGAACTATAGTTGAACTGGTATTAATTTGTAGTTTTAATGCTGCAATTTCTTCAGATAAGGGTTTGGTTTTATTTGCTATAAGTTCAGCGATTAAATCTGCTGTCAAAGTCTGATTTTGGGCCATTTTTAAGTTTTAAAAGTTACTTATAAGATCCTCCCGTTTTAAAATTAAAGTAAACTTAACAATAAAGAAATGTAATGATGGAGCTCACATGAATGATCTTCCTTTTTATACCCTTGGACCATTGAAAATGGTCAAAAAAGGGTATACTAACTTTGTGCAAATGTATGTAACAGGCAGAAGGAGGCGTCGGAGACCCCATAAAGTATATATATTCTTGCTCAGGATCAATAGCCGAGTCGATTGAGCCATGTCCGTCTGTCTGTCTGTCTGGATGAACGCGCCGATCTCAGCTATTACAAAAGCTACGGACACCAAATTTAGCATGAAGATTCCTGTATACCATACGCAGATCAAGTTTATTTTCAATTTGGAATAACACGCCTACCGCCCCCGCAAACCGCCAATTTTGGCTTACATTGCTATTTACATTCGAAGAACTCATTTCTTAACGTTCTGCTTTAGCATATATATAGATAAATAATATATGAACTTATCCTCCAAATTGCAATCCGATCAGACAATAAACACTGAAGTTATTAGATAAACCATTTCGACACTTCGACCAGCAAAGAACTTGTCGATGACGTCAGAACTAAATTCCTTCTGCATGAAAGAAAAGGACAACGATGCGAGCGCGAAGCGCGAGCTGTTTCTCGACTCTTCTTTTCCATGCACATGTCAATTACCGAAAATACATGTGCATAAATATATGCTAACACTCAACCAATAGGTGGCGTATATATGAATATGAAGAAAGCAAAGAAGTTGTCGATGACGTCAGAACTAAATTACTTGTGCATGAAAGAAAAGGATAAACGATGCGAGCGCGAAGCGCGAGCTGTTTCTCGACTCTTCTTTTTCATGCACATGTCAATTACCCAAAATACATGTGCATAAATGCAAACACTTATACATACTTAATTTGTGTTCACACATACATATGTAAAATTATATACAACCAATAGCGAGGTTGATCGGCATGCATGAATGCAGGTATTTACTAGATTTCTAATATAGACATATTATTATTATTATTTAATAATTTATATATTGACTTTTTATTAAATAAATATTAATTTAGATTTCACGATATATTATGAGCTATCATATCGATAGCTTTTAATATATATTAAACATATCGATATATATTTCATATGTTTTGCATATAAATTATATTAATATGTGTAAATTATATTATATCCCCACGTCTATTGAAACTATGTTTGAAAAAAATGTACTAACATTTCTTCTACTTTGTTTTTTTAATATATGTATATTTTGTATGTATATTAGATTCTATAGATCATTATTATAAATTTAAGGTTTCGCGCACTTTTTAATTGCGGCGATAAATTATTGGCAACGTATCAAAATTGTTACAAGGTGGCAGCGCGCTTCAGTGTTATGTTAATTTGTAGTTTGCGATTGGCGTGTTCGGTGTCGTCGTCGATTGTCGATTATAATTTGTATTTTCGATATTAAATATAAAATAATATATAATTAATTCGAGTGTTCGTGATACATTTAACATTTAATGAAAATTAATATAAGTCGAGTATATAATAAGTAAATCCTCGTGTGTGATTGTTATGCGTTAACGGAACATTTTTTATGCGTGTGAATGATTGCGCCCTGCCCGGAACGTGGCGCGCAATTTTAGAAAAGTGCGGTACACAGCGTAACGTATTTTTGTGCATGCATACATATATGTGTATAGACTCTTCTAAAGTGTGTGTGATTGTACGTGAACATCGGTATCGGTTCTTTTCCGCGATTCAAATTGGAATTTTCGCTGGAATTTCTTGCAGGTTTAATTTATTATTTCTTTGATTTATATTTATTCTTTTTTCCACATTTTGTTTATTTTTATTTTCCTTATTAAATTTTATTATTATTTGTTCTTTCATTAGATATTTATTTTCATTTATAATATAATTATTTTAAATAATATACATATATTTATTTAAATATATGAATATAATTATAATATATATATATCTATTTAAATATATGAATATATTTATATATATAAATAAATATACTAATTTTATTTTATATATATATTTATATATTAATTTTTGATAAATATATATTCAAATTAAATTAATTTATAAGAATTTTATTTTTAACATACCTATATATTATTTTAAAACTTATATATTAGAAGATGCCTAGACTTAAGAGAAAGTCAGCTTGCAATAGGAGTCAAACACAGCGAAAAAGAAATCGTTTGAATAGGTCAGATATAGACTTTTCTGAGCAGGAACGCGTAAATAATCTAGAGGCACATAGAGAACGTAGGCAAAATTTGGAATTTAGGGAAGCTGAAAGGGTTAGAGATAGTCAACAGCATCGAGTCCGCAGAAGTAATAGAACATTTAGGGCCGTTGAGCAATTACCGGACACAATTCGTCACACTACTCTTCGGGCTTCTTCGCCAATCAGATTACAAGAACAACTTGCTGACACTTCGCGTCGTTCGAGGCGCAGGCGAGATGCTGACCTTCGATCTCAGGAAAGAGAGCAGGATGCAGTTCGTCGCCGTGTACGTCGCAGTGATTCTGCAATTAAAACAGACGAACAACTTGCCAACACTTCGCGTCGTTCGAGTCGCAGGCAAGATGCTGAGTTTCGATCTCAGGAAAGAGAGCAGGATGCAGTTCGTCGCCGTGTACGTCGCAGTGATTCTGCAATTAAAACAGACGAACAACTTGCCAACACTTCGCGTCGTTCGAGTCGCAGGCAAGATGCTGAGTTTCGATCTCGGGAAAGAGAGCAGGATGCAGTTCGTCGCCGTGTACGTCGCAGTGATTCTGCAATTAAAACAGACCAACACTTCGCGTCGTTCGAGTCGCAGGCAAGATGCTGAGTTTCGATCTCAGGAAAGAGAGCAGGATGCAGTTCGTCGCCGTGTTCGACGAACTGATCATTCAACTAGAAATGCCGAACAACTTGCCAATACTTTGCGTCGATCGAGGCGCAGGCAATGTCCACAATTCAGGTCCAACGAAAGCGGACGAGATGCTGTTAGAAGGGCGATTCAGCGACAAAATCAGGAGACGCGAATTTTAGAAAGGGCAATAGATAGAAGTCAAATGTCTCAGGTTAGAAACAATCCTATTCGTAGGATTGTTGAGCAGGCACGCAATACTAGTGCACGCCGCAGTGCTCGAATAGAGTGGACCGTGCGAATACCCTTCCAGATGATAGGATATCGCAGGTTAAAACTAGTTTAGATTGCCTAATTGCCAATTTTAATAAGACAGTCAAGCAGGGACCCGATCAGGTTTGCATATGTTGCAAAGGTTTGTGGTTTCCACATCAAGTGGACAAAATTTCGCGTGAGGTCATAGAGGAAAAGTGTAGTGAGGCAGATAGTGTTGATATTTTGTATCTTTCCTCTATGTTTCCATCCCATAATAATAGGTTTAGCTTTTGCAAAACCTGCAGCCGCAGTATTAAGTCAGGGAAAAAACCAAAGGCTTCTATTACAAATGGCCTAAATTTTCCGGAGCTTCCGGAATGCCTGAAAGGCTTGACGCCTCTAGAAGAAAGGCTGATTTCTCCCCGTCTTCCTTTTATGATCATAAAGTCTCTTGGATATGGACGTCAAAGTGCCATTAAAGGAGCAGTGATCAATGTGCCAATTCCAGTTGCAAATGTTGTAACTTCCCTTCCCAGGGCATTTAATGAAGCCGAAGTAGTTCAGATTCATCTTAAGCGTAGGATGGAGTATAACCATGATTTCATGGCTGAAACCATAAGGCCCTCAAAGATAGTTGATGCAATTCGGTATTTAGTGAACACAGAACTTTATAAGAAGCACCAGGTTACTATCAATGAGCAGTGGTTGTCTTCTTACTCAGCTGAGACTGTACCATTTGTTGCGTCAGCAGACGACAGGGACATTGTGTGTCAAATGTTAGAAAAGGCAGCACAACCTAATGAGCATAGAGTAGTAGAAGAAGAGGTAGAGTTGAATCCAGGAGGTCAAGAAACCTTCATGGAAAATGTCCCTGTTGAAAACATAGATATTCCTCGAATTGCTATAGCACCAGGAGAGGGTCAGCGACCTCTTGACATGATAACCGATTGTGATTCAGAGGAGCTGGCTTTTCCCACAATATTTGCAGGCATTAAAAGGAAATGTCAGGAAAGTTTTACAACTATAGTTAGATCAGAGCTTAGGAATTTTGATAGAAGAGGTTGTAGAACTGATAAATTATTTCATAACTTCAAAAAGTTAGAAATGATTAGCATTAGGAATAGCACATCAATTTGCTTACGTAAGCACTCTGCCACTCAAGGCATTTCGGCTGCTGATGTGCGTAATGATGAAACTTTAAATAGGTTAATACTTCATGATGATGGCTATAGGCTTTTAAAAGGTATTCGCACGTCTCCTGCTCATTGGGAGGACGAGAAAAAGAAAGTGATGGCTATGATTAGGCAGGTAGGGCTTCCAACTTTTTTTATAACATTTTCCGCAGCGGAAACTAGGTGGCCGGAGCTTTTAGTCTTGCTATGTAAAAATGTAGACAAGCTAGAAGTATCCGAAGAAGAAGCGTTAAATTTGGGGTTTAATGAGAAAGCTCGTCTCATTAGAGCAGACCCAGTGACCTGTGCCAGATATTTCGATTTTCGATATAGACAGGTTTTAAAACTGATGAAAAAGGAAGGCGGTGTCTTTGGTTGTCACCAGGTCATCAAGTTTTATTGGCGAGTGGAGTTTCAGCAAAGAGGCTCTCCACATATACATGGCATGTTCTGGCTGAAAGACGCCCCAAAGCTCGACCTAAAGAATGAGTCCACATTTATGCCTGTGAAGTCCTTTATTGATCAGTTTATTACTGCTGATTCTAGTTGCCCGGACGTTGCTCCATATTTGTAGTATCAACTCCATAGTCACGGGCACTCTTGCAGGCGAGAAATTAGGTCAAAACAAATTTGTAGATTTGGTATCCCATACCCTCCCATGCCTCAAACAGAAATTCTTCTCCCTTTAGAAGAAAATGCTCCAAATTTGGCCGAGCATCGTAGGAATTTCGAAAAAATTCAAAGTCTGCTCGACTTCCCATTTGATCGTGAAAGCGTAGAAAATTTTAACGATTTTAACAACTTTTTGTCCCACGATCAACTTAACCTTAGTTATGAGGGCTACATTAATGCTGTAAGATCAAGTATAAAGAAACCAAAAGTTTTTTTGAAGCGATCTTTTGCAGCAATCAAGCTTAACGCTTATAACAAGCACCTCCTTTTGTTGCAGCGAGCAAATATGGATATTCAGTTTATTTTAGACCCCTATGCTTGCTGCAGCTACGTCGTTAATTATATTAACAAGTCTCAGAGTGGTATCTCAATGTTGATGCGTGAGGCAATCAATAAGATTAAAGACAATAACAATGTAACTATTAAGCAAAAGTTACAACATTTAGGTAACAAATTTATATTTGGCACTGAGATATCCGCTTTTTATAGCTACTGCAAATCAGAACGAGGAGCTCGCCAAGAAAATGCAGATGACTTTGACGATGATGTGCCTAGGGCTTCTGAATCAATAGTTTACGCTCTTCGCGATAATAGTGGCTTCATCAGAAAGAGGACCACTGCGTGCATAATTAGGTATAGGAGATTTAATGTCAATACAGAAACAAGTGACTATTTCAGAGAGCTAAAAATGCTTTACGCTCCATGGCGAGATGAGCATTTGGATTTAGTCACACATGACTGTGAATTGTTCTGTAGGGAAAATTCGGAGTTAGTAGAGAACAATCGCAGAAAATATAATTTACTAGATGATAGGGAACTAGAAGATGCTCTGAGCCACTTAACAGAGGAAGCAGAAAATGAGAATAATCAAGTAGGAGAACAGGAAGTGGTAGATGATGGCTTCACAGTTTTAGGATTGCCTGAAATAGATCCACATCTAAATGTTTTAAATGTGGATGGAAATATTGATATGAATGATGAAGATAGTAATGTCCGTTTTATCAAGCTTCCAGCCTTAGTTTCTCAGGAAAGCTTAGCTAATATAGTTAGATCTCTTAATTTAAAGCAGAAGCTATATTTTACACATGCTTTGCATAATGCCAAAATCAATACAGTCTTTTATGAATTTGTTGGAGGCGGCGCCGGAGTCGGAAAGAGTCGACTTATATCAGCAATTTTTCAGTCATTATCCGTAATGTATAACAGTATACCAGGAGCTGATCCGACATCTGTTAAAATCCTCTTATGTGCACCAACAGGAAAAGCAGCATTCGGAATTAGTGGTTCGACACTGCATCCCATGTTTTCACTTCCTGTTAATCAATCTCGCTCAGCACCTCTAAGGGCCTTAAGCCATGATTTAGTTAATAGCCTTCATTCAAGGTTAATCGATCTTAAATTAATTATTATTGATGAAATATCAATGGTTAGCTCTCTAATGTTTTCTTATTTAGATTCTCGTTTGAAGCAAATTTTCAAAAATACTTCTCCTTTTGGTGGTGTTTCTATCATCGTATTCGGTGATCTTAGACAGTTACAGCCCGTAGGAGGTAGTTGGATTTTCGATCCAAATACCACTGACCCTTACCATGAAATATTTGGTACGTATCTCTGGGACCTTTTTTTGTATTTTGAGCTCACAGAGATAATGCGTCAACGTGACGATCAGCTTTTCGCTACTGCCTTAAATAATATGGCATCGGGTTGTATGACAGCCGATGATATTGTCCTTTTCCAATCTAGAATATGCAAACCATCGGCAGTGCCCGATGATGCAATTCATCTGTTTAGTAATAATAATGAGGTTGATTTATTTAATGTAACGAAACTTAACTCAATTGCTACTGAGCAATTTTTCTCTACTGCTGAAGATTTTATTAAGGCGGGCCATTTGGAACCAGCTAGGAAACAAAGAATATTAGAAGAAGTGAAGGGTTTTAAAACTTCCGCTACACAGGGACTCTGTACGTCTCTTCTCCTAAAAATACTGCCAAGTACATGATGACGGTCAATGTAGACACAGGGGATGGATTAGTAAACGGGGCATCAGGTGTGTTGATGCAAATAGATTTCAATACATCCAACACTCCCAACATTTTATGGATGAAATTTACAGAGGAAACTGTAGGAGAATCTGCGCGTTCGAAGTGTACACATCGTACAGATCCTTCATGGACTCCTATTCAGAAAATTGTTCGCAGTTTTCAATATTCAAATAACGCACAAATTAACATTGACCGTAGGCAGTTTCCAATTGTGCCTGCTGAAGGCATCACAATTCATAAGAGTCAGGGAGCTACGTATGGCAAAGTGGTAGTCCATGCTAATTCCAGAATGCAGCGTGCTGCATTATACGTAGCTTGCAGTAGAGCAACTACTGCTTTAGGATTATTCATTATTGGGAATTTTGTTCCTCCTAAGTCTCCCCAAAATAATGATAAAGTGAAAGCCCAATTGAAGAAATTGCGGACTGAAAAACTACTGTGTACTCATTACGATTATTTAATTAACAGTTCTGCCCTTAACATTTTCTTCCATAATACTCAGAGCTTGAATTCCCATCTTGAAGATATTCGATCGGACAAGCTGATGCTTCAGTCATCAATATTATGTTTCGTGGAAACTTCCATAAGCAATGAAACTGTAGAAATACCTGGGTTCACTATTGTGGTTCAACTTGAATCAATTAGGGCTTTAACAGGCATCATAATTTATGTAAAGAACGAGCTAGTAGATAGAGTTTCCCATACCTTTAGCAGTAGAAAAACTTTTGGCTCAGTAGTTTTTGAGTTCGGCATATTTAGGTTTGATGCCATAAGTTTTCTTATATTATATAAAAGTCCAGACTTTCCTCTGTCCACATTTAAAATAGAATTTGAGGAGATAATTCATCAATTTTCTCGTTTAGGTGATTTAGGGGATAGCTTGCTAGTTTTAGGAGATTTTAATTTGTGCCTCAAAACCTTTAACAGGTGTAAGAGTATTTATAATTTTTTGATTAGCAAAGGATTAAGGAGTTTGTTAGATTTGAAAACGTCCACTACCAATATGGATACACATATTGATTGGGCGTTTTCAAATATACTAGATAATGAAAAGATTAGTGCTAGGACTTTTGAGGTTTTGCATAGCCATCACAATGGGATATCTGTTAGTATTCAGGCATGAGTTTGTAATGTTTGGAATAGGTTAGAAATTAAGAAATCTAAATGACAGGATATATGTAAATATGTATGTAGGCATATTTTAATAATTTAAATTTAATTATCTAATAGTTAAGTATAACCATTGAATGGAAAATTGATTTGATAATTATTATTATTTTTTTATTGTTATACCCTTGGACCTTGTTATCGATATTAACCAATTTAAAATTTATAAAGAAATACCGATATCTACTGCTCACACCGCTTTAGGGAATTGCGGCGATAAATTATTGGCAAAATATCGAAATTGAAGCAAGGTGGCAATTAGTATTATACAATTAAATACTTTTTATGGCAACATACGTCCAAGGGTATCCTACTGTCGTGTGCAACTCGACTGTTGCTCTTGTTAATTCAGGGGTTGTTTGTTCTTGGTGGGGTCATCATTTTACACTTGGGGGCTTCCTTCTTTACATTGGGGTCTTCCTTCTTTAATTGTTGTTGTTTAAAATTTTGGTACTTTTGTTTGTTTGTTGTTGGTTTGTTGCTTTGCAGTTCTTAGTGCTGTGTACCAAATCTGTTTTTTGAAAGTTTGATATCATCAGTGCACTGTATACACTTCGAGATTCCCTTTTATTTCGTTCAGGTCCTTTTTATCAAGTACTTTTATGTGGTTACAACACTATTTAAATAGTTTAACACTTTGAAATTTTCTTTTTATTTCATTAAGGTCTTCTTTAATATGTTAACATGTTTGTCCACAACACAGTTAAGCTTGTTTAACACTTTGAGGCTCCCTTTTTAATTACTTCGGGTCCTCGTTATGTATAGCACTGTTAAAGTTTAACGTTGTAGAATTGTGTGAGTTCCTAAAGGCGTTTTAGGATATTCGCCGTTTTGCTTCAATATTCTGGATCAAGTTCACTCGCGACACTTTAGCGTTTAGAGAATTTTGTTGACACTTGAACGGTTCTACTTAGGATGGATGATAAGTGACCAAGAGGTCAATATTTACGTCTTTGAACTGCGAAGTTTAATAACTGCCTCTTGGAAAAGATTGTTTGTTTAACGAAAAGAGTGGCTCGAGGCCGATGACGGGCTTAGGGTATTGTTTATGCTTTTAAGAGACTGGCGCAAGAATAGAGAGGGACTGAGGGTGATAACTTGCATGAATGCAGGTATTTACAAGCTTTATAATATACATATTACATAGACATATTATTATTATTATTATTTAATAATTTATGGTTTGACTATTTATTAAATAAATATTAATTTAGATTTCACGATATATTATGAGCTATCATATTGATAGCTTTTAATATATATATAACATAACGATATATATTTTATATGTTTTGCATATAAATTATATTAATATGTGTAAATTATATTATCTCCCCACGTCTATTGCGTCTATGTTTGAAAAAAATTTACTAACATTTTATCTACTTTGTTTGTTTTAATATATGTATATTTTGTAATATATATTAGATTCTTTAGATCATTGTTTTAAATTTAAGGTTTCGCATACTTTTTAATTGCGGCAATAAATTATTGGCAACGCATCCAAATTGTTTCAAGGTGGCAGCGCGCTTCAGTGTTTTTTATTTATAGTTTTCGATTGGCGTGCTTAGTGTCGTCATCGATTGTCGATTAACATTTGTATTTTCGATATAAAATATAAAAAAAATATATAATTAATTCGCGTGTTCGTGGTGCATTTAACATTTAATGCAAATTAATATAAGTCGAGTATATAATAAGTTAATCCTCGTGTGTAAGTGTTATGCGCTAACGGAACATTTTTTATGTGTATGACTGATTGCGCTCTGCCCGGAACGTGGCGTGCAATTTAAGAAAAGTGCTGTACACAGCGTAACGTATATTTGTGCATGCATAAATATATGTGTATAGACTCTTCTGAAGTGTGTGTGATTGTGCGTGAATATCGGTATCGGTTCGTTTCCGCGATACAAATTGGAATTTTCGCTGGAATTGCTCGCAGGTTTAATTTATTATTTCTTCTTTTTTTCTATTATTCTATTCTTTTTATTATTATTTGTTCTATCATTAGATATTTATTTTCATTTATAATATAATTTTAATATATAATATACATATATTTATTTAAATATATGAATATATTTATATATATAAATAAATATACTAACTTTATATTATATTATAAATATAGCTATATATTAGTTTTTGATAAATATATATTCAAATTAAATTAATTTATAAGAATTTTATTTTTAACATATATATTGTTTTAAAACTTATATACTAGAAGAGGCCTAGACTTAAAAGAAAGTCAGCTTGCAATAGGAGTCAAACACAGCGAAAAAGAAATCGTTTAAATAGGTCAGATATAGATTTTTCTGAGCAGGAACGCGTAAATAATCTAGAGGCACATAGAGAACGTAGGAAAAATTTTGAATTTAGGGAAGCCGAAAGGGTTAGAGATAATCAACAGCATCGAGTCCGCAGAAGTAATAGAACATTTAGGGCCGTTGAGCAATTACCGGACACAATTTGTCCCTCTACTCTTCGGGCTTCTTCGCCAATCAGATTTCAAGAAAAACTTACCAACACTTCGCGTCATTCGAGGAGCAGGCAAGATGAATGGTTTCCATCTCAGGAAAGAGAGTAGGATGCAGTTCGTCACCGTGTTCGACGAACTGATCATTCAACTAGAAATGCCGAATAACTTGCCAATACTTTGCGTCGATCGAGGCGCAGGCAATGTCCACAATTCAGGTCCAACGAAAACGGACGATATGCTGTTAGAAGGGCGATTCAGCGACAAAATCAGAAGACGCGAATTTTAGAAAGGGCAATAGATAGAAGTCAAAGGTCTCATGTTAGAAACAATCCTATTCGCAGGATTGTTGTGCAGGCACGCAATACTAGTGCACGCCGCAGTGCTCGAATTCGAGCTCAACGTGAGGCCTTTGAAGCCCATTGGAATATGTCGCAAAGAGTGAGTCTATATAGGAGTAGTTGCACCAATAGGATAGCAGCGAATAGGAGAAACGCGTCCCGCAATAGAGTGGACCGTGCGAATACCCTTCCAGATGATAGGATATCGCAGGTTAAAACTAGTTTAGATTGCCTAATAGCAAATTTTAATAAGACAGTTAAGCAGGGACCCGATCAGGTTTGCATATGTTGCAAAGGTTTGTGGTTTCCACATCAAGTGGACAAAATTTCGCGTGAGGTCATAGAGAAAAAGTGGAGTGAGGTAGATAGTGTAGATATTTTGTATCTTTCCTCTATGTTTCCATCCCATAATAATAGGTTTCGATTTTGCAAAACCTGCAGCCGCAGTATTAAGTCAGGGAAAAAACCAAAGGCTTCTATTACAAATGGCCTAAATTTTCCGGAGCTTCCGGAATGCCTGAAAGGCTTGACGCCTCTAGAAGAAAGGCTGATTTCTCCCCATCTTCCTATTATGATCATAAAATCTCTTGGATATGGACGTCAAAGTGCCATTCAAGGAGCACTGATCAATGTGCCAATTCCAGTTGCAAATGTTGTAACTTCCCTTCCCAGGGCATTTAATGAAGCCGAAGTAGTTCAGATTCATCTTAAGCGTAGGATGGAGTATAACCATGATTTCATGGCTGAAACCATAAGGCCTTCAAAGATAGTGGATGCAATTCGGTATTTAGTGAACACAGAACTTTATAAGAAGCACCAGGTTACTAACAATGAACAGTGGTTGTCTTCTTACTCTGTTGAGACTGTACCATTTGTTGCGTCAGCAGACGACAGGGACATTGTGTGTCAAATGTTCGAAAAGGCAGCACAACCTAATGAGTATAGAGTTGTAGAAGAAGAGGTAGAGTTGAATCCAGGAGATTAAGAAACCGTCATGGAAAATGACCCTGTTGAAAACATAGATATTCCTCGAATTGCTATAGTACCAGGAGAAGGTCAGCGACCTTTTGACATGATAACCGATTGTGATTCAGAGGAGCTGGCTTTAAAGGAAATGATAGGAAAGTTTTACAACTATAGTTAGATCAGAATTTAGGAATTTTGATAGAAGAGGTTGTAGAACTGATAAATTATTTCATAACTTCAAAAAGTTAGAAATGATTAGCATTAGGAATAGCACATCAATTTGCTTATATAAGCACTCTGCCACTCAAGGCATTTCGGCTGCTTATGTGCGTAATGATGAAACTTTAAATAGGTTTATACTTCATGATGATAACTATAGAATTTTAAAAGGTATTCGCACGTCTCCTGCTCATTGGGAGGACGAGAAAAATAAAATGAAGCCTGTGATTAGGCATGTAAGGCTGCCAACTTTTTATAACATTTTCCGCAGCGGAAACTAGGTGGCCGAAGCTTTTAGTCTTGCTATGTAAAAATGTAGACAAGCTAGAAGTATCCGAAGAAGAAGCGTTAAATTTGGGGTTTAATGAGAAAGCTCGTCTCATTAGAGCAGACCCAGTGACCTGTGCCAGATATTTCGATTTTCGATATAGACATTTTTTAAAACTGATGAAAAAGGAAGGCGGTGTCTTTGGTTGTCACCAGGTCATCAAGTTTTATTTCCGATTGAAGTTTTAGCAAAGAGGCTCTCCACATATATAGTACATGGCATGTTCTGGCTGAAAGACGCCCCCAAGCTCGACCTAAAGAATGAGTCCACATTTAAGCCTGTGAAGTCCTTTATTGAGCAGTTTATTACTGCTGATTCTAGTTGCCCGGACGTTGCTCCATATTTGGAGTATCAATTCCATAGTCACGGGCACTCTTGCAGGCGAGAAATTAGATCAAAACAAATTTGTAGATTTGGTATCCCATACCCTCCCATGTCGCAAACAGAAATTCTCCTCCCTTTAGAAGAAAATGCTCCAAATTTGGCCGAGCATCGTAGGAATTTCGAAAAAATTCAAAGTGTGCTCGACTTTTCAAAGAGTAGAAAATTTTAACGACTTTAACAACTTTTTGTCCTACGATCAACTTAACGTTAGTTATGTGGCCTACATTTATGCTGTAAGATCAAGTATATAGAAACCAAAAGTATTTTTGAAGCGATATTTTTCAGCAATCAAGCTTAACGCTTATAACAAGCACCTCCTTTTGTTGCAGCGAGCAAATATGGATATACATTATATTTTAGACCCCTATGCTTGCTGCAGCTATGTCGTTAATTATATAAACAAGTCTCAGAGAGGTATCTCAATGTTGATGAGAATATAGTGTTCTTAAAACTGCAAATATTGTACATAAGATTGAATTATAGCTACAGGTGATTTAAGAACTAATAAAACGATTTGACGTACTAAAAGAAAAGTTACTAAGAAATTAGATTAATCGAACAGCCAATATTCCTGGTCGAATTTCGTTTCTAATAGTTTCAATACATACTACAAATGGTATTAAAATTGCTGGAGTTCCTAGAGTCACGAAATGAGAAAATATGTGTTAAGTGTGATTAATTTATCCATATAACATAAATGATAATCATAAAGAAAGAGCTAAAGATAATGTTAAAGTTAAATGACTTGTTCTTGTAAAAATATAAGGAAATAATCCTATAAAATTATTAAAAAGAATAAGACAAAAAATAATGAAATAAAAATAAATGAAGAACCATTATGACTTGTTGGTCCTAAAAAAGTTTTAAATTTTTTGTGCAATGTTAATAGAATTGAATTTCATAAAATATTGAACCGAGAAGGTATTAATCAATAAATAGAAAGAATTATTAAAAGTCCTAGAAATGTACTTATTCATTTTAAAGATAAACCAAAAATTGATGAAGGGTCAAATTATCATTTTCAATTTATAGAATTTAAATTTAAATTTTTTTAATTCATTAGATTTAGAGGAAGTTGATATATCAGAGTAGTAACTAATTAAACAAAATATTATAAAAATAATTGAAAAAATTAAAAATAAAATTAATCATGAAATTGGAGCTATTTGTGGAATTAAAAAATATTTATATTTTAATAATTTTAGTTTGACATACTAATGTGTGCTTATTTACTATAAAATGGTTTAAGAGACCAGTACTTGCTTCCAGTCATCTACTGAAGAATTTACATTATTTGAAATTTATTTATTAAAATAATTTGCAGGAACTCTATCAATTACAATAGGTATAAAACTATGATTTGCTCCACAAATTTCTGAACATTGACCAAAAAAAAAGTCCAGGTCGGTTGATAAAAAAATTTGTTTGATTTAATCGACCAGGAGTTCCATCAACCTTTACCCCTAAAGCTGGAATAGCTCATGAGTGAATTACATCAGCGTCACTAAAATTCGAATTTGAGAATTTATTGGTAAAACAATTCGATTATCAACGTCTAATAAACGAAACCCGTCATTTGAAAGTTCATTTGTTGGAATTATATAAAAATCAAATTCTACATTATTAAAATCAGAATATTCATAACTTCAATATCATTGATGTCCAATTCTTTTTAAAGTAACTGAAGGTTCGTTAATTTCATCTAAAAGGTATAATAAACGAAGAGATGGAAAAGCAATAAAAAATAAAATAATTGACAGTGCAGTAAAAATCGATTAACATAAGAATTAAAAAATAATATAAGTATTAAATATCCAACCAATACTGTAATTATTACTAAAATAAATAAAGCATGATCATGAAAAAAAATTTATTGTTCTATTAAAGGAGAAGTTCTATCTTGAAGTCCTAAGTTAGCTCATGTTGACATTTATTTGAAAAGTAAAATACTTTGTATATGGAGCTTAAATCCATTGCACTAATCTTCCATATTAGAAATTAATTAGTAAGTAAAGGCAATTCTGAATAACTATGTTCAGCTGGTGGAGTATTTTGATATCATTCAATAGAAGAATTTAATTGAATAGGATAAATTAGTTGTCGTTGAGACACTAAACTTTCTCAGATAACAAAAAAAAAGAATAAAATTCCTAGTAAAGAGATTGAAGATCCAATTGTTGAAATTACATTTCATGTAGTATAAGCATCGAGATATACCTGCTAAACCTAAACAAGAGCAACAGTCGAGTTGCACACGACAGTAGGATACCCTTGGACGTATGTTGCCATAAAAAGTATTTAATTGTATAATACTAATTGCAAGCTATAAATTAATAATAATACTGGAGTGCGCTGCCACCTTGCTTCAATTTCGATATTTTGCCAATAATTTATCGCCGCAATTCCCTAAAGCGGTGTGAGCAGTAAATATCGGTATTTCTTTATAAATTTTAAATTGGTTAATATCGATAACAAGGTCCAAGGGTATAAAAATAAAAAAATAATAATAATTATCAAACCAATTTTCCATTCAATGGTTATACTTAACTATTAGATAATTAAATTTAAATTATTAAAATATGCATACATACATATTTACATATATCCTGTCATTTAGATTTCTTAATTTCTAACCTATTCCAAACATTACAAACTCATGCCTGAATACTAACAGATATCCCATTGTGATGGCTATGCAAAACCTCAAAAGTCCTAGCACTAATCTTTTCATTATCTAGTATATTTGAAAACGCCCAATCAATATGTGTATCCATATTGGTAGTGGACGTTTTCAAATCTAACAAACTCCTTAATCCTTTGCTAATCAAAAAATTATAAATACTCTTACACCTGTTAAAGGTTTTGAGGCACAAATTAAAATCTCCTAAAACTAGCAAGCTATCCCCTAAATCACCTAAACGAGAAAATTGATGAATTATCTCCTCAAATTCTATTTTAAATGTGGACAGAGGAAAGTCTGGACTTTTATATAATATAAGAAAACTTATGGCATCAAACCTAAATATGCCGAACTCAAAAACTACTGAGCCAAAAGTTTTTCTACTGCTAAAGGTATGGGAAACTCTATCTACTAGCTCGTTTTTTACATAAATTATGATGCCTGTTAAAGGCCTAATTGATTCAAGTTGAACCACAATAGTGAACCCAGGTATTTCTACAGTTTCATTGCTTATGGAAGTTTCCACGAAACATAATATTGATGACTGAAGCATCAGCTTGTCCGATCGAATATCTTCAAGATGGGAATTCAAGCTCTGAGTATTATGGAAGAAAATGTTAAGGGCAGAACTGTTAATTAAATAATCGTAATGAGTACACAGTAGTTTTTCAGTCCGCAATTTCTTCAATTGGGCTTTCACTTTATCATTATTTTGGGGAGACTTAGGAGGAACAAAATTCCCAATAATGAATAATCCTAAAGCAGTAGTTGCTCTACTGCAAGCTACGTATAATGCAGCACGCTGCATTCTGGAATTAGCATGGACTACCACTTTGCCATACGTAGCTCTTATGAATTGTGATGCCTTCAGCAGGCACAATTGGAAACTGCCTACGGTCAATGTTAATTTGTGCGTTATTTGAATATTGAAAACTGCGAACAATTTTCTGAATAGGAGTCCATGAAGGATCTGTACGATGTGTACACTTCGAACGCGCAGATTCTCCTACAGTTTCCTCTGTAAATTTCATCCATAAAATGTTGGGAGTGTTGGATGTATTGAAATCTATTTGCATCAACACACCTGATGCCCCGTTTACTAATCCATCCCCTGTGTCTACATTGACCGTCATCATGTACTTGGCAGTATTTTTTAGGGGAAGAGACGTACAGAGTCCCTGTGTAGCGGAAGTTTTAAAACCCTTCACTTCTTCTAATATTCTTTGTTTCCTAGCTGGTTCCAAATGGCCCGCCTTAATAAAATCTTCAGCAGTAGAGAAAAATTGCTCAGTAGAAATTGAGTTAAGTTTCGGTACATTAAATAAATCAACCTCATTATTATTACTAAACAGATGAATTGCATCATCGGGCACTGCCGATGGTTCGCATATTCTAGATTGGAAAAGGACAATATCATCGGCTGTCATACAACCCGATGCCATATTATTTAAGGCAGAAGCGAAAAGCTGATCGTCACGTTGACGCATTATCTCTGTGAGCTCAAAATACAAAAAAAGGTCCCAGAGATACGTACCAAATATTTCATGGTAAGGGTCAGTGGTATTTGGATCGAAAATCCAACTACCTCCTACGGGCTGTAACTGTCTAAGATCACCGAATACGATGATAGAAACACCACCAAAAGGAGAAGTATTTTTGAAAATTTGCTTCAAACGAGAATCTAAATAAGAAAACATTAGAGAGCTAACCATTGATATTTCATCAATAATAATTAATTTAAGATCGATTAACCTTGAATGAAGGCTATTAACTAAATCATGGCTTAAGGCCCTTAGAGGTGCTGAGCGAGATTGATTAACAGGAAGTGAAAACATGGAATGCAGTGTCGAACCACTAATTCCGAATGCTGCTTTTCCTGTTGGTGCACATAAGAGGATTTTAACAGATGTCGGATCAGCTCCTGGTATACTGTTATACATTACGGATAATGACTGAAAAATTGCTGATATAAGTCGACTCTTTCCGACTCCGGCGCCGCCTCCAACAAATTCATAAAAGACTGTATTGATTTTGGCATTATGCAAAGCATGTGTAAAATATAGCTTCTGCTTTAAATTAAGAGATCTAACTATATTAGCTAAGCTTTCCTGAGAAACTAAGGCTGGAAGCTTGATAAAACGGACATTACTATCTTCATCATTCATATCAATATTTCCATCCACATTTAAAACATTTAGATGTGGATCTATTTCAGGCAATCCTAAAACTGTGAAGCCATCATCTACCACTTCCTGTTCTCCTACTTGATTATTCTCATTTTCTGCTTCCTCTGTTAAGTGGCTCAGAGCATCTTCTAGTTCCCTATCATCTAGTAAATTATATTTTCTGCGATTGTTCTCTACTAACTCCGAATTTTCCCTACAGAACAATTCACGGTCATGTGTGACTAAATCCAAATGCTCATCTCGCCATGGGGCGTAAAACATTTTTAGCTCTCTGAAATAGTCACTTGTTTCTGTATTGACATTAAATCTCCTATACCTAATTATGCACGCAGTGGTCCTCTTTCTGATGAAGCCACTATTATCGCGGAGAGCGTAAACTATTGATTCAGAAGCCCTAGGCACATCATCGTCAAAGTCATCTGCATTTTCTTGGCGAGCTCCTCGTTCTGATTTGCAGTAGCTATAAAAAGCGGATATCTCAGTGCCAAATATAAATTTGTTACCTAAATGTTGTAACTTTTGCTTAATAGTTACATTGTTATTGTCTTTAATCTCATTGATTGCCTCACGCATCAACATTGAGATACCTCTCTGAGACTTGTTAATATAATTAACGACGTAGCTGCAGCAAGCATAGGGGTCTAAAATAAACTGAATATTCATATTTGCTCGCTGCAACAAAAGGAGGTGCTTGTTATAAGCGTTAAGCTTGATTGCTGAAAAATATCGCTTCAAAAATACTTTTGGTTTCTATATACTTGATCTTACAGCATAAATGTAGGCCACATAACTAACGTTAAGTTGATCGTAGGACAAAAAGTTGTTAAAATCGTTAAAATTTTCTACGCTTTCACGATCAAATGGGAAGTCGAGCACACTTTGAATTTTTTCGAAATTCCTACGATGCTCGGCCAAATTTGGAGCATTTTCTTCTAAAGGGAGGAGAATTTCTGTTTGCGACATGGGAGGGTATGGGATACCAAATCTACAAATTTGTTTTGATCTAATTTCTCGCCTGCAAGAGTGCCCGTGACTATGGAATTGATACTCCAAATATGGAGCAACGTCCGGGCAACTAGAATCAGCAGTAATAAACTGATTAATAAAGGACTTCACAGGCTTAAATGTGGACTCGTTCTTTAGGTCGAGCTTGGGGGCGTCTTTCAGCCAGAACATGCCATGTACTATATATGTGGAGAGCCTCTTTGCTAAAACTCCAATCGGAAATAAAACTTGATGACCTGGTGACAACCAAAGACACCGCCTTCCTTTTTCATCAGTTTTAAAAAATGTCTATATCGAAAATCGAAATATCTGGCACAGGTCACTGGGTCTGCTCTAATGAGACGAGCTTTCTCATTAAACCCCAAATTTAACGCTTCTTCTTCGGATACTTCTAGCTTGTCTACATTTTTACATAGCAAGACTAAAAGCTCCGGCCACCTAGTTTCCGCTGCGGAAAATGTTATAAAAAAAGTTGGAAGCCCTACCTGCCTAATCATAGCCATCACTTTCTTTTTCTCGTCCTCCCAATGAGCAGGAGACGTGCGAATACCTTTTAAAAGCCTATAGCCATCATCATGAAGTATTAACCTATTTAAAGTTTCATCATTACGCACATCAGCAGCCGAAATGCCTTGAGTGGCAGAGTGCTTACGTAAGCAAATTGATGTGCTATTCCTAATGCTAATCATTTCTAACTTTTTGAAGTTATGAAATAATTTATCAGTTCTACAACCTCTTCTATCAAAATTCCTAAGCTCTGATCTAACTATAGTTATAAAACTTTCCTGACATTTCCTTTTAATGCCTGCAAATATTGTGGGAAAAGCCAGCTCCTCTGAATCACAATCGGTTATCATGTCAAGAGGTCGCTGACCCTCTCCTGGTGCTATAGCAATTCGAGGAATATCTATGTTTTCATCAGGGACATTTTCCATGAAGGTTTCTTGACCTCCTGGATTCAACTCTACCTCTTCTTCTACTACTCTATGCTCATTAGGTTGTGCTGCCTTTTCTAACATTTGACACACAATGTCCCTGTCGTCTGCTGACGCAACAAATGGTACAGTCTCAGCTGAGTAAGAAGACAACCACTGCTCATTGATAGTAACCTGGTGCTTCTTATAAAGTTCTGTGTTCACTAAATACCGAATTGCATCAACTATCTTTGAGGGCCTTATGGTTTCAGCCATGAAATCATGGTTATACTCCATCCTACGCTTAAGATGAATCTGAACTACTTCGGCTTCATTAAATGCCCTGGGAAGGGAAGTTACAACATTTGCAACTGGAATTGGCACATTGATCACTGCTCCTTTAATGGCACTTTGACGTCCATATCCAAGAGACTTTATGATCATAAAAGGAAGACGGGGAGAAATCAGCCTTTCTTCTAGAGGCGTCAAGCCTTTCAGGCATTCCGGAAGCTCCGGAAAATTTAGGCCATTTGTAAAAGAAGCCTTTGGTTTTTTCCCTGACTTAATACTGCGGCTGCAGGTTTTGCAAAAGCTAAACCTATTATTATGGGATGGAAACATAGAGGAAAGATACAAAATATCAACACTATCTGCCTCACTACACTTTTCCTCTATGACCTCACGCGAAATTTTGTCCACTTGATGTGGAAACCACAAACCTTTGCAACATATGCAAACCTGATCGGGTCCCTGCTTGACTGTCTTATTAAAATTGGCTATTAGGCAATCTAAACTAGTTTTAACCTGCGATATCCTATCATCTGGAAGGGTATTCGCACGGTCCACTCTATTGCGGGACGCGTTTCTCCTATTCTCTGCTATCCTATTGGTGCAAATAGACTCACTCTTTGCGACATATTCCTATGGGCTTCAAAGGCCTCACGTTGAGCTCGAATTCGAGCACTGCGGCGTGCACTAGTATTGCGTGCCTGCTCAACAATCCTACGAATAGGATTGTTTCTAACCTGAGACCTTTGACTTCTATCTATTGCCCTTTCTAAAATTCGCGTCTACTGATTTTGTCGCTGAATCGCCCTTCTAACAGCGTCTCGTCCGCTTTCGTTGGACCTGAATTGTGGACATTGCCTGCGCCTCGATCGACGCAAAGTATTGGCAAGTTGTTCGGCATTTCTAGTTGAATGATCAGTTCGTCGAACACGGCGACGAACTGCATCCTGCTCTCTTTCCTGAGATCGAAACTCAGCATCTTGCCTGCGACTCGAACGACGCGAAGTGTTGGCAAGTTGTTCGTCTATTTTAATTGCAGAATCACTGCGACGTACACGGCGACGAACTGCATCCTGCTCTCTTTCCCGAGATCGAAACTCAGCATCTTGCCTGCGACTCGAACGACGCGAAGTGTTGGCAAGTTGTTCGTCTGTTTTAATTGCAGAATCACTGCGACGTACACGGCGACGAACTGCATCCTGCTCTCTTTCCCGAGATCGAAACTCAGCATCTTGCCTGCGACTCGAACGACGCGAAGTGTTGGCAAGTTGTTCGTCTGTTTTAATTGCAGAATCACTGCGACGTACACGGCGACGAACTGCATCCTGCTCTCTTTCCTGAGATCGAAGGTCAGCATCTCGCCTGCGCCTCGAACGACGCGAAGTGTCAGCAAGTTGTTCTTGTAATCTGATTGGCGAAGAAGCCCGAAGAGTAGTGTGACGAATTGTGTCCGGTAATTGCTCAACGGCCCTAAATGTTCTATTACTTCTGCGGACTCGATGCTGTTGACTATCTCTAACCCTTTCAGCTTCCCTAAATTCGAAATTTTGCCTACGTTCTCTATGTGCCTCTAGATTATTTACGCGTTCCTGCTCAGAAAAGTCTATATCTGACCTATTCAAACGATTTCTTTTTCGCTGTGTTTGACTCCTATTGCAAGCTGACTTTCTCTTAAGTCTAGGCATCTTCTAATATATAAGTTTTAAAATAATATATAGGTATGTTAAAAATAAAATTCTTATAAATTAATTTAATTTGAATATATATTTATCAAAAATTAATATATAGTTATATATATAAAATAAAGTTAGTATATTTATTTATATATATAAATATATTCATATATTTAAATAGATATATATATATTATAATTATATTCATATATTTAAATAAATATATGTATATTATTTAAAATAATTATATTATAAATGAAAATAAATATCTAATGAAAGAACAAATAATAATAAAATTTAATAAGGAAAATAAAAATAAACAAAATGTGGAAAAAAGAATAAATATAAATCAAAGAAATAATAAATTAAACCTGCAAGAAATTCCAGCGAAAATTCCAATTTGAATCGCGGAAACGAACCGATACCGATGTTCACGTACAATCACACACACTTCAGAAGAGTCTATACACATATATGTATGCATGCACAAAAATACGTTACGCTGTGTACCGCACTTTTCTAAAATCGCGCGCCACGTTCCGGGCAGGGCGCAATCATTCACACGCATAAAAAATGTTCCGTTAACGCATAACAATCACACACGAGGATTTACTTATTATATACTCGACTTATATTAATTTGCATTAAATGTTAAATGCACCACGAACACGCGAATTAATTATATATTATTTTATATTTAATATCGAAAATACAAATTATAATCGACAATCGACGACGACACCGAACACGCCAATCGCAAACTACAAATTAACATAACACTGAAGCGCGCTGCCACCTTGCAACAATTTTGATACGTTGCCAATAATTTATCGCCGCAATTAAAAAGTGCGCGAAACCTTAAATTTATAATAATGATCTATAGAATCTAATATACATACAAAATATACATATATTAAAAAAACAAAGTAATAGAAATGTTAGTACATTTTTTTCAAACATAGTTTCAATAGACGTGGGGATATAATATAATTTACACATATTAATATAATTTATATGCAAAACATATGAAATATATATCGATATGTTTAATATATATTAAAAGCTATCGATATGATAGCTCATAATATATCGTGAAATCTAAATTAATATTTATTTAATAAAAAGTCAATATATAAATTATTAAATAATAATAATAATATGTCTATATTAGAAATGTAGTAAATACCTGCATTCATGCATGCCGATCAACCACGCTATTGGTTGTATATAATTTTACATATGCATGTGTGAACACAAATTAAGTATGTATAAGTGTTTGCATTTATGCACATGTATTTTGGGTAATTGACATGTGCATGAAAGAGAAGAGTCGAGAAACAGCTCGCGCTTCGCGCTCGCATCGTTTATCCTTTTCTTTCATGCACAAGTAATTTAGTTCTGACGTCATCGACAACTTCTTTGCTTTCTTCATATTCATATATACGCCACCTATTGGTTGAGTGTTAGCATATATTTATGCACATGTATTTTCGGTAATTGACATGTGCATGGAAAAGAAGAGTCGAGAAAAAGCTCGCGCTTCGCTCTCGCATCGTTGTCCTTTTCTTTCATGCATAAGGAATTTAGTTCTGACGTCATCGACAAGTTCTTTGCTGGTCGAAGTGTCGAAATGGTTTATCTAATAACTTCAGTGTTTATTGTCTGATCGGATTGCAATTTGGAGGATAAGTTCATATATTATTTATCTATATATATGCTAAAGCAGAACGTTAAGAAATGAGTTCTTCGAATGTAAATAGCAATGTAAACCAAAATTGGCGGTTTGCGGGGGCGGTAGGCGTGTTATTCCAAATTGAAAATAAACTTGATGCGTATGGTATACAGGAATCTTCATGCTAAATTTGGTGTCCGTAGCTTTTGTAATAGCTGAGATCGGCGCGTTCATCCAGACAGACAGACAGACAGACAGACGGACAGACAGACGGACATGGCTCAATCGACTCGGCTAGTGATCCTGAGCAAGAATATATATACTTTATGGGGTCTCCGACGCCTCCTTCTGCCTGTTACATACATTTGCACAAAGTTAGTATACCCTTTTTTGACCATTTTCAATGGTCCAAGGGTATAAAAATGTTGACGAAAATATGTTAAATTTACTCCAATGAATATAAGAATAAATTGACTTTTTAGTCATTTATTATTTAATGTTAAACCTGTAAATAAACGGTATCAATGAATAAATCCAGCTATAATAGCAAATACGGCTCCTATTGATAAAACATAATGAAAATGAGCTACAACATAATATGTTTCATGTAAAATAATATCAACTGAAGAATTAGCTAAAACAACTTCAGTTAATTCTCCAACTATAAATAAAAATACAAATCCTAAAGCTCATAAAATTGCCGGAGAATAAGAAAGTTGAGTTCCATGTAAAGTGGCTAATCAACTAAAAATTTTAATTCCTGTAGGAACAGCAATAATTATTGTAGCAGATGTAAAATAAGATCGAGTACACCTACTGTGAGTATATGATGAGCTCATACAATAAATCCTAATAACCCAATTGCTAATATAGCATAAATTATTCCTAATGATCCGAAAATTTCCTTTTTTCCTGATTCTTGACTAATAATATGAGAAATTATCCCAAATCCTGGTAAAATTAAAACATAAACTTCTGAGTGTCCAAAAAAAACAAAATAAATGTGGGTAAAGAATTGGGTCACCTCCCCCCGCTGGGTCAAAAAATGAAGTATTTAAATTTCGATCTGTTAAAAGTATAGTAATTGCTCCTGCAAGTACAGGTAAAGATAAAAGTAATAATAAAGCTGTAATTACTACAGATCAAAAAAAGAAAGGTACTCGATCAAATGTGATTCCGGAAGAACTTATGTTAATTACTATAGTAATAAAATTTACTGCTACCAAAATTGAAGAAATTCCAGCTAAAAGTAAAGAAAAAATAGCTAAATCAAAGGAAGCTCCTACTTGAGCAATACCTGAAGATAAAGGTGGATAAACAGTTCATCTTGTTCCAGCTCCGTTTTCTACTATACTTCTTACCAATAAAAGAGATAAAGCAGGAGGAAGTAGTCAAAATCTCATATTATTTATTTGAGGAAAAGCTATATCAGGAGCTCCTAATATTAAAGGAACTAATCAATTTCCAAATCCTCCAATTATAATAGGTATAACTATAAAAAAAATTATAATAAATGCATAAGCTGTAACAATTACATAATAAATTTGGTCATCCCCAATTAATGCTCCAGGATATCCCAATTCAGCTCGAATAAGAATTTTTAATGATGTTCCTACCAGCTCAAGCTCCAAAAATAAAATATAATGTACCAATATCTTTATGATTTGTTAAAAATAATCATTGTCGCGATTAAGTGACTGAAAATAGGCGACAGATTGTAAATCTATTTTTAAGAATTATTCTTCTTAATCATTAGGCTTTGTAGTCAACAATGACATCAAACTGAAATTTTGAAGGAGTAATAATATTACGAAGGCTTTAAGGGAATCCTATATTTAAAGCTTTGAAGGCTATTAGTTTATTTAACCTAACTAAAAAAATAAAATAAAATATAGAAATAAAAAATAATTCAAAAATTGAAAAAAATGTTAAAATCAAGTAAATTTATACCCTTGGACCTTGGAAAGTGGTCAAAAAAGGGTATACTAAGGAGGGAAGGAGGCGTCGGAGACCCCATTTTTAAAATTTATAAAGACATACCGATATATACTGCACATCGCTTTTTGCAGTCTTGCGCTAGGAAAATTGCGGCGATAAATTATTGACAACGTATCGAAATTGATGCAAGGTGGCGCACTGCAGTGTTATAATTAATTTGTAGCTTGCGATTATTATTATACGAGGGTCGTTTGATAAGTCCGTGACTTTTTGTATTTGCCGCGCACCTGCTCTAAATACAACACTGCTCCTGTCAGCAGTTATCGATTAACAGCTGACTGTAAAATTTTGAGAAAGCTGCGTTTCTTAGTTTGCGTTTTATAGGCATTGAAAGCAGACGATCTCGTGAATTTTAACGAAAATGGAAAAAAAGTGAATTTCGTGTGCTAATTAAGCATTATTTTTTGCGTAAAAAATCCATCACCGAAACCAAGGAAAGACTTGATAAATATTATGGGGACTCTGCACCATCAATTTCAATGGTTAAGAAATGGTTTACTGAGTTCCGTTGTGGTCGTACCAGTACAAGTGATGCCGAACGTTCAGGTCGCCCAAAAGAGGTCGTCATGCCAGAAATCGTCGACAAAATCCATGGAATGATATTGGATGATCGGAGAATGAAAGTGCGTGAGGTAGCTGAGGCTGTAGGCATCTCAACTGAACGGGTACATCACATTTTACATGAATATTTGGACATGAAAAAGCTTTCCGCGCGATGGGTGCCGCGATTGCTCACACACGACCATAAGCGCAACCGTGTGACCATTTCAAAGGAGTGTTTGGCGATGTTCAACCGCAATCCAAACGAATTTTTGCGCCGTTTCGTTACCGTAGACGAAACATGGATCCACCACACCACACCAGAGACCAAAGAACAATCAAGACAGTGGGTTTCTCCGGGTGAACGTGCACCAAAGAAGGCCAAGGTGGGTCTGTCGGCCAACAAGGTCATGGCCACAGTTTTTTGGGATGCACAAGGTATCATTCACATCGATTACCTTGAAAAGGGTAAAACGATCACCGGCGAATATTATTCAGAGCTTTTGGACAGATTCGATATTGATTTGAAGCAGAAACGACCGCATTTGGCGAAAAAAAGTGCTGTTCCATCAGGACAATGCACGGGTGCACACGTGTGTAGTCAGCATGGCAAAATTTCATAAATTGGGCTACGAACTGCTACCCCATCCAGCATATTCTCCAGATTTAGCCCCCTGTGACTATTTTTTGTTTCCAAACATGAAGAAATGGCTCGGCGGTAAGAGATTCGGGTCAAATGAAGAGGTCATCACAGAAACAAACGACTATTTTGAGGGCCTTGAGAAAACCTATTATTTGGAAGGAATAAAAAAATTGGAAAAACGCTGGACTAAATGTATAGAGCTAAAAGGAGATTATGTTGAGAAATAAAACGCTTCTTTGACGAAAAAAATATATTTTATTCAAAAAGTCACGGACTTATCAAACGACCCTCGTACTTCCAAGGGTATCCAAGGGTCGAGTGCCGCTCGACTGTTGCTCTCGTTTTATATTAAATTTATTGTAATAAGAATTAAAAATAAAATTACTTTCATAATAATTTAATATAAATGCAGAATAACTGATTCGTAAATAAAAAATGAAGTAATTAATGTAGATATTATTAAAATAAATAATTGAAAATATTGCCTATTAAAAGTTATTTGTTCAATTACAATTCATTTAGATAAAAATCCTAAAAATGGGGGATGACCTCCTAAAGATAAAAAATTTATTAATAAGGTAAATTTTAAAATTTTTCTATTGGTAAATCAAGAAAATAATTGATTTAAATGAAATAATTTAAATAAATTAAATATATAAACTAAAACAAAAGATAAAAAAGAATAAAATAAAAAATAAAAAAGTCAAACTGATTCATTAATTATTAATTATTATTATTATTCAATAACTTGTACTTTCTTGGTGATCGGCTGTGTTTTGATTTCGTTCCTCTTATATTATTTTAAACTCTTAATTAACGCGATCTACTGTATTCCTTTTGTTTTGGATTTGAAATTTAAAAGTGTATCGTGTCTCTGTGCTAACAAGAGTGATTCACTGGTGTCTGGTAGAACCATTATTATTCTGTTTAAAGTAAAATTTATTTTCGATTACTTGCGCGTCTTTAGCGTCTTGTTATTTTGTTGTTGTTACTAGTTCGCACTCCCACGCTCATTCTCGCTTGCATCGCTCTCTGAGTGTGCTGCGCTGTGCTCTCTTTTTATAGCTGTGTTGTTGCTTTTTCTTGTTTTCGTGTCTACACTGTCTCGCGCTTTCACTCTCACGATTTCTTACGCTCTCTTGTAAACCACGCTTGTGCTTGTGTTAGTGGTAACCAGCTGTGTAACATTAGATTACCTTTGCTTTCTTGCTCTATTTTAAATTTTTCCTTTTTGAACTTATCTTTCGTAATTCGCTTTAACATTTTGTTTGTTTTTTTTGGTGTTAGAGGCCTAAATTCTAAGCTCTCTTATTTGTTTTTGAATAGTGTATCGTTCGATCATCAAACTCTAATATTTACCGAAACCTGGTTAAAACCTGATGTAGAAAACTGCTTAATTTTTCCTAATAAGTACACCTCTTTCAGATGTGACCGTTTATCACGAATTGGAGGTGGTGTTCTTCTAGCTGTAAAATCTGATCTTCCTTCCGAACTTGTTCCATTAGACCATGGTTCTTCCTTAGAATTTTTATGTGTTAAAATGACGATGTGTCAAATTTCAATTTACATTATCTGTTCATATATTCCTCCCTCATCTGATATATCTGTCTACCTGGACTATCTTTCATCTATCCAATCTGTTCCCTCCAAACTATCTTAGTGATTTCAACTTACCAGAAGTTACTTGGTCATCTCAATCCGATATATTGGTGGACTCTGTATTTAACTCTTTTTTAAATGGCCTCTCGGCGCTATGTCTTTATCAAATAAACACTGTTCCTAATTGTAGTGATAGAATGCTTGATTTAATTTTCTCTTCTGACATTTTACTAAATAAATCCTTTAGTTCTTCCTGAAGATCCCTATCATCCTACATTGGACCTGGTTCTAACTCTGCCAACTTCAATGCAAACTGCAATTGTTTCCCCTATAATGAAATTACGTTGTTTTCGTAGGACCGATTTTCAAAAATTGAATTGTTTAATTTTGGAACATGATTGGTCATTTCGTTATTCATGTTCTGATCTAAATAAATGCATTTCATTTTTTTATTCCTCTATGAACTAGTTTTTGATCAATGTGTTCCTGTTACTTTTCCCGTAAAGTCAAATAAGCCTCCTTGGTTTTCACGTGAGTTAGTAAGGCTGAAAAATTTGAAATCGCGGTATTTAAAAAGTTTAAATTAACTTGCAATCCTTCTGATTTTACGCGTTATATTGCTGCAAGAGAAAACTTTATTGCTCTGAATGCAAATTGTTACATAAAGCTTTTGCGTCGCTGACGTTTGCAGTTTGCTCAGGATCCAAAGCAGTTTTATAACTTTGTAAACTTAAAACGTAAATCTAGTAGATTTCCTCCCTCTCTATCATACGAAAATAAGGAAGCAACTGATGATCAGGCAGCCGCCGATTTGTTTGCAGACTTTTTTCAATCAACTTATTCAACTGAACCTTATAGTTCCCCTTTACATCCATGCCCTTATAGTATAGAAAAGTTTAACACTGTTTTCTGTCCTTCTATCGACAAAACCTCTTTACTTAATGATCTTAAATTGATATAAACCGTTTTCTCTCCTGGCCCTGACGGAGTTCCAGCATGCGTACTTAGATTTTGTACTGGTTCGATTTTGAGCCAATTCATAAGCTACTTGACTTGTCATTATCCAATAGTTATTTCCCACCTATTTGGAAAAACTCTTTTTCCATTCCTCTTCACAAAAGTGGTTCTAACCATGATGTGAAGAACTATAGATGTATTTCCAAGTTGTCCGCAATTGCTAAGATTTTTGAAAAAAATTTTACGGCCCAGTTAACTTTTATGTGTAAATCTATAATTTCACCCCATCAACATGGGTTTATAAAGGCAAGATCAACAGCTACTAATCTTTTAGAATTTTCATCTCACATTAATCTAGGATTTCGGAACAAAATGCAAACTGATGTGGTCTATACTGTCTTCAGTAAAGCATATGACTGCGTAAATCATAATCTCTTAATTCCTAAGTTAAATTTGATTGGTTTTCCTCAAAAGCTCCTTCTGTGGATATCCGATTATTTAACTAACAGGTCTCAACGAGTTCATTTAAAGAATGTCTTTCTAAGCCGATCTTAGTTACTTCTGGTGTTCCTCAGGGCAGCCACCTTGGACCATTGCTATTTAACCTTTTTATTAACGATCTTCCTTCAATACTCCTTCACTCTAACATTCTTATGTATGCTGATGATGTAAAACTCTGTTTGACACACAATGATCCTGTAAATAACGTTCTTCAAACAGATCTTGATTTGTTTTTTGCATGGTGCAGCTGCATCTGAACTGTTTGAAGTGCAAGGTTATGTCATTTTACAGATGTAACTATCATGTCATCAATTACAATCTTAACTTAACCCCACTCTTAAGAATATCTGAAGTAGCTGTTTAGGTATCCTCTTTGATCATAAATTGAAATTTGATCGTCACATTACACAAACTGTCAACAAGGCATTTCGACTACTCGGGTTCATCAAAAGATGGGCCGAAGAATTCGAGGATCCTTACACGGCAAAGTTGCTTTACACTTCTCTTGTTCGTCGAACTCTTCAATATGGGTCTTGCGTGTGGTCGCCGAAATACCATATTCACCAAGATAGAATTGAGTCTGCTCAAAAGCAGTTTCTACTCTTTGCCTTGCGCAGTTTTAATTGGGTTCCGGGTGTACCACCATACTCTAGTAGACTCCTTCTAATTAACCTACCTTCTTTAACTAACCGTCGTATTATGTTAGGCGTTATGTTTATTGTAAAGTTAATAAAGTACAATATAGATTCACCTACTCTGGTTACTCAAATCAATTTCTGTATTCCTTCTAGAGTTACTCGTAATTTTATGCCACTATCCTTGATCTTTTATAATACTAACTATAGCTTGCATGATCCTGAACAGACTGTCTAGAGTTTTCAACTCCGAGTCCTCCCTTTACTCTATTAAACTGTCTATCCTTAATCAATTAACACTACATGCTAACAACTAATATTTATCTACCGATCTGATTGGGTTTTACTGGGTTTTCCCCAATCCTTTGCAGCAAATATTGGATCGGGAATTCTTGTTTTGTTATCCCCAGCCTACATTCAAAAATATCTATTTTTAATCAATATTTTTAATTAATTTTATATTTTTGATT
Source organism: Zaprionus ornatus (assembly GCA_018904035.1). Taxonomy (NCBI): domain Eukaryota; kingdom Metazoa; phylum Arthropoda; class Insecta; order Diptera; family Drosophilidae; genus Zaprionus; species Zaprionus ornatus. The sequence continues at coordinate 426,607 of JAEIFZ010000251.1, forward strand.
TATTGCAAAATATAATTTTAAAATCTAATTTGGAAACTTTTATTTTATTCTTTTTTATATTTCCAATTTTAATTTAAAAAATATAATCTAATTTTAATTTTAATTTTAAGTCGACTGATTTAGTAAGTAAATAAGTAAATTCTGTTAATATTCAACCTAAATGATTATTTGAAGAAAAAGCTATTAATTTTCGTAAAGAAGTTTGATCTAATCCTCCAAGTGCACCAATAAATACTGATAAAATTACTCAGTTTAAAAGTAAATTTTTTAAATCTAGATAAGAGATTAATATTAAAAAAGAAATTTTTTGTCAAGTTATTAATAAAAGCGAATTAATTCAAGTTAAACGTTCTATTAAATTAGGAAATCGAAAATGAAATGGAGCAGCTCCTCTTTTTAATAAATGAGCTGATAGTAAAATTATTGAAGTAAATGATTCATTAATTTCTCTATTTATGTAATTATTTAATATTTAATAACAGAAAATAATAAAACGGTAGAACCTAAAGCTTGAGTTAAAAAATATTTTAATGAAGCTTCAGTTGATTTGATATTATTATGGTTTTCTCTTATTAGAGGAATAAAAGATAACAAATTAAATTCTAATCCTATTCAAGATCCTAATCAAGAATTAGATGTTACTATAATTAAAGGACCAACTATTATTATTATTATTAAAAATAAAATGTTTTAAGAATTATTTAAAATTAAAAAGTAAAGGATTAAAATCTTTATAAATGGGGTATGAGCCCAGTAGCTTAATTAGCTTATCTTTTTATGTTTTCGTGTATGATGCACAAAAGTTTTTGATACTTTTAGAAATAGTAATTCTATAAAATATAATAAACCTAATGAATGTCGGTTACCACACGATTTACCCTATCAAGATAATCCTTTTTATCAGGCAATTCATTTACTATAATTACCCCAATTTTTTTTTATTTATTTCTTTTTTTTTTCAGTTATAAATTTTTTTAAAGGTAGTAATATAATAAAGTAATTTTAAAAAATATATTATATTATTTTTATAAATAATTAATTTTTTCTATATATATATATATATATATATATATAATATATAGATTAAAAAATAATTTAAATATATATAAATATCAAAATATATAATATTTTATATATAAATTATATATTTATAAAATAAAAGAATATATAGATAAATTATTATATAATAAATGTTTAATTAATATGTTTATATTTTTGAATTTTAATTTTTTTGTTTTAATTATTAACCATATAATAATATATTATATATATATATATATTATTTATATATTATGAACTAGTATATAAATAAAAAGATGAAAATTGGAGTAGTATAAGAGAGTAATATTTTTTATTCGCCTATGCAATTCTTCGTTCAATTCCTAATAAATTAGGGGGAGTAATCGCACTAGTTTTATCTATTGCTATTTTAATAATTCTTCCATTTTATAATTTAAGAAAATTTCGAGGAATTCAATTTTGTCCTATTAACCAAATTTTATTTTGAATTATAGTAGTTACTGTAATTTTATTAACTTGAATTGGAGCTCGACCTGTTGAAGAACCTTATGTATTACTTGGACAAATTTTAACAGTTATCTATTTTTTATACTATTTAATTAATCCTTTAGTAAATAAATGATGAGATAATTTATTAAATTAATTTAATTTTAAGTTAATGAGCTTGAATAAGCATATGTTTTGAAAACATAAGATAGAAATTTTCTTTTCTATTAACTTTACTAAAAATAATTCATAATAAAAAAGAAAAAATTAAAATTTTAAACCCAATAAAAAATATTAAATAATTTAAAGAAAAAGGTAAAAAACATTTTCAAGCTAAATACATTAATTTATCATAACGAAAACGAGGTAAAGTCCCACGAGCTCAAATAAATACAAAAGAAATAAATATTAATTTAATATAAAATAAAATTCTAAATACATCTCTACCTAAAAAAATAACACAAAATAACATTCTCATAAATAAAATTCTTGCATATTCAGCTAAAAAAATTAAAGCAAATCCTCCTCTTCTGTATTCTACATTAAACCCAGAAACTAACTCTGATTCACCCTCAGCAAAATCAGAAGGAGTACGATTAGTTTCTGCTAAAGAAATAGTAAATCAAACTAAAGCTATTGGAAATAAAACAATTAAAAATCATAAATAAATTTGATAATAATAAAAATAAAGTAAATTATAACTTCCAATTAAAAAAATAAATGATAATAAGATTAAAGCCAATCTAACTTCATAAGAAATAGTTTGAGCAACAGCTCGTAAACCTCCTAATAAAGCATAATTTGAATTAGAAGATCAACCTGCAACTATTACTGTATAAACCCCTAAACTAGTACAACATAAAAAAAATAATCCTCCTAAATTAAATGAATATAATTTTACAAAAAAAGGTATACATATTCATACAACTAATGATAAAAACAAAGATAAAATTGGAGAAATATAATATCTTAAATAATTTGATAATAAAGGATAAGTTTGTTCTTTTGTAAATAACTTAATCGCATCACAAAAAGGTTGAGGAATTCCTATCAATCCAACTTTATTTGGCCCTTTACGAATTTGAATATAACCTAAAACTTTACGTTCTAATAAAGTTAAAAAAGCAACACTTACTAATACACAAATAATTAATAATAAACTTCCAATTAAAGACAAAATTAATTCTATATAAAACAAGTACTATTTGTAATAAAAATTTACATACATAAATTCTAAATTTATTGCACTAAAATGCCAAAATAGTTTTATCAAATTAATAATATTCTTTACAAAAAATAAAATTATTTTAATATTTGGTCCTTTCGTACTAAAATATTATAATTTATTAAAGATAGAAACCAACCTGGCTTACGCCGGTTTGAACTCAGATCATGTAAGAATTTAAAAGTCGAACAGACTTAAAATTTGAAAATTATATCTTAATCCAACATCGAGGTCGCAATCTTTTTTATCGATATGAACTCTCCAAAAAAATTACGCTGTTATCCCTAAAGTAACTTAATTTTTTAATCATTGTTAATGGATCAATTATTCATAAATTAATGTTTTTAAAAATTAAAAGTTTTTTAAATTTTAATATCACCCCAATAAAATATTTTTATATATTATAACAAAATTAATCTTTATAATTAAAATATATAAAAATATAAAGATTTATAGGGTCTTCTCGTCTTTTAAATATATTTTAGCTTTTTGACTAAAAAATAAAATTCTATAAAAAATTTAAATGAAACAGTTAATATTTCGTCCAACCATTCATTCCAGCCTTCAATTAAAAGACTAATGATTATGCTACCTTTGCACAGTTAGGATACTGCGGCCATTTAAAAATTCAGTGGGCAGGTCAGACTTTAAATTTAATTCAAAAAGACATGTTTTTGTTAAACAGGCGAACATTATTTTTGCCGAATTCTTTATTTAAACTTTTCAAATAAATTTATTTTTACAATATAATATACTAATTTTTTCATAATTACTTATTTTTAAAAATTAAAATTAATATTTAAATAAATTATTAAAATTTAATAAATAATGATTGTTATAATCATTCACAAACTTCTCAAGGTTTATGTTTTACTGTACTATTAGGTATTTATTTTTCTATTCTTCAAGCTTACGAATATATTGAAGCTCCTTTTACAATTGCTGATTCAGTTTATGGTTCAACATTTTTCATAGCAACAGGATTTCACGGAATTCATGTACTAATTGGAACAACTTTTTTACTAACATGTTTATTACGTCATTTAAATAATCATTTTTCAAAAAATCACCACTTCGGATTCGAAGCAGCTGCTTGATATTGACATTTTGTTGATGTAGTTTGATTATTTTTATATATCACAATTTATTGATGAGGAGGTTAATTTTAATTTATTTATATAGTATAAAAGTATATTTGACTTCCAATCATAAGGTCTATTAATAATAGTATAAATAATTCTATCTATAATTTTTATTGCTTCAGTAATTATAACAATTAGATTTATTGTAATAATTTTAGCCTCAATTTTAAGAAAAAAACTTTAGTTGATCGAGAAAAAAGATCTCCGTTCGAATGTGGATTTGACCCTAAATCTTCTTCTCGTTTACCATTTTCTTTACGATTTTTTTTAATTACAATTATTTTTTTAATTTTTGATGTAGAAATTGCTTTAATTTTACCAATAATTATTATTATTAAATTTTCTAATTTATTTATTTGAACAATTACTTCAACAATTTTTATTTTTATTTTATTAATTGGTCTTTATCATGAATGAAATCAAGGAATATTAAATTGATCTAATTAAATAGGGTTGTAGTTAATTATAACATTTGATTTGCATTCAAAAAGTATTGATTTTTCAATCTACCTTATATATATATATATATACCACAGAATATGAAGCGATAAATTGCAATTAGTTTCGAGCTAATCTTAGGTAAATTACCCTTATTCTTTTTAATTGAAGCCAAAATAGAGGCTTATCACTGTTAATGATAGAATTGAGTATAAGCTCCGATTAAGGAAGTATGGTGATCAAGTAAAAGCTGCTAACTTTTTTCTTTTAATGGTTAAATTCCATTTATACTTCTAATTTATATAGTTTAATACAAAACTTTACATTTTCATTGTAAAAATAAAAAATTATTTTTTATAAATTACTAAAAATAATTCAGTATATTCAAAGATTTAATTAATCTCCATAACATCTTCAATGTCATACTCTAAATATAAGCTATTTGAATATAAAAATAATAAAAAATTTAATAAAACTAGTACTCATAATACAAATAATATTAAATAAATTTTTAAATTATTATTATGTATTAAAAATAAAATTTGAGAATATTTTACTAATTTTTGGTATAAATTTTGACCTCCAAAATATTCTGATCAACCTTGATCAAAACTTTTTAAAACAATATTACCATAATTTAAAGGAAAATAAATTAATTTGTACGTTCTTAAAATAGGTATAAATCATATAGAACTTAAAAATATAGAAATATTATAATAAATTAAAGATTTATTTAAATTATATAAATTTATAAAAGAAATTAAATACCCAAATAAACCTCCTCTAATACAAACTATTAAAGTTAATTAATATAAAAAGAAAGATAAAAAATTAATGTTTCTAATTATTGTTGGAATAAATGTGTATGCCTCGATATGTAATGTTAATTAGCATAAGATTAAATCGGCTGTTATCAAATACTTAACGTAGTGTTAAATTAACATAATTACTTCTCTTGCTCAAAATATGTACAACGGAATGGAAGTGCACGAAGCACAAACTAAATTAAATAAATAAACATTAAAACTAAAATAAAGAAATCCACTTTATTATTAACATGGTAGCAGAGCAAGGTTGAAAATCCAAAGTCTCTTAACTAAATCCAAGTTCGAGAAAAATAAATGGTGTTCAAGTGAAGCGACAAAAGGAACAAGTGTATAAGACATTGAAAAGAGAAATACAATATTAAAAGTGTGAACTATTAAAAAATACAAATACGCAAACAAGACTATTGAAAAATAATAAACAAATAAACGGAAAAACATTAAAAACATAGACTAAAAGGGTTTGATGGCAACAGATTAAAATCCAAAATCCACGTGCACGCTTTGATAAAAGAAAAGTGTAAAAAAAAAAAAAAGTGTGACTCTATATAAAAATGAGCAAAAAATGAACGAAACAGAAAGAGACATAAAAGAAGTGTACAAACAGATTAATAGTGAAGCGGGAAAAATGAGTGCAAACGCAAAAATTGAAGACATTGTTATGCCCATATTCGATGGGGTAAATTTTGGAAGCTGGAAGTTCAGATTAATGACAATACTAGAATACAAAGAGTGCAAAGAACCAGCAGTGCGAACAAGAACAACGGAAGATAATGTAACAACATGGATGAAAACAGACTTGAAAGCAAAAACAATTTTAATCAGTACAATATCAGACAAACAGTTAGAATATGTTAGTGAGTGCCAAACGACATTACAAATTATGAACAAGCTAAACGAAATGTATTCGGTAAAATCAACAGCCCTGCAAATACTGTGCAGAGGAAAAATCGACGAAATCAAACTAAAAGACTATGAAACAGTGGAAGAATTTTTTATTGAATTCGAGAAAGCAGTGAATAAATTTAAAAACGCTGGAGGCACCATAGACGAAAACGAAAAAATGCGGTATCTGTTAAAAGCGCTACCAACAAGCTACAGTTACATTGGAGACTTCTTAGACGTGATTCCGGAAGCTCAACGAACGGTAGAGTACTTAAAAACAAAAGTGAAAGAAAAAAGCTATAACAGAGGTCCAGGGGACAGACAAAATAACGTAAGCACATTTAACACCAAAACTAAAAAAGAATGCTATGTGTGTGGCAACACAGGTCATATCCAGAGGGACTGCTGGCATGCTGAGCAAAATGCGAGAGGCGAAAACAGACAACAACAACAAGACAACAAGCGGCGATATCAGAATACGAATCAAAGAGGCGGTCGAGGCAGAGGTCAACGTCATGGAAGTGGTCGAGGACGTGGAACTGGACGTGGACATTACTCAGGAGACGGGAACCAAGGAAGACAACAAGAAAACAGCGACGGCGTACAGTCATGGACAATTAGAATGATAAGAAACGAAAAAATAATAAAATGTAATAACAGCGAAAGTAGTAACGAAACTACAGTAAACTGGTTATTAGATAGTGGATGCACTGATCACATCATAAACGATTGTAGACTTTTTAAGAACTTTGTAAATTTAAAAAATCCGATTGATGTTAAAGTAGCCGATGGCAAACAATTGCAAGCGACAAAAATTGGAAATGTAGAAACATATTTTAGAACATACAACAATGAAAATTTGATCAATATTAAAAACGTATACTTTGTAAAAGGCATAAAACAAAATTTGCTGAGCATATCAAAGATAACTGAAAATAAATGTACAGTCGTAGCCAGAAATAATGATACAAAAATCTACAACGAAAAAAGAGAATTGTTGACAGTTGCAAATAAAATTGATAGTTTATATAACGTAAAAAGCTTCATGCTAAAAAATAAAACAAATGAAATATACACAAATGTAACAAAATTAACTGAAAAGGAAAAATGGCACAGGGCACTAGGCCACGTAAATTTTCAATATTTGAATAGAATTATTAAGAGTAAAATGCTAGATGGTCTGCCTGATAAAATCGAGAATACCGAAATGAAATGCGCGAATTGTATACAAAGTAAAATGTCAAACGAACCATTCGAGAACAATAGAAAGAAAACTAAAGAAACATTAGAGTTAATACATACAGACTTAAACGGACCACACAGCACAACAGGTTATTGTGGGGAAAAATATTTTTTGACATTTGTTGACGACTTTAGTAAATGCGGGAGAATTTATTGTATTAGAAATAAATCTGAAACTGCGAGCTGCTTAAAAGAATATGTAAATTATGTTGAGAATCAGTTCAGTAAGAAAGTAAAACAAATACAATGCGATAACGGTAAAGAATATATGAATAGAGAAATATCAAACTTTGTAAAATATAAGGGAATTCAGTTAACTACATGTCCACCGTATGTACATGAATTAAACGGCGTAGCAGAAAGATACAATAGATCGGCAATGGATATTGGTAGGTGCTTGATGAGAGAGGCAAACATTCATAGGCGATATTGGCCAGAAGTTATGAACACAGTAGCTTATTTAAAAAATCGAACAATCGCAAACACTGCAGTTAATAAAAGCCCATACGAAATATTTTTCGGCATAAAACCAAATGTAGAAAATTTAAAAATATACGGAAGTAGAGTTTTTGTTAGAGTTCCGGAAGTACGCAGAAAGAGCAAATGGGATAACAAATCGGAATTAGGAGTTTTAGTCGGATATAATACAAACGGATATAGAGTTTTACTAAACAATAGAGTAATAAACGCAAGACATGTTCAAGTTGTAGAAGAGAAAACAAAATTAATTTGCCTAGAGAAAAACAAACAGAATGATAATGAAAGTCAAATAAATGAAAATGAAGAAGATTATGAAGATAACGCTAAGACACACGAACTAAATGACATGGACGAAGTTAATTCAAAAACTAGCGATGAAAGCGAGAGTGAGGAGAACAAAGAACATTTAGCAGTGCAGAGAACATCAAATAGAAAGAAACGCCCAGTAAATCTATACGGTAACCCAGTAACTCATTTTATTTATATCAATTATGTAAATGCAGCAATTGTACCAAACACTTATGAAGAGGCGATGAAAAGCAATGAAAAAATAGAATGGCTCAAAGCAATGAACACAGAAATGCAATGCTTAAATAAAAATAATACGTGGCAAATTGTAGAAAAACCGATAAACAAAAAGATTATAGATGTTAAATGGGTGTACAAAAAGCAAAGTGATGGGACTTACAAAGCTAGACTAGTAGTAAGAGGTTTCCAACAAAGAGAACGACTAGAAAACGTATATTCACCAGTAGGAAAAATGCAAACATTAAAAGTATTACTATCATATTGTTGTAAAAATGGTCTGTTTATAAATCAGATGGATGTCGAAACAGCCTTTTTAAATGGCTATGTAAAATCAGAAGTTTATGTAAATGAACCGAAGGGTTACGAAACAGGAGAAAACAAAGTTTATAAATTGATTAAGGCATTATATGGATTGAGAGAAAGCCCAAGAGCATGGTACGAATGTTTACATAAATATCTCGACAAATTAAATTTTAAGAGAAGCAATTACGATTATTGTTTATATGTAAAAAGAGCGGATAAAGATGAAGTATATATCTTAGTATTCGTAGATGACATCCTGATATGCAGTAAGAACAAAACAAAAATAACAGAAATAAAAGACAGTTTAATGAACAAATTTACAATGAAAGATTTAGAAAAATCGGCAGTTATATTGGAATAGAAATTAATTATAGTACTGAAAGTAAGAAAATGACGTTAAATCAAAAAAGATATATTGAATCACTAGCAATGAAGTATGATCTCGAAAATGCTAAACTGTACGAAACTCCAATGGAAACAAACTTATTATTAATTAGATCAAGCAACTGAATGTGATGAAAAAATTAAATACAGAAACTTGATAGGTGAATTATTATATATAAGCGCAGGTACAAGACCAGATATATCATATTCCGTAAATTATCTAAGCAGATATCAAAGTTGTTATAATTCAACACACTATAAATACGCGTTAAGAGTATTAAAATATTTATATAAGACAAGAGATTTGAATTTAACTTTTAAAGAGAATAAAAATAATGAAATACTAGATTGTATGGTAGACTCAGATTATGCAGAAGATAATGTTGATAGAAAATCCACAACGGGATTTATAATAAGAATGTATGGAAATATAATATATTGGAAAACTCACAAACAACACACTGTAACAAAATGCTCAACGTTTGCAGAGTACATTGCCCTGTCGGAAGCAGTAACAGAAATATTATTTGTCAAAAACATGCTATGTGAAATATTTAATATTAATAACGAAAAAGCGATAAAGATTTATGAAGATAATTCAGGCGCAGTAGCGATTGCGAATTTGGTAATTTTACAAAAATTCGAAGCACATTGAAGTGCAGTATCACTATGTAAACGAAAATTATGAAAAAGGTATTATAGACATTGTAAAGATTGAATCTAGACTTAATATAGCAGACATGTTAACCAAAGCGTTAGACAAACAAAAATTTATAAGAAATAGAAATGCTGTAAAGTTAAAGTAATGAAAGATAAAACGAAGACAACAAATTTAAGAGGCGTGTTGGAATAAATGTGTATGCCTCGATATATAATTTTTATTAGCATAAGATTAAATCGGCTGTTATCAAATACTTAACGTAATGTTAAATTAACATAATTACTTCTCTTGCTCAAAATATGTACAACGGAATGGAAGTGCACGAAGCACAAACTAAATTAAATAAATAAACATTAAAACTAAAATAAAGAAATCCACTTTATTATTAACAATTATAACTACTTCTAAAATTATATCCTTTGAATAAAATCCAGCTAAAAAAGGTATTCCACATAGAGCTAAATTAGAAACATTAAAACAAGCTGAAGTTAAAGGCATATGAATTCTTAAACCCCCCATTAAACGAATATCTTGAGAATTATTTATATTATGAATAATAGCTCCAGCACATATAAATAAAAGAGCTTTAAATAAAGCATGAGTTAATAAATGAAAAAATGCTAACTTATAAAAACCTATAGATAAAATTCTTATTAATAAACCTAATTGTCTTAAAGTTGATAAAGCAATAATTTTTTTTAAATCAAATTCAAAATTTGCACCTAAACCAGCCATAAATATTGTTAAACCAGATAATAAAAGTAAAAATTGACCTAATCAAGAATTTTCTAATAAAATATTAAACCGAATCAATAAATAAACCCCAGCTGTTACTAAAGTAGATGAATGAACTAAAGCTGAAACAGGAGAAGGAGCTGCTATAGCAGCAGGTAACCAAGAAGAAAAAGGAATTTGAGCTCTTTTAGTTATAGCAGCTAATATAACTAATCTACCAATTACTATTATTTCAAATTCATTTTGTATAATTTCTAAATAAAAAATATAATTTCATCTTCCATAATTTAATATTCAAGCAATTGCTAAAAGTAAAGCAACATCCCCAATTCGATTAGATAAAGCAGTTAATATCCCAGCATTATAAGATTTTACATTTTGAAAATAAATTACTAAACAATAAGAAACTAATCCAAGACCATCTCATCCTAATAAAATTCTAATTAAATTAGGACTAATAATTAATAATATTATTGATAAAACAAATATTAAAACCAATATAATAAAACGATTAATATTTTCATCTCTTCTTATATATTCTTTTCTATAAAAAATTACTAAAGAAGCAATTATTAAAACAAATGATATAAATAATAAACTTATTCAATCAAATAATAAAGTCATTACAATTCTTATAGAATTTAATGAAACTACTTCTCACTCAATAAAATAAACTAAATTATTTAATAAAAAATTTAATCTTAAAAAAAAACAAGATAATCTAATAGAAATTAAACTTACAAATCTAATTCTACAAATTGATAAATATTTCACGATCTAAAATGAATAACTCATATCACTAACACCACAAATTAGTATTTTTTTTAAACTATTTAAATATAATCACAATATACTTATATCTCTTTTTAAAATTAATAAATTTAAAGGTAATCAATGTAATAATAATAATAAATACTCACGAATTTTACCATTACTAAATGAATAAACACCTGAAAAAATTTTTCCATGTTGACTAAAAGAATATAAATATAATGAATAAGCAGCTCTAAAAAAAGATAATAAAGATAATATAATTATAGAAATTCATGATCAAGAAACAATTCTATTTAATAAAGAAATTTCTCCTAATAAATTTAATGTAACAGGAGCTGCTATATTAGCTGAACTTAATAAAAATCATCATAATGCTATAGCAGGTATAAAATTTAATAAACCCTTATTAATTAATAATCTTCGTCTTCCTAACCGTTCATAAGAAATATTAGCTAAACAAAATAATCCAGATGAACACAATCCATGACCAATTATTAAAGTATAAGAACCTCTTAATCCTCAATAACTTATTGTTAATAACCCTGATAAAACAATTCCTATATGAGCAACAGAAGAATAAGCAATTAATGCCTTTAAATCAGTTTGACGTAAACAAATTAATCTAACTAAAACACCCCCTACTAAGCTAATTCTAATTCAAATAAATCTATATTTTAAATTTATCTGTTGCAAAATAGAAATTACTCGCAATATACCATAACCCCCTAATTTTAGTATAATTCCAGCTAAAATTATAGATCCTGAAACTGGAGCTTCTACATGAGCCTTAGGCAATCATAAATGAACTAAAAATATTGGTATTTTAACTAAAAAAGCTCTTATTATACAAAAATACAATAAATCAAAATTAAATATATAATTATTTAGTAAGTAAAAATTTATTGTATTAGTTTTATTTATAAAATAAAAAATACCAATTAATATTGGTAAAGAAACTAAAAGAGTATAAAATAATAAATAAATTCCTGCTTGCAAACGTTCAGGTTGATACCCTCAACCTAAAATTAAAAATAATGTAGGAATTAATCTTCTTTCAAAAAATAAATAAAATATAAATAATCTTATTCTTCTAAAAGTTAAAATTAATAATAATAATAATAAAATAATATTTAATAAAAATAAATTTTTATAATTATTATATTTATACACTCTTTCTCTCGCTAATAATATTAAAGAACAAATTCATAAACTTAATAAAATTAATCCATATGATAGAATATCTGAACCTAAAAAATATGAAATACTTATTCAATAATTTATAAAATTATTTATCAACAAAAATAAAAAAGAAATAAAAAATAATAAAACTTGTACCATTCAAAATATATTATTAATAAAACATAATGGAATTAAAAATAATAAAAAAAAAAATCAATTTTAACATTATATAATTCTAAAAGATTGAAAATAATCATTACCATGTGTACGAATTATTGAGACTAAAATAGATAACCCTAATGCACCTTCACAAACTCTAAAAGTTAAAAATATTATTCTAAAATAACTTTCATAATTTAATATATTTAAATAAATAAATAATATAAAAAATAAAATTAGAACAATATATTCTAAACTTAATAATATAGAAAGTAAATGTTTTCGATTAGAAACAAAACAAAATAACCCTAAAATAAATAAAATCATTGGAAATCTTCAATACAAAATTATAATCATTAGTTTTAATAGTTTAATAAAAACATTGGTCTTGTAAATCAAAAATAAGATTAATTCTTTTAAAACTTCAAGAGAAAGAATTTCTTTTTCATTAATCCCCAAAATTAATATTTTATATAAACTACCTCTTGATATTATTCAATTAATTTTATTTTCTTTAACTTTTTTAATTTCAATCATTTTTATTAATATATTTCACCCATTGGCTATAGGATTAACTTTATTAATTCAAACCATCTTAATTTGTTTAAGAACTGGCTTAATTACAAAAACATTTTGATTTTCTTATATTTTATTTTTAATTTTTTTAGGGGGAATACTAGTTTTATTTATTTATGTTACATCTTTAGCTTCTAATGAAATATTTAATTTATCAATTAAATTAACATTATTTTCTTTTATTTTATTAATCATTTTATTAATTTTATCAATTATTATTGATAAAAATTCATTAAATTCATTTTTTTTAAATAATGAAATAGAAAGAATTTCAAATTTATACACTTATTTTTCAGAAAATTCTTTATCTTTAAATAAATTATATAATTTTCCTACAAATTTTATTTCAATTCTTTTAATAAATTATTTACTAATTACTTTAATTGTTATTGTAAAAATTACTAAATTATTTAAAGAACCTTTACGAATAATAAATTAATGAATAAACCTTTACGAACTTCACACCCCTTATTCAAAATTGCTAACAATGCTTTAGTAGACTTACCCGCCCCTAGAAATATTTCAAGTTGATGAAATTTTGGATCTTTATTAGGATTATGTTTAATTATTCAAATTTTAACTGGACTATTTTTAGCAATACATTATACAGCAGATGTAAATTTAGCTTGTTATAGAGTAATATATATATTGAAGTTATTGTATAAATATTAAATTTTATATTTAAATTTAAAATTATTAATTTTAAAAGTTTTATTTTGGCTTAAAAATTTGTTATTAATTTGATTTATATTTAAATTTTTGTGTAAATTTTTATTAATTTTAAAAATTAATAAATTTTTTATAATCGCAGTTGATTTTGTTGATTAAAGAAATTTAAAAACAGTAATATTAAAAAGTATAGATAAAATTGGTGCCAGCAATCGCGGTTACACTAATTATACAAATGAATTATTTTAATAAAAGTTAAATTGTTTATAAATTTAATAAAATAAATTTATAAAGTGAAATTTTAAATTCATAAAATTATTTATTATATTAATTGTAGCTTAAACATTTAAATAAAATACTAGAATTAGATACCCTATTATTTAAAATGTAAATTTAAATATTTAAGTAGTAATAGTTATTTTCTTGAAAATTAAAAAATTTGCTGGTGTTTTAGTCTATCCAGAGGAACCTTTTTTGTAATCGATAATCCACGATGGACCTAACTTAAATTTGTATTCAGTTTATATACCGTCGTTATAGGAATATTTTATAAAAATAATAATATTCAATAATTTTCATAAGTATTTATATCAGATCAAGGTGTAGCTTATATTTAAGTAATAATGGGTTACAATAAAATTAATTAAACGGATAAAATTATGAAAAAATTTTTGAAGGTGGATTCGGTAGTAAATTTATAAAGATAAATAAATTTATTTTAGCTCTAAAATATTTACATATCGCCCGTGGCTCTTATTATTAAGTTAAGATAAGTCGTAACATAGTAGATGTACTGGAAAGTGTATTTAGAATGACAATTCAAAGCTTATTTCATTTACATTGAAAAGAATTTTGTGCAAATCAATATAAATTGATTAAATTTTATTTATTAATTTATTTTATTTATTAACTTAATGTATTAAAAATAATTGTAATAAAAAAAGTTGTAGTATTGTTTAAAGAAAAAATAAATTTTATAATAGTTTAATAGTATTGTAAAAGAAAATTGAATACTTTCAAAAATTTTAATTGTAAAAGAAATATTAATTTGTTGTACCTTGTTTATCAGCGTTTTTTAAATAAAAAATAGTTAAAATATTTTTCTAGATTTTAAAAGAGTTAATATAATATAAAAGTTAATGTAATAAAATTATATTGAATATTATATTAGGGTTGAAAGAGTTTGTGTATAACAATAAAGAAAGACACAACATTTAATCAGAACTCAGGATAAAGAGAAATACAAAAACTGGTGCTTCATACAATGTTGCCAGATTATTCAGTAACGGCTGTACAGTGTTGCCTGATTATATGTTAGCTTACTTTAAATGTTAATGGCTGTAACATATTCAATACTTCTTCTTAAGCTACATTTTATATAATTCAAATCATGCCAAGATTCTTTACAAAGCCGTTGTGCTTATTCTTATTAAGACATTTTGTTAGTACATCGGCAACATTATCGTTTGGTGTTACATACTCTAATACAATATCATTTGCCTCTACTTTTTCTCGTATAAAGTGGTATTTTATGTCAATGTGTTTTGTGCGCTTATGATGTACAGGATTCTGCGCTATGTGTTGCGCACTTATGTTGTCGCCAAATATGGTCATCGGTTCCGGTTGCTCAGACCACCCAATCTCATGCAGAAGTCTTGTCAAGTAGACAGCTTCTTTGGCAGCCATGGATAACGCGATGTACTCCGCTTCTGTGCTGCTTAACGCGACAACGCTTTGCTTCGTTGACGACCAAGAGAACGCACTTCCTGCCATGAAGAATGCGTAGCCGCTGTAGGACTTTCTGTCCTTTTCGTTAGCCCAATCAGCTTCAACAAAGCCTTTGACTGATTCGCCAGACTTGCGGTATATAATACTCAGATTCACAGTACCCGCAAGATACCTCAGAATGTGTTTCGCTGAAATCTCGTGTTCCTCGTGTGGATCAGTGTTTCTTTGCGACAATTTGCTCACAGCGTGCAAAATGTCTGGCCGACTCAGGACTGTTAAATACATAAGCGAACCAATTAGTGACTGAAAACCTTTAATATTCACCTGGAGACAGCTTTCACTCGTGCATCCCACTTGGTATCCTGGGTCTAACGGTGTGATTACTGGACGACAGCTTCTCATACCATACGTTTCTAATAGCCCTTTTATGTACGTTTTCTGGCACATCTTGATAGATCCGCTCTCACCATCTCGCTCTATTTCCATTCCAAGGAAATAGTTGATCGCACCGCCATCATGCATCTTAAAGCTTGATGCAATCTTCTTCTTAATCTCAGTTATGTCATTTTCGCTCGGACACAAAATGATTAAGTCATCGACGTAGACTGCTATATAGCTGAATTTCCGTTGTTCTTGCTTAATGTATAAGCAAGCCTCGTTCCTGCATCTTTTGAACCCCATATTCTTTAAGACGTCATCAAGTGTCTTGTTCCACACTCAACCTGCTTGTTTAAGCCCGTAAAGAGCCTTTTGTAGCTTAAGAACCTTGTTCGGATGATGCTTGTCAATAAAATTCGGCGGCTGCTTCATGTACACAATTTCATGAAGCTTGCTGTTCAGGTATGCGTTTGCGATGTCGACTTGGTGCACAAACAATTGTTTTTCAGCAGCGATTGCAAACACCATACGAATCGTCTCATACCGGATAACAGGTGAGAACGTTTCCCAATAATCTACGCCAAACTGTTGCCCACAGCCTTGAGCAACCAATCGTGATTTGAAGCTTTCAACTCCGGGACAAATAAAACATTTTACAGCACTAATACAGTGTTTTCGTATTGTAATTTCACAATACCGACGCCTTGCGATTCAACGAATTTGTTTGCTGCTAACATGACTGAAATCTTTTTCTTCTCGTCAATTGTTTCGAACATGTTGCGATCGCAACACATGTGACATGTTGCACCACTATCGATACACCAAATGCTTTCGCGCCTTTTGTCAACGTAGTTGTGCAATACACAACTTGCTTGATGGCCTTTCCGACATTCGCTAGCTCGGTGCCCTGGCTTTTCGCAGATAAAACATTTTCCGTTAAACTTTTGCTTTTAACTTGTTCTTTCGTTTCTCTTGGTGTTGTTGTTTTTTCCTTTGTCTCTGTTGCCTTTAGCTTGAATGTGTGTGTACACTGCTTGTGACGCCGCATTGCCTTCGCGTTCTGCTTTTTCTTTCTTTCGAGCGCCTTCTTCTAACAGTTAAACTTTGACGATTTCAAATGTGGGCAATTCATCGCGAGTTTCAATAGCGACTACAAAGTTTTCCCACGTATCAGGCAAACTGCTCAACAACATTATAACCATCAATTCTTCGTTTATTTTGATGTCCATTTCAGCTAATCTCTCAATTGTCTCCACAAATGAGTTTACATGTGCTCCTACATTTTCGTCTTGCTGCATGTTGAAACGCAATAATTTCTGATATAACTGCACTTTCCGTATAGGCCCAACTTGTGTGTGCAGTTGCTGTAGCTTCTTCCAAGCTGCTTCTGCCGTTGTGCACGCCTTAATATGCATAAACTGAGTTGGTTTTACGTTTAACACCATATACGCCAGTGCCTTTTGATCTAGCGTATCCCATTTTTCTGCTTCTGATGCATTCTCTTCATCTCTCACATATCTTCCACACACAACTTTCCATAAGTCTGCTGTTACGAGGAGACTTTTCATGGCCATGTGCCATATTTCATAGTTTTCGTCACCAAGTTTTTCGATTTGAAGCGACATATTCATTTTGGCTTATTTTACCGGGTTAATTCGCGCACGACATTAACTAATAGCCATCAACGAGTTACTGTAACGAACATTTGATTTCTAGACCGACACGCACTCTCCTGGGCCCATAACCTGTTGTAAGAGTTTGTGTATAACAATAAAGAAAGACACAACGTAGTGGTACGGTCGAACGTTTAATCAGAACTCAGGATAAAAAGAAATACAAAAACTGGTGCTTCATACAATGTTACCAGATTATTTAGTAACGGCTGTACAGTGTTGCCTGATTATATGTTAGCTTACTTTAAATGTTAATGGCTGTAACATATTCAATAATTAGAAATTAAATGTTATACGTTTTTAAAGGTATCTAGTTTTTAAAGAAATGAATTTAGATCAGAAATTATAAATTTGTTTAAAAATTTTTTAATTAAATAATTTATAATTTTAATATTTTATGGGATAAGCTATAAAATACATTTTTAAAAATAATAATAATACATTAATAAATATGTATGCTTAGAGTTACACAAGCAATTATTAAAAATTATGTTATAATTTATTTTATGACAATCATTTTTTATTAAATTTTAATAATTTATTTAAATATTAATTTTAATTTTTAAAATTAACAAATTATGAAAAAATTAGTATATCATATTGAAAAATAAATTTATTTGAAAAGTTTAAATAAAGAATTCGGCAAAAATAATGTTCTCCTGTTTAACAAAAACATGTCTTTTTGAATTAAATTTAAAGTCTAACCTGCCCACTGAATTTTTAAATAGCCGCAGTATCCTAACTGTGCAAAGGTAGCATAATCATTACTCTTTTAATTGAAGGCTGGAATGAATGGTTGGACGAAGTATTAACTTTTTCATTTAAATTTTTTAAAGAATTTTATTTTTTAGTCAAAAAGCTAAAATATATTTATAAAACAAGAGCAACAGTCGAGTTGCACACGACAGTAGGATACCCTTGGACGTATGTTGCCATAAAAAGTATTTAATTGTATAATACTAATTGCAAGCTATAAATTAATAATAATACTGGAGTGCGCTGCCACCTTGCTTCAATTTCGATATTTTGCCAATAATTTATCGCCGCAATTCCCTAAAGCGGTGTGAGCAGTAGATATCGGTATTTCTTTATAAATTTTAAATTGGTTAATATCGATAACAAGGTCCAAGGGTATAAAAATAAAAAAATAATAATAATTATCAAACCAATTTTCCATTCAATGGTTATACTTAACTATTAGATAATTAAATATAAATTATTAAAATATGCCTACATACATATTTACATATATCCTGTCATTTAGATTTCTTAATTTCTAACCTATTCCAAACATTACAAACTCATGCCTGAATACTAACAGATATCCCATTGTGATGGCTATGCAAAACCTCAAAAGTACTAGCACTAATCTTTTCATTATCTAGTATATTTGAAAACGCCCAATCAATATGTGTATCCATATTGGTAGTGGACGTTTTCAAATCTAACAAACTCCTTAATCCTTTGCTAATCAAAAAATTATAAATACTCTTACACCTGTTAAAGGTTTTGAGGCACAAGTTAAAATCTCCTAAAACTAGCAAGCTATCCCCTAAATCACCTAAACGAGAAAATTGATGAATTATCTCCTCAAATTCTATTTTAAATGTGGACAGAGGAAA
This sequence comes from Zaprionus ornatus, assembly GCA_018904035.1. NCBI lineage: Eukaryota > Metazoa > Arthropoda > Insecta > Diptera > Drosophilidae > Zaprionus > Zaprionus ornatus. The sequence continues at coordinate 445,718 of JAEIFZ010000251.1, forward strand.
GTCTGGACTTTTATATAATATAAGAAAACTTATGGCATCAAACCTAAATATGCCGAACTCAAAAACTACTGAGCCAAAAGTTTTTCTACTGCTAAAGGTATGGGAAACTCTATCTACTAGCCCGTTCTTTACATAAATTATGATGCCTGTTAAAGGCCTAATTGATTCAAGTTGAACCACAATAGTGAACCCTGGTATTTCTACAGTTTCATTGCTTATGGAAGTTTCCACGAAACATAATATTGATGACTGAAGCATCAGCTTGTCCGATCGAATATCTTCAAGATGGGAATTCAAGCTCTGAGTATTATGGAAGAAAATGTTAAGGGCAGAACTGTTAATTAAATAATCGTAATGAGTACACAGTAGTTTTTCAGTCCGCAATTTCTTCAATTGGGCTTTCACTTTATCATTATTTTGGGGAGACTTAGGAGGAACAAAATTCCCAATAATGAATAATCCTAAAGCAGTAGTTGCTCTACTGCAAGCTACGTATAATGCAGCACGCTGCATTCTGGAATTGGCATGGACTACCACTTTGCCATACGTAGCTCCCTGACTCTTATGAATTGTGATGCCTTCAGCAGGCACAATTGGAAACTGCCTACGGTCAATGTTAATTTGTGCGTTATTTGAATATTGAAAACTGCGAACAATTTTCTGAATAGGAGTCCATGAAGGATCTGTACGATGTGTACACTTCGAACGCGCATCATCCATAAAATGTTGGGAGTGTTGGATGTATTGAAATCTATTTGCATCAACACACCTGATGCCCCGTTTACTAATCCATCCCCTGTGTCTACATTGACCGTCATCATGTACTTGGCAGTATTTTTTAGGAGAAGAGACGTACAGAGTCCCTGTGTAGCGGAAGTTTTAAAATACTTCACTTCTTCTAATATTCTTTGTTTCCTAGCTGGTTCCAAATGGCCCGCCTTAATAAAATCTTCAGCAGTAGAGAAAAATTGCTCAGTAGCAATTGAGTTAAGTTTCGTTACATTAAATAAATCAACCTCATTATTATTACTAAACAGATGAATTGCATCATCGGGCACTGCCGATGGTTCGCATATTCTAGATTGGAAAAGGACAATATCATCGGCTGTCATACAACCCGATGCCATATTATTTAAGGCAGTAGCGAAAAGCTGATCGTCACGTTGACGCATTATCTCTGTGAGCTCAAAATACAAAAAAAGGTCCCAGAGATACGTACCAAATATTTCATGGTAAGGGTCAGTGGTATTTGGATCGAAAATCCAACTACCTCCTACGGGCTGTAACTGTCTAAGATCACCGAATACGATGATAGAAACACCACCAAAAGGAGAAGTATTTTTGAAAATTTGCTTCAAACGAGAATCTAAATAAGAAAACATTAGAGAGCTAACCATTGATATTTCATCAATAATAATTAATTTAAGATCGATTAACCTTGAATGAAGGCTATTAACTAAATCATGGCTTAAGGCCCTTAGAGGTGCTGAGCGAGATTGATTAACAGGAAGTGAAAACATGTAATGCAGTGTCGAACCGCTAATTCCGAATGCTGCTTTTCCTGTTGGTCCACATAAGAGGATTTTAACAGATGTCGGATCAGCTCCTGGTATACTGTTATACATTACGGATAATGACTGAAAAATTGCTGATATAAGTCGACTCTTTCCGACTCCGGCGCCGCCTCCAACAAATTCATAAAAGACTGTATTGATTTTGGCATTATGCAAAGCATGTGTAAAATATAGCTTCTGCTTTAAATTAAGAGATCTAACTATATTAGCTAAGCTTTCCTGAGAAACTAAGGCTGGAAGCTTGATAAAACGGACATTACTATCTTCATCATTCATATCAATATTTCCATCCACATTTAAAACATTTAGATGTGGATCTATTTCAGGCAATCCTAAAACTGTGAAGCCATCATCTACCACTTCCTGTTCTCCTACTTGATTATTCTCATTTTCTGCTTCCTCTGTTAAGTGGCTCAGAGCATCTTCTAGTTCCCTATCATCTAGTAAATTATATTTTCTGCGATTGTTCTCTACTAACTCCGAATTTTCCCTACAGAACAATTCACAGTCATGTGTGACTAAATCCAAATGCTCATCTCGCCATGGGGCGTAAAGCATTTTTAGCTCTCTGAAATAGTCACTTGTTTCTGTATTGACATTAAATCTCCTATACCTAATTATGCACGCAGTGGTCCTCTTTCTGATGAAGCCACTATTATCGCGAAGAGCGTAAACTATTGATTCAGAAGCCCTAGGCACATCATCGTCAAAGTCATCTGCATTTTCTTGGCGAGCTCCTCGTTCTGATTTGCAGTAGCTATAAAAAGCGGATATCTCAGTGCCAAATATAAATTTGTTACCTAAATGTTGTAACTTTTGCTTAATAGTTACATTGTTATTGTCTTTAATCTCATTGATTGCCTCACGCATCAACATTGAGATACCTCTCTGAGACTTGTTAATATAATTAACGACGTAGCTGCAGCAAGCATAGGGGTCTAAAATAAACTGAATATCCATATTTGCTCGCTGCAACAAAAGGAGGTGCTTGTTATAAGCGTTAAGCTTGATTGCTGCAAAAGATCGCTTCAAAAAAACTTTTGGTTTCTTTATACTTGATCTTACAGCATTAATGTAGCCCTCATAACTAAGGTTAAGTTGATCGTGGGACAAAAAGTTGTTAAAATCGTTAAAATTTTCTACGCTTTCACGATCAAATGGGAAGTCGAGCAGACTTTGAATTTTTTCGAAATTCCTACGATGCTCGGCCAAATTTGGAGCATTTTCTTCTAAAGGGAGAAGAATTTCTGTTTGAGGCATGGGAGGGTATGGGATACCAAATCTACAAATTTGTTTTGACCTAATTTCTCGCCTGCAAGAGTGCCCGTGACTATGGAGTTGATACTCCAAATATGGAGCAACGTCCGGGCAACTAGAATCAGCAGTAATAAACTGATCAATAAAGGACTTCACAGGCATAAATGTGGACTCATTCTTTAGGTCGAGCTTTGGGGCGTCTTTCAGCCAGAACATGCCATGTATATGTGGAGAGCCTCTTTGCTGAAACTCCACTCGCCAATAAAACTTGATGACCTGGTGACAACCAAAGACACCGCCTTCCTTTTTCATCAGTTTTAAAACCTGTCTATATCGAAAATCGAAGTATCTGGCACAGGTCACTGGGTCTGCTCTAATGAGACGAGCTTTCTCATTAAACCCCAAATTTAACGCTTCTTCTTCGGATACTTCTAGCTTGTCTACATTTTTACATAGCAAGACTAAAAGCTCCGGCCACCTAGTTTCCGCTGCGGAAAATGTTATAAAAAAAGTTGGAAGCCCTACCTGCCTAATCATAGCCATCACTTTCTTTTTCTCGTCCTCCCAATGAGCAGGAGACGTGCGAATACCTTTTGAAAGCCTATAGCCATCATCATGAAGTATTAACCTATTTAAAGTTTCATCATTACGCACATCAGCAGCCGAAATGCCTTGAGTCGCAGAGTGCTTACGTAAGCAAATTGATGTGCTATTCCTAATGCTAATCATTTCTAACTTTTTGAAGTTATGAACTAATTTATCAGTTCTGCAACCTCTTCTATCAAAATTCCTAAGCTCTGATCTAACTATAGTTGTAAAACTTTCCTGACATTTCCTTTTAATGCCTGCAAATATTGTGGGAAAAGCCAGCTTCTCTGAATCACAATCGGTTATCATGTCAAGAGGTCGCTGACCCTCTCCTGGTGCTATAGCAATTCGAGGAATATCTATGTTTTCAACAGGGACATTTTCCATGAAGGTTTCTTGACCTCCTGGATTCAACTCTACCTCTTCTTCTACTACTCTATGCTCATTAGGTTGTGCTGCCTTTTCTAACATTTGACACACAATGTCCCTGTCGTCTGCTGACGCAACAAATGGTACAGTCTCAGCTGAGTAAGAAGACAACCACTGCTCATTGATAGTAACCTGGTGCTTCTTATAAAGTTCTGTGTTCACTAAATACCGAATTGCATCAACTATCTTTGAGGGCCTTATGGTTTCAGCCATGAAATCATGGTTATACTCCATCCTACGCTTAAGATGAATCTGAACTACTTCGGCTTCATTAAATGCCCTGGGAAGGGAAGTTACAACATTTGCAACTGGAATTGGCACATTGATCACTGCTCCTTTAATGGCACTTTGACGTCCATATCCAAGAGACTTTATGATCATAAAAGGAAGACGGGGAGAAATCAGCCTTTCTTCTAGAGGCGTCAAGCCTTTCAGGCATTCCGGAAGCTCCGGAAAATTTAGGCCATTTGTAATAGAAGCCTTTGGTTTTTTCCCTGACTTAATACTGCGGCTGCAGGTTTTGCAAAAGCTAAACCTATTATTATGGGATGGAAACATAGAGGAAAGATACAAAATATCAACACTATCTGCCTCACTACACTTTTCCTCTATGACCTCACGCGAAATTTTGTCCACTTGATGTGGAAACCACAAACCTTTGCAACATATGCAAACCTGATCGGGTCCCTGCTTGACTGTCTTATTAAAATTGGCTATTAGGCAATCTAAACTAGTTTTAACCTGCGATATCCTATCATCTGGAAGGGTATTCGCACGGTCCACTCTATTGCGGGACGCGTTTCTCCTATTCTCTGCTATCCTATTGGTGCAAATAGACTCACTCTTTGCGACATATTCCTATGGGCTTCAAAGGCCTCACGTTGAGCTCGAATTCGAGCACTGCGGCGTGCACTAGTATTGCGTGCCTGCTCAACAATCCTACGAATAGGATTGTTTCTAACCTGAGACCTTTGACTTCTATCTATTGCCCTTTCTAAAATTTGCGTCTCCTGATTTTGTCGCTGAATCGCCCTTCTATCAGCATCACGTCCGCTTTCGTTGGACCTGAATTGTGGACATTGCCTGCGCCTCGATCGACGCAAAGTATTGGCAAGTTGTTCGGCATTTCTAGTTGAATGATCAGTTCGTCGAACACGGCGACGAACTGCATCCTGCTCTCTTTCCCGAGATCGAAACTCAGTATCTTGCCTGCGACTCGAACGACGCGAAGTGTTGGCAAGTTGTTCGTCTGTTTTAATTGCAGAATCACTGCGACGTACACGGCGACGAACTGCATCCTGCTCTCTTTCCTGAGATCGAAACTCAGCATCTTGCCTGCGACTCGAACGACGCGAAGTGTTGGCAAGTTGTTCGTCTGTTTTAATTGCAGAATCACTGCGACGTACACGGCGACGAACTGCATCCTGCTCTCTTTCCTGAGATCGAAACTCAGCATCTTGCCTGCGACTCGAACGTCGCGAAGTGTTGGCAAGTTGTTCGTCTGTTTTAATTGCAGAATCACTGCGACGTACACGGCGACGAACTGCATCCTGCTCTCTTTCCTGAGATCAAAGGTCAGCATCTCGCCTGCGCCTCGAACGACGCGAAGTGTCAGCAAGTTGTTCTTGTAATCTGATTGGCGAAGAAGCCCGAAGAGTAGTGTGACGAATTGTGTCCGGTAATTGCTCAACGGCCCTAAATGTTCTATTACTTCTGCGGACTCGATGCTGTTGACTATCTTTAACCCTTTCAGCTTCCCTAAATTCGAAATTTTGCCTACGTTCTCTAGTGTGCCTCTAGATTATTTACGCGTTCCTGCTCAGAAAAGTCTATATCTGACCTATTCAAACGATTTCTTTTTCGCTGTGTTTGACTCCTATTGCAAGCTGACTATCTCTTAAGTCTAGGCATCTTCTAATATATAAGTTTTAAAATAATATATAGGTGTGTTAAAAATAAAATTCGTATAAATTAATTTAATTTGAATATATATTTATCAAAAATTAATATATAGTCATATATATAAAATAAAGTTAGTATATTTATTTATATATATAAATATATTCATATATTTAAATAGATATATATATATTATAATTATATTCATATATTTAAATAAATATATGTATATTATTTAAAATAATTATATTATAAATGAAAATAAATATCTAATGAAAGAACAAATAATAATAAAATTTAATAAGGAAAATAAAAATAAACAAAATGTGGAAAAAAGAATAAATATAAATCAAAGAAATAATAAATTAAACCTGCAAGCGAAAATTCCAATTTGAATCGCGGAAACGAACCGATACCGATGTTCACGTACAATCACACACACTTCAGAAGAGTCTATACACATATATGTATGCATGCACAAAAATACGTTACGCTGTGTACCGCACTTTTCTAAAATTGCGCGCCACGTTCCGGGCAGGGCGCAATCATTCACACGCATAAAAAATGTTCCGTTAACGCATAACAATCACACACGAGGATTTACTTATTATATACTCGACTTATATTAATTTGCATTAAATGTTAAATGTATCACGAACACGCGAATTAATTATATATTATTTTATATTTAATATCGAAAATACAAATGATAATCGACAATCGACGACGACACTGAACACGCCAATCGCAAACTACAAATTAACATAACACTGAAGCGCGCTGCCACCTTGCAACAATTTTGATACGTTGCCAATAATTTATCGCCGCAGTTAAAAAGTGCGCGAAACCTTAAATTTATAATAATGATCTATAGAATCTAATATACATACAAAATATACATATATTAAAAAAACAAAGTAGAAGAAATGTTAGTACATTTTTTTCAAACATAGTTTCAATAGACGTGGGGATATAATATAATTTACACATATTAATATAATTTATATGCAAAACATATGAAATATATATCGATATGTTTAATATATATTAAAAGCTATCGATATGATAGCTCATAATATATCGTGAAATCTAAATTAATATTTATTTAATAAAAAGTCAATATGTAAATTATTAAATAATAATAATAATATGTCTATATTAGAAATCTAGTAAATACCTGCATTCATGCATGCCGATCAACCACGCTATTGGTTGTATATAATTTTACATATGTATGTGTGAACACAAATTAAGTATGTATAAGTGTTTGCATTTATGCACATGAATTTTGGGTAATTGACATGTGCATGAACAAGAAGAGTCGAGAAACAGCTCGCGCTTTGCGCTCGCATCGTTTATCCTTTTCTTTCATGCACAAGTAATTTAGTTCTGACGTCATCGACAACTTCTTTGCTTTCTTCATATTCATATATACGCCACCTATTGGTTGAGTGTTAGCATATATTTATGCACATGTATTTTCGGTAATTGACATGTGCATGGAAAAGAAGAGTGGGGAAACAGCTCGCGCTTCGCGCTCGCATCGTTGTCCTTTTCTTTCATGCATAAGGAATTTAGTTCTGACGTCATCGACAAGTTCTTTGCTGGTCGAAGTGTCGAAATGGTTTATCTAATAACTTCAGTGTTTATTGTCTGATCGGATTGCAATTTGGAGGATAAGTTCATATATTATTTATCTATATATATGCTAAAGCAGAACGTTAAGAAATGAGTTCTTCGAATGTAAATAGCAATGTAAACCAAAATTGGCGGTTTGCGGGGGCGGTAGGCGTGTTATTCCAAATTGAAAATAAACTTGATCTGCGTATGGTATACAGGAATCTTCATGCTAAATTTGGTGTCCGTAGCTTTTGTAATAGCTGAGATCGGCGCGTTCATCCAGACAGACAGACAGACGGACAGACAGACGGACATGGCTCAATCGACTCGGCTATTGATCCTGAGCAAGAATATATATACTTTATGGGGTCTCCGACGCCTCCTTCTGCCAGTTACATACATTTGCACAAAGTTAGTATACCCTTTTTTGACCATTTTCAATGGTCCAAGGGTATAGAAAACGAGAAGACCCTATAAATCTTTATATTTTTATTTATTTTGATTATAAAGATAAATTTTGTTATAATAAACAAAAATATTTTATTGGGGTGATATTAATATTTAAAAAACTTTGAATTTTTAAAAACATTAATTTATAAATGATTGATTCATTAATAATGATTAATGCGTAATTTTTTTGGAGAGTTCATATCGATAAAAAAGATTGCGACCTCGATGTTGGATTGAGATATAATTTTGGGTGTAGCCGTTCAAATTTTAAGTCTGTTCGACTTTTAAATTCTTACTTGATCTGAGTTTAACCCGGCGTAAGTCAGGTTGGTTTCTATCTTTAATAAGTTATAATATTTTAGTGCGAAAGGACCAAATATTAAAATAATTTTATTTTTTGTAAAGAATGTTATTAATTTTAATAAAACTGTTTTGGCAGATTAGTGCAATAAATTTAGAATTTATGTATGTAAATTTTATGACAAATAGTACTTGTTTTATATAGAATTAATTTTGTTTTGTACTTGGGAGTTTATTATTTGTGTATTAGTAAGTGTTGCTTTTTTAACTTTATTAGAACGTAAGGTTTTAGGTTATATATAAATTCGTAAGGGGCCAAATAAAGTTGGGTTGATAGGAATTCCTCATTATCAAATTATTTAAGATATTATATTTCTCCTATTTTATATTTATTTTTATCATTAGTTGTATGAATATGCATACATTTTTTTGTAAAATTATATTCATTTAATTTAGGAGGGTTATTTTTTTTTATGTTGTACTAGTTTAGGAGTTTATACAGTAATGGTTGCAGGTTGATTTTCTAATTCAAATTATGTTTTATTGGGAGGTTTGCGAGCTGTGCCTCAATCTATTTCTTGTGAAGTTAGATTCGCTTCAATTTTATTATCATTTATTTTTTTAATTGCCAGTTATAATTTACTTTATTTATTATCAAATTTATTTGTGATTTTTAATTATTTTATTTCCAATCGCTTTAGTTTGATTTACTATTTCTTTAGCTGAAACTAATCGTACTCCCTTTGATTTTTCTGAAGGTGAATAAGAATTAGTTTCTGGGCTAAATGTAGAATATAAGATTTATTTAATTTTTTTAGCTGGAATAAAATGATCAGGATCTCCTAATAAATAAGGATTAATTAATACTAATGTAATTAAAATAAAAAATATAACAATAAATCCAACAATATCCTTATAAGTAAAATAAGGGTGAAATGGAATTTTATCAATATTTGAATTTACTCAAATTTGCTTTTTGAACCTGTTTGATGTAAAAATAATAAATGAATTATTATTATAGCAAGAACAATGAAAGGTAAAATAAAATGGAAAGTAAAAAATCGAGTTAATATTGCATTATCAACAGCAAATCCTCCTCAAACTCATTGTACAAGATCTAATCCTAAATAAGGTACAGCAGAAAGTAAATTTGTAATAACAGTTGCCCCTCAAAATGATATTTGACCTCAAGGTAAAACATATCCTATAAATGCAATTCCTATAACTAGGAATAAAATAATTACCCCAATTATTCATGTTGGAGTATATAAATATGAACCATAATATATTCCTCCTGAAATATTTCTAGGAGCAGGTAAATCTACTAAGCATTATTAGTAATTTTGAATAAGGGAGGTGAAGTTCGTAAAGGATTATTCATTAATTTATTATTCGTAAAGGTCCTTTAAATAATTTAGTAATTTTTACAATAAAAATTAAAATAATTAGTAAGTAATATATTAAAAGAATTGTAATAAAATTTGTAGGAAAATTACATAATTTATTTAAGGATAAAGAATAAAACTAATATACCCCCCTAAAAAATTAAAAATAGAATATAAGAAAATCAAAATGTTTTTGTAATTAAACCAGTTCTTAAACAAATTAAAATAGTTTGAATTAATAGGGTTAATCCTATGGCTAATGGATAAAATATATTAATAAAAATAATTGAAGTTAAAACAAGAGCAACAGTCGAGTTGCACACGACAGTAGGATACCCTTGGACGTATGTTGCCATAAAAAGTATTTAATTGTATAATACTAATTGCAAGCTATAAATTAATAATAATACTGGAGTGCGCTGCCACCTTGCTTCAATTTCGATATTTTGCCAATAATTTATCGCCGCAATTCCCTAAAGCGGTGTGAGCAGTAGATATCGGTATTTCTTTATAAATTTTAAATTGGTTAATATCGATAACAAGGTCCAAGGGTATAAAAAAAAAAAAATAATAATAATTATCAAACCAATTTTCCATTCAATGGTTATACTTAACTATTAGATAATTAAATTTAAATTATTAAAATATGCCTACATACATATTTACATATATCCTGTCATTTAGATTTCTTAATTTCTAACCTATTCCAAACATTACAAACTCATGCCTGAATACTAACAGATATCCCATTGTGATGGCTATGCAAAACCTCAAAAGTCCTAGCACTAATCTTTTCATTATCTAGTATATTTGAAAACGCCCAATCAATATGTGTATCCATATTGGTAGTGGACGTTTTCAAATCTAACAAACTCCTTAATCCTTTGCTAATCAAAAAATTATAAATACTCTTACACCTGTTAAAGGTTTTGAGGCACAAATTAAAATCTCCTAAAACTAGCAAGCTATCCCCTAAATCACCTAAACGAGAAAATTGATGAATTATCTCCTCAAATTCTATTTTAAATGTGGACAGAGGAAAGTCTGGACTTTTATATAATATAAGAAAACTTATGGCATCAAACCTAAATATGCCGAACTCAAAAAACTACTGAGCCAAAAGTTTTTCTACTGCTAAAGGTATGGGAAACTCTATCTACTAGCCCGTTCTTTACATAAATTATGATGCCTGTTAAAGGCCTAATTGATTCAAGTTGAACCACAATAGTGAACCCAGGTATTTCTACAGTTTCATTGCTTATGGAAGTTTCCACGAAACATAATATTGATGACTGAAGCATCAGCTTGTCCGATCGAATATCTTCAAGATGGGAATTCAAGCTCCGAGTATTATGGAAGAAAATGTTAAGGGCAGAACTGTTAATTAAATAATCGTAATGAGTACACAGTAGTTTTTCAGTCCGCAATTTCTTCAATTGGGCTTTCACTTTATCATTATTTTGGGGAGACTTAGGAGGAACAAAATTCCCAATAATGAATAATCCTAAAGCAGTAGTTGCTCTACTGCAAGCTACGTATAATGCAGCACGCTGCATTCTGGAATTAGCATGGACTACCACTTTGCCATACGTAGCTCCCTGACTCTTATGAATTGTGATGCCTTCAGCAGGCACAATTGGAAACTGCCTACGGTCAATGTTAATTTGTGCGTTATTTGAATATTGAAAACTGCGAACAATTTTCTGAATAGGAGTCCATGAAGGATCTGTACGATGTGTACACTTCGAACGCGCAGATTCTCCTACAGTTTCCTCTGTAAATTTCATCCATAAAATGTTGGGAGTGTTGGATGTATTGAAATCTATTTGCATCAACACACCTGATGCCCCGTTTACTAATCCATCCCCTGTGTCTACATTGACCGTCATCATGTACTTGGCAGTATTTTTTTAGGAGAAGAGACGTACAGAGTCCCTGTGTAGCGGAAGTTTTAAAATACTTCACTTCTTCTAATATTCTTTGTTTCCTAGCTGGTTCCAAATGGCCCGCCTTAATAAAATCTTCAGCAGTAGAGAAAAATTGCTCAGTAGCAATTGAGTTAAGTTTCGTTACATTAAATAAATCAACCTCATTATTATTACTAAACAGATGAATTGCATCATCGGGCACTGCCGATGGTTCGCATATTCTAGATTGGAAAAGGACAATATCATCGGCTGTCATACAACCCGATGCCATATTATTTAAGGCAGAAGCGAAAAGCTGATCGTCACGTTGACGCATTATCTCTGTGAGCTCAAAATACAAAAAAAGGTCCCAGAGATACGTACCAAATATTTCATGGTAAGGGTCAGTGGTATTTGGATCGAAAATCCAACTACCTCCTACGGGCTGTAACTGTCTAAGATCACCGAATACGATGATAGAAACACCACCAAAAGGAGAAGTATTTTTGAAAATTTGCTTCAAACGAGAATCTAAATAAGAAAACATTAGAGAGCTAACCATTGATATTTCATCAATAATAATTAATTTAAGATCGATTAACCTTGAATGAAGGCTATTAACTAAATCATGGCTTAAGGCCCTTAGAGGTGCTGAGCGAGATTGATTAACAGGAAGTGAAAACATGGAATGCAGTGTCGAACCACTAATTCCGAATGCTGCTTTTCCTGTTGGTGCACATAAGAGGATTTTAACAGATGTCGGATCAGCTCCTGGTATACTGTTATACATTACGGATAATGACTGAAAAATTGCTGATATAAGTCGACTCTTTCCGACCTCCGGCGCCGCCTCCAACAAATTCATAAAAGACTGTATTGATTTTGGCATTATGCAAAGCATGTGTAAAATATAGCTTCTGCTTTAAATTAAGAGATCTAACTATATTAGCTAAGCTTTCCTGAGAAACTAAGGCTGGAAGCTTGATAAAACGGACATTACTATCTTCATCATTCATATCAATATTTCCATCCACATTTAAAACATTTAGATGTGGATCTATTTCAGGCAATCCTAAAACTGTGAAGCCATCATCTACCACTTCCTGTTCTCCTACTTGATTATTCTCATTTTCTGCTTCCTCTGTTAAGTGGCTCAGAGCATCTTCTAGTTCCCTATCATCTAGTAAATTATATTTTCTGCGATTGTTCTCTACTAACTCCGAATTTTCCCTACAGAACAATTCACAGTCATGTGTGACTAAATCCAAATGCTCATCTCGCCATGGGGCGTAAAACATTTTAGCTCTCTGAAATAGTCACTTGTTTCTGTATTGACATTAAATCTCCTATACCTAATTATGCACGCAGTGGTCCTCTTTCTGATGAAGCCACTATTATCGCGAAGAGCGTAAACTATTGATTCAGAAGCCCTAGGCACATCATCGTCAAAGTCATCTGCATTTTCTTGGCGAGCTCCTCGTTCTGATTTGCAGTAGCTATAAAAAGCGGATATCTCAGTGCCAAATATAAATTTGTTACCTAAATGTTGTAACTTTTGCTTAATAGTTACATTGTTATTGTCTTTAATCTCATTGATTGCCTCACGCATCAACATTGAGATACCTCTCTGAGACTTGTTAATATAATTAACGACGTAGCTGCAGCAAGCATAGGGGTCTAAAATAAACTGAATATCCATATTTGCTCGCTGCAACAAAAGGAGGTGCTTGTTATAAGCGTTAAGCTTGATTGCTGCAAAAGATCGCTTCAAAAAAACTTTTGGTTTCTTTATACTTGATCTTACAGCATTAATGTAGCCCTCATAACTAAGGTTAAGTTGATCGTGGGACAAAAAGTTGTTAAAATCGTTAAAATTTTCTACGCTTTCACGATCAAATGGGAAGTCGAGCAGACTTTGAATTTTTTCGAAATTCCTACGATGCTCGGCCAAATTTGGAGCATTTTCTTCTAAAGGGAGAAGAATTTCTGTTTGAGGCATGGGAGGGTATGGGATACCAAATCTACAAATTTGTTTTGACCTAATTTCTCGCCTGCAAGAGTGCCCGTGACTATGGAGTTGATACTCCAAATATGGAGCAACGTCCGGGCAACTAGAATCAGCAGTAATAAATTGATCAATAAAGGACTTCACAGGCATAAATGTGGACTCATTCTTTAGGTCGAGCTTTGGGGCGTCTTTCAGCCAGAACATGCCATGTATATGTGGAGAGCCTCTTTGCTGAAACTCCACTCGCCAATAAAACTTGATGACCTGGTGACAACCAAAGACACCGCCTTCCTTTTTCATCAGTTTTAAAACCAGTCTATATCGAAAATCGAAATATCTGGCACAGGTCACTGGGTCTGCTCTAATGAGACGAGCTTTCTCATTAAACCCCAAATTTAACGCTTCTTTTTCGGATACTTCTAGCTTGTCTACATTTTTACATAGCAAGACTAAAAGCTCCGGCCACCTAGTTTCCGCTGCGGAAAATGTTATAAAAAAAGTTGGAAGCCCTACCTGCCTAATCATAGCCATCACTTTCTTTTTCTCGTCCTCCCAATGAGCAGGAGACGTGCGAATACCTTTTGAAAGCCTATAGCCATCATCATGAAGTATTAACCTATTTAAAGTTTCATCATTACGCACATCAGCAGCCGAAATGCCTTGAGTGGCAGAGTGCTTACGTAAGCAAATTGATGTGCTATTCCTAATGCTAATCATTTCTAACTTTTTGAAGTTATGAAATAATTTATCAGTTCTACAACCTCTTCTATCAAAATTCCTAAGCTCTGATCTAACTATAGTTGTAAAACTTTCCTGACATTTCCTTTTAATGCCTGCAAATATTGTGGGAAAAGCCAGCTCCTCTGAATCACAATCGGTTATCATGTCAAGAGGTCGCTGACCCTCTCCTGGTGCTATAGCAATTCGAGGAATATCTATGTTTTCAACAGGGACATTTTCCATGAAGGTTTCTTGACCTCCTGGATTCAACTCTACCTCTTCTTCTACTACTCTATGCTCATTAGGTTGTGCTGCCTTTTCTAACATTTGACACACAATGTCCCTGTCGTCTGCTGACGCAACAAATGGTACAGTATCAGCTGAGTAAGAAGACAACCACTGCTCATTGATAGTAACCTGGTGCTTCTTATAAAGTTCTGTGTTCACTAAATACCGAATTGCATCAACTATCTTTGAGGGCCTTATGGTTTCAGCCATGAAATCATGGTTATACTCCATCCTACGCTTAAGATGAATCTGAACTACTTCGGCTTCATTAAATGCCCTGGGAAGGGAAGTTACAACATTTGCAACTGGAATTGGCACATTGATCACTGCTCCTTTAATGGCACTTTGACGTCCATATCCAAGAGACTTTATGATCATAAAAGGAAGACGGGGAGAAATCAGCCTTTCTTCTAGAGGCGTCAAGCCTTTCAGGCATTCCGGAAGCTCCGGAAAATTTAGGCCATTTGTAATAGAAGCCTTTGGTTTTTTCCCTGACTTAATACTGCGGCTGCAGGTTTTGCAAAAGCTAAACCTATTATTATGGGATGGAAACATAGAGGAAAGATACAAAATATCAACACTATCTGCCTCACTACACTTTTCCTCTATGACCTCACGCGAAATTTTGTCCACTTGATGTGGAAACCACAAACCTTGCAACATATGCAAACCTGATCGGGTCCCTGCTTGACTGTCTTATTAAAATTGGCTATTAGGCAATCTAAACTAGTTTTAACCTGCGATATCCTATCATCTGGAAGGGTATTCGCACGGTCCACTTCCTATTGCGGGACGCGTTTCTCCTATTCTCTGCTATCCTATTGGTGCAAATACTCCTATATAGACTCACTCTTTGCAACATATTCCTATGGGCTTCAAAGGCCTCACGTTGAGCTCGAATTCGAGCACTGCGGCGTGCACTAGTATTGCGTGCCTGCTCAACAATCCTACGAATAGGATTGTTTCTAACCTGAGACATTTGACTTCTATCTAATGCCCTTTCTAAAATTCGCGTCTCCTGATTTTGTCGCTGAATCGCCCTTCTAACAGCATCTCGTCCGCTTTCGTTGGACCTGAATTGTGGACATTGCCTGCGCCTCGATCGACGCAAAGTATTTGCAAGTTGTTCGGCATTTCTAGTTGAATGATCAGTTCGTCGAACACGGCGACGAACTGCATCCTGCTCTCTTTCCTGAGATCGAAACTCAGCATCTTGCCTGCGACTCGAACGACGCGAAGTGTTGGCAAGTTGTTCGTCTGTTTTAATTGCAGAATCACTGCGACGTACACGGCGACGAACTGCATCCTGCTCTCTTTCCTGAGATCGAAACTCAGCATCTTGCCTGCGACTCGAACGACGCGAAGTGTTGGCAAGTTGTTCGTCTGTTTTAATTGCAGAATCACTGCGACGTACACGGCGACGAACTGCATCCTGCTCTCTTTCCTGAGATCGAAGGTCAGCATCTCGCCTGCGCCTCGAACGACGCGAAGTGTCAGCAAGTTGTTCTTGTAATCTGATTGGCGAAGAAGCCCGAAGAGTAGTGTGACGAAATGTGTCCGGTAATTGCTCAACGGCCCTAAATGTTCTATTACTTCTGCGGACTCGATGCTGTTGACTATCTCTAACCCTTTCAGCTTCCCCAAATTCGAAATTTTGCCTACGTTCTCTATGTGCCTCTAGATTATTTACGCGTTCCTGCTCAGAAAAGTCTATATCTGACCTATTCAAACGATTTCTTTTTCGCTGTGTTTGACTCCTATTGCAAGCTGACTATCTCTTAAGTCTAGGCATCTTCTAATATATAAGTTTTAAAATAATATATAGGTATGTTAAAAATAAAATTCTTATAAATTAATTTAATTTGAATATATATTTATCAAAAATTAATATATAGTTATATATATAAAATAAAGTTAGTATATTTATTTATATATATAAATATATTCATATATTTAAATAGATATATATATATTATAATTATATTCATATATTTAAATAAATATATGTATATTATTTAAAATAATTATATTATAAATGAAAATAAATATCTAATGAAAGAACAAATAATAATAAAATTTAATAAGGAAAATAAAAATAAACAAAATGTGGAAAAAAGAATAAATATAAATCAAAGAAATAATAAATTAAACCTGCAAGAAATTCCAGCGAAAATTCCAATTTGAATCGCGGAAACGAACCGATACCAATGTTCACGTACAATCACACACACTTCAGAAGAGTCTATACACATATATGTATGCATGCACAAAAATACGTTACGCTGTGTACCGCACTTTTCTAAAATTGCGCGACACGTTCCGGGCAGGGCGCATTCATTCACACGCATAAAAAATGTTCCGTTAACGCATAACAATCACACACGAGGATTTACTTATTATATACTCGACTTATATTAATTTTCATTAAATGTTAAATGTATCACGAACACGCGAATTAATTATATATTATTTTATATTTAATATCGAAAATACAAATTATAATCGACAATCGACGACGACACCGAACACGCCAATCGCAAACTACAAATTAACATAACACTGAAGCGCGCTGCCACCTTGCAACAATTTTGATACGTTGCCAATAATTTATCGCCGCAATTAAAAAGTGCGCGAAACCTTAAATTTATAATAATGATCTATAGAATCTAATATACATACAAAATATACATATATTAAAAAAACAAAGTAGAAGAAATGTTAGTACATTTTTTTCAAACATAGTTTCAATAGACGTGGGGATATAATATAATTTACACATATTAATATAATTTATATGCAAAACATATGAAATATATATCGATATGTTTAATATATATTAAAAGCTATCGATATGATAGCTCATAATATATCGTGAAATCTAAATTAATATTTATTTAATAAAAAGTCAATATATAAATTATTAAGTAATAATAATAATATGTCTATATTAGAAATCTAGTAAATACCTGCATTCATGCATGCCGATCAACCACGCTATTGGTTGTATATAATTTTACATATGTATGTGTGAACACAAGTTAAGTATGTATAAGTGTTTGCATTTATGCACATGAATTTTGGGTAATTGACATGTGCATGAACAAGAAGAGTCGAGAAACAGCTCGCGCTTTGCGTTCGCATCGTTTATCCTTTTCTTTCATGCACAAGTAATTTAGTTCTGACGTCATCGACAACTTCTTTGCTTTCTTCATATTCATATATACGCCACCTATTGGTTGAGTGTTAGCATATATTTATGCACATGTATTTTCGGTAATTGACATGTGCATGGAAAAGAAGAGTCGAGAAACAGCTCGCGCTTCGCTCTCGCATCGTTGTCCTTTTCTTTCATGCATAAGGAATTTAGTTCTGACGTCATCGACAAGTTCTTTGCTGGTCGAAGTGTCGAAATGGTTTATCTAATAACTTCAGTGTTTATTGTCTGATCGGATTGCAATTTGGGGAAAAGTTCATATATTATTTATCTATATATATGCTAAAGCAGAACGTTAAGAAATGAGTTCTTCGAATGTAAATAGCAATGTAAACCAAAATTGGCGGTTTGCGGGGGCGGTAGGCGTGTTATTCCAAATTGAAAATAAACTTGATGCGTATGGTATACAGGAATCTTCATGCTAAATTTGGTGTCCGTAGCTTTTGTAATAGCTGAGATCGGCGCGTTCATCCAGACAGACAGACAGACGGACAGACGGACAGACAGACGGACATGGCTCAATCGACTCGGCTATTGATCCTGAGCAAGAATATATATACTTTATGGGGTCTCCGACGCCTCCTTCTGCCTGTTACATACATTTGCACAAAGTTAGTATACCCTTTTTTGACCATTTTCAATGGTCCAAGGGTATAGAAAACGAGAAGACCCTATAAATCTTTATATTTTTATTTATTTTGATTATAAAGATAAATTTTGTTATAATAAACAAAAATATTTTATTGGGGTGATATTAATATTTAAAAAACTTTGAATTTTTAAAAACATTAATTTATAAATGATTGATTCATTAATAATGATTAATGCGTAATTTTTTTGGAGAGTTCATATCGATAAAAAAGATTGCGACCTCGATGTTGGATTGAGATATAATTTTGGGTGTAGCCGTTCAAATTTTAAGTCTGTTCGACTTTTAAATTCTTACTTGATCTGAGTTTAACCCGGCGTAAGTCAGGTTGGTTTCTATCTTTAATAAGTTATAATATTTTAGTGCGAAAGGACCAAATATTAAAATAATTTTATTTTTTGTAAAGAATGTTATTAATTTTAATAAAACTGTTTTGGCAGATTAGTGCAATAAATTTAGAATTTATGTATGTAAATTTTTATGACAAATAGTACTTGTTTTATATAGAATTAATTTTGTTTGTACTTGGGAGTTTATTATTTGTGTATTAGTAAGTGTTGCTTTTTTAACTTTATTAGAACGTAAGGTTTTAGGTTATATATAAATTCGTAAGGGGCCAAATAAAGTTGGGTTGATAGGAATTCCTCATTATCAAATTATTTAAGATATTATATTTCTCCTATTTTATATTTATTTTTATCATTAGTTGTATGAATATGCATACATTTTTTTGTAAAATTATATTCATTTAATTTAGGAGGGTTATTTTTTTTTATGTTGTACTAGTTTAGGAGTTTATACAGTAATGGTTGCAGGTTGATTTTCTAATTCAAATTATGTTTTATTGGGAGGTTTGCGAGCTGTGCCTCAATCTATTTCTTGTGAAGTTAGATTCGCTTCAATTTTATTATCATTTATTTTTTTAATTGGCAGTTATAATTTACTTTATTTATTATCAAATTTATTTGTGATTTTTAATTATTTTATTTCCAATCGCTTTAGTTTGATTTACTATTTCTTTAGCTGAAACTAATCGTACTCCCTTTGATTTTTCTGAAGGTGAATAAGAATTAGTTTCTGGGCTAAATGTAGAATATAAGATTTATTTAATTTTTTTAGCTGGAATAAAATGATCAGGATCTCCTAATAAATAAGGATTAATTAATACTAATGTAATTAAAATAAAAAATATAACAATAAATCCAACAATATCCTTATAAGTAAAATAAGGGTGAAATGGAATTTTATCAATATTTGAATTTACTCAAATTTGATTTTTTGAACCTGTTTGATGTAAAAATAATAAATGAATTATTATTATAGCAAGAACAATGAAAGGTAAAATAAAATGGAAAGTAAAAAATCGAGTTAATATTGCATTATCAACAGCAAATCCTCCTCAAACTCATTGTACAAGATCTAATCCTAAATAAGGTACAGCAGAAAGTAAATTTGTAATAACAGTTGCCCCTCAAAATGATATTTGACCTCAAGGTAAAACATATCCTATAAATGCAATTCCTATAACTAGGAATAAAATAATTACCCCAATTATTCATGTTGGAGTATATAAATATGAACCATAATATATTCCTCCTGAAATATTTCTAGGAGCAGGTAAATCTACTAAGCATTATTAGTAATTTTGAATAAGGGAGGTGAAGTTCGTAAAGGATTATTCATTAATTTATTATTCGTAAAGGTCCTTTAAATAATTTAGTAATTTTTACAATAAAAATTAAAGTAATTAGTAAGTAATATATTAAAAGAATTGTAATAAAATTTGTAGGAAAATTACATAATTTATTTAAGGATAAAGAATAAAACTAATATACCCCCTAAAAAAATTAAAAATAGAATATAAGAAAATCAAAATGTTTTTGTAATTAAACCAGTTCTTAAACAAATTAAAATAGTTTGAATTAATAGGGTTAATCCTATGGCTAATGGATAAAATATATTAATAAAAATAATTGAAGTTAAAACAAGAGCAACAGTCGAGTTGCACACGACAGTAGGATACCCTTGGACGTATGTTGCCATAAAAAGTATTTAATTGTATAATACTAATTGCAAGCTATAAATTAATAATAATACTGGAGTGCGCTGCCACCTTGCTTCAATTTCGATATTTTGCCAATAATTTATCGCCGCAATTCCCTAAAGCGGTGTGAGCAGTAAATATCGGTATTTCTTTATAAATTTTAAATTGGTTAATATCGATAACAAGGTCCAAGGGTATAAAAATAAAAAAATAATAATAATTATCAAACCAATTTTCCATTCAATGGTTATACTTAACTATTAGATAATTAAATTTAAATTATTAAAATATGCATACATACATATTTACATATATCCTGTCATTTAGATTTCTTAATTTCTAACCTATTCCAAACATTACAAACTCATGCCTGAATACTAACAGATATCCCATTGTGATGGCTATGCAAAACCTCAAAAGTCCTAGCACTAATCTTTTCATTATCTAGTATATTTGAAAACGCCCAATCAATGTGTATCCATATTGGTAGTGGACGTTTTCAAATCTAACAAACTCCTTAATCCTTTGCTAATCAAAAAATTAACTAAATCATGGCTTAAGGCCCTTAGAGGTGCTGAGCGAGATTGATTAACAGGAAGTGAAAACATGTAATGCAGTGTCGAACCGCTAATTCCGAATGCTGCTTTTCCTGTTGGTCCACATAAGAGGATTTTAACAGATGTCGGATCAGCTCCTGGTATACTGTTATACATTACGGATAATGACTGAAAAATTGCTGATATAAGTCGACTCTTTCCGACTCCGGCGCCGCCTCCAACAAATTCATAAAAGACTGTATTGATTTTGGCATTATGCAAAGCATGTGTAAAATATAGCTTCTGCTTTAAATTAAGAGATCTAACTATATTAGCTAAGCTTTCCTGAGAAACTAAGGCTGGAAGCTTGATAAAACGGACATTACTATCTTCATCATTCATATCAATATTTCCATCCACATTTAAAACATTTAGATGTGGATCTATTTCAGGCAATCCTAAAACTGTGAAGCCATCATCTACCACTTCCTGTTCTCCTACTTGATTATTCTCATTTTCTGCTTCCTCTGTTAAGTGGCTCAGAGCATCTTCTAGTTCCCTATCATCTAGTAAATTATATTTTCTGCGATTGTTCTCTACTAACTCCGAATTTTCCCTACAGAACAATTCACAGTCATGTGTGACTAAATCCAAATGCTCATCTCGCCATGGGGCGTAAAGCATTTTTAGCTCTCTGAAATAGTCACTTGTTTCTGTATTGACATTAAATCTCCTATACCTAATTATGCACGCAGTGGCCCTCTTTCTGATGAAGCCACTATTATCGCGAAGAGCGTAAACTATTGATTCAGAAGCCCTAGGCACATCATCGTCAAAGTCATCTGCATTTTTCTTGGCGAGCTCCTCGTTCTGATTTGCAGTAGCTATAAAAAGCGGATATCTCAGTGCCAAATATAAATTTGTTACCTAAATGTTGTAACTTTTGCTTAATAGTTACATTGTTATTGTCTTTAATCTCATTGATTGCCTCACGCATCAACATTGAGATACCTCTCTGAGACTTGTTAATATAATTAACGACGTAGCTGCAGCAAGCATAGGGGTCTAAAATAAACTGAATATCCATATTTGCTCGCTGCAACAAAAGGAGGTGCTTGTTATAAGCGTTAAGCTTGATTGCTGCAAAAGATCGCTTCAAAAAAACTTTTGGTTTCTTTATACTTGATCTTACAGCATTAATGTAGCCCTCATAACTAAGGTTAAGTTGATCGTGGGACAAAAAGTTGTTAAAATCGTTAAAATTTTCTACGCTTTCACGATCAAATGGGAAGTCGAGCAGACTTTGAATTTTTTCGAAATTCCTACGATGCTCGGCCAAATTTGGAGCATTTTCTTCTAAAGGGAGAAGAATTTCTGTTTGAGGCATGGGAGGGTATGGGATACCAAATCTACAAATTTGTTTTGACCTAATTTCTCGCCTGCAAGAGTGCCCGTGACTATGGAGTTGATACTCCAAATATGGAGCAACGTCCGGGCAACTAGAATCAGCAGTAATAAACTGATCAATAAAGGACTTCACAGGCATAAATGTGGACTCATTCTTTAGGTCGAGCTTTGGGGCGTCTTTCAGCCAGAACATGCCATGTATATGTGGAGAGCCTCTTTGCTGAAACTCCACTCGCCAATAAAACTTGATGACCTGGTGACAACCAAAGACACCGCCTTCCTTTTTCATCAGTTTTAAAACCTGTCTATATCGAAAATCGAAATATCTGGCACAGGTCACTGGGTCTGCTCTAATGAGACGAGCTTTCTCATTAAACCCCAAATTTAACGCTTCTTTTTCGGATACTTCTAGCTTGTCTACATTTTTACATAGCAAGACTAAAAGCTCCGGCCACCTAGTTTCCGCTGCGGAAAATGTTATAAAAAAGTTGGAAGCCCTACCTGCCTAATCATAGCCATCACTTTCTTTTTCTCGTCCTCCCAATGAGCAGGAGACGTGCGAATACCTTTTGAAAGCCTATAGCCATCATCATGAAGTATTAACCTATTTAAAGTTTCATCATTACGCACATCAGCAGCCGAAATGCCTTGAGTGGCAGAGTGCTTACGTAAGCAAATTGATGTGCTATTCCTAATGCTAATCATTTCTAACTTTTTGAAGTTATGAAATAATTTATCAGTTCTACAACCTCTTCTATCAAAATTCCTAAGCTCTGATCTAACTATAGTTGTAAAACTTTCCTGACATTTCCTTTTAATGCCTGCAAATATTGTGGGAAAAGCCAGCTCCTCTGAATCACAATCGGTTATCATGTCAAGAGGTCGCTGACCCTCTCCTGGTGCTATAGCAATTCGAGGAATAGCTATGTTTTCAACAGGGACATTTTCCATGAAGGTTTCTTGAATAAGATTATTTATATTTTATTTATTTTTTTAAAGAAGATTGATTGCTACATTATTTTTAATTTTAGGTTGGGGTTATCAACTTGAACATTTGCAAGCGGGGAGTTATTTATTATTTTATACTCTTTTAGTTTCTTTACCTATGTTAATTGGTATTTTTTATTTTATGAATAAAACTAATACTATAAATTTTTATTTGTTAAATAATTATATATTTAATTTTGATTTATTATAGTTTTGTATAATGAGAGCTTTTTTAGTTAAAATACCAATATTTTTAGTTCATTTATGATTACCTAAGGCTCATGTAGAAGCGCCAGTTTCAGGATCTATAATTTTAGCAGGAATTATAATAAAATTAGGGGGTTATGGAATATTACAAGTAATTTCTATTTTGCAGCAATTAAATTTAAAATATAGATTTATTTGAATTAGAATTAGCTTCTGTTGCTCACATAGAAATTTTTTTATCAGCATTATTAACAATAAGTTATTGAGGTTTAAGAGGTTCTAATAGTTTAATTATTGCTTATGGACTTTGTTCTTCCGGTTTATTTTGTTTAGCTAATGTTTCTTATGAGCGGTTAGGAAGTCGAAGATTATTAATTAATAAGGGTTTATTAAATTTTATACCTGTTATAGCTTTATGGCGATTTTTATTAAGTTCTGCTAATATAGCTGCTCCTCCTACTTTAAATTTATAAGGGGAAATTTCTTTAATAAATAGAATTGTTTCTTGATCATGAGTTTCTATAATTATATTATCTTTACTTTCATTTTTTAGAGCAGCTTATACTTTATATTTATATTCTTTCAGACAATATGGAAACATTTTTTCTAGTGTTTATTCATTTAGAGGAGGTAAAATTCGAGAATATTTATTAATAATTTTGCATTGACTACCTTTAAATTTATTAATTATAAAAAGAGAAACTTGTGTATTATAATTATGTTTAAATAGTTAAAAAAAAATACTAAATTGTGGTGTTAGTGATACCAGTAATTCAATTTAGATCGAGAAATATTTATCAATTTGTAGAATTTGATTTTTAAGTTTAATTTCTGTTAGTTTTTCTTTATTTTAATAAGATTAAATTTTTTATAAAAAAATTTAGTTTCTTTTATTGAATGAGAAGTAGTTTCGTTAAATTCTATATAAATTGTAATAACATTATTATTTGATTGAATAAGTTTATTATTTATGTCTTTTGTTTTAATAATTACTTCTTTCTTTAATTTTGTATAGAAAAGAATATATAAGTTTAGTTTTATCAATAATATTATTAATTATTAGTCCTAATTTAATTAGAATTTTATTAGGATATGATGGATTAAGATTAGTTTCTTATTGTTTAGTAATTTATTTTCAAAATATTAATTCTTATAATGCTGGTATATTAACTGCTTTCTCTAATCGAATTGGGGATGTAGCTTTACTTTTAGCAATTGCTTGAATATTAAATTATGAAAGATGAAATTATATTTTCTATTTAGAAATTATACAAAATGAACTTGAAATAATAGTAATTGGTAGATTAGTTATATTAGCTGCTATAACTAAAAGAGCTAAAATTCCTTTTTATTCTTGATTACCTGCTGCCATAGCAGCCCCTACTCCTTTATTTATTTATTTATTTATTTATTAATTTTATTTTATTAATTTTTTTATCTGGTTTAACAATATTTATACCTGGTTTAGGAGCAAATTTTGAATTTGATTTAAAAAATATTGCCTTATCAACTTTAAGACAATTAGGCCTAATAAGAATTTTGTCTATAGGTTTTTATAAATTAGCATTAATTCATTTATTAACGCATGCTTTATTTAAGGCTCTTTTATTTATATGTGTTGGAGCTAATAAGAATTTTATCTACAGGTTTTTATTAATTAGCATTTTTTCATTTATTAACTCATGCTTTATTTAAGGCTCTTTTATATATGTATGTGCTGGAGTTATTATTCATAATATAAATAATTCTCATGATATTAGTTTAATAGGGGGTTTAAAAATTCACATTCTAATTTAGCTTTATGTGGAATACCTTTTTTAGCTGGATTTTATTCAAAGGATATAATATTAGAAGTAGTTATAATTAGAAATATTAATTTATTTTTTTTTTTTTTACTTTTTTAACTGGTTTAACAGTATGTTATTCTTTTCGGTTAGTATATTATTCAATAATTGGGGATTTAAAAGAAGATTAACTATATTAAATGATGAAGGATGAGTAATATTACGAGGTATACTTGGTTTATTATTTATAAGAATTATTGGAGGTAAAATATTAAATTGATTACTTTTTCCTTACCCTTATATAATTTGTTTACCTTTATCTATAAAATTATTGATTTTTTTAATTTGTATTAGAGAAGGTTTATTTGGGTATTTAACTTCTTTTATGAATTTTTATAGTTCAAAAAAATTTTTTATATATTATAATATTACTATATTTTTAGGTTCTATATGTTTTATACCTATTTTAAGAACTTATAAATTAATTTATTTTCCTTTGAATTACGGTAACATTGTTAAAAAAAAGTTTCGATCAAGGTTGATCAGAATATTTTGGAGGTCAAAATTTATATCAAAAATTAGTAAAATATTCTCAAATTCTATTTATAATGCATAATAATAATTTAAAAATTTATTTAATATTATTTGTATTATGAGTATTAGTTTTATTAAATTTTGTATTATTTTTATATTCAAATAGCTTATATTTAGAGTATGACATTGAAGATGTTATGGAGATTAATTAAATCTTTGAATATATTGAATTATTTTTAGTAATTTATAAAAAAAAAGATAATATCTTTACAATGAAAATGTAAAGTTTTATATTAAACGATATAAATTAGAAGTATAAATGGAATTTAACCATTAAAAGCAAAAAGTAAGCAGCTTTTAATTGATCACCATACTTCCTTAATTGGAGTTTATTACTCTATTCTATCATTAACAGTAATACGCCTCTATTTTGTCTTCAATTAAATAAGAATAAGGGTAATTTATACATTTTTTTACAATTTATCGCTTCATATTCTATTTATATATATATATATAAATATATAATTTTAAGGTAGATTGCAAAATCAATACTTTTTGAATGCAAATCAAATGTTATAATTAACTACAACCCTATTTTAGTTAGATCAATTAAATATTCCTTGATTTAATTCATGATAAAGATTAAAATAAAAATAAAATTTGTTGAAGTAATTGTTCAAATAAATAAATTAGAAAATTTAATAATAATAAATATTGGTAAAATTAAAGCAATTTCTACATCAAAAATTAAAAAAAAAAATTGTAATTAAAAAGCATTGTAAAAAAATGGTAAACGAGAAGAAGATTTAGGATCAAATCCACATTCAAATGGAGATCTTTTTCTCGATCGACTAAAGTTTTGTATCTTAAAAATGAAACTAAAATTATTAAAATAAATCTAATTGTTAAAATTACTAAAAAAATAAAAATTATAGAAAGATTTATTTATACTATTATTAAAAGACCTTATGATTGAAAGTCAAATATACTTTTATACTATAAAAATAAATTAAATTTAACCTCCTCATCAATAAATTGTGATATATAAAAATAATCAAACTACATCAACAAAATGTCAATATCAAGCAGCTGCTTCGAATCCGAAGTGGTAATTTTTTGAAAATGATTATTTAAATGACGTAATAAATATGTTAGTAAAAAAGTTATTCCAATTAGTACATGAATTCCCTAAAATCCTGTTGCTATGAAAAATTTTGAACCATAAACTGAGTCAGCAATTTTGAAAGGGGCTTCAATATATTCATAAGCTTGAAGAATAGAAAAATAAATACCTAATAATACAGTAAAAAATAAACCTTGAGAAATTTGTGAATGATAACCTTCTATTAATCTATGATGAGCTCATGTAACTGTTACACCTGAAGCTTATAGAATAGCTGTATTTAATAAAGGAATTTGAAATGGATAAAAAAAAATAATTCCTGCAGGAGGTCAGCAAGCTCCTAATTCATAATTGCAGGAGAAAGACTTCTATGAATAAATGCTGAAAAAAATCTTTCAAAAAATAGGATTTCTGATAAAATAAATAAAATTATTCCTCCGATAGTAACTGCATATGTGTGCAAACCTTGGTATGTACCTTCACGAGATGCATTTCGTCATCATTGATAAACTGTAAGAATAGTAATAATGTTACCTAAAAACGAGAGCAACAGTCGAGCGGCACGCGACAGTGGGATACCCTTGGACGTATGTTGCCATAAAAAGTATCTAATTTTATAATACTAATCGCAAGCTCTAATTAATCATAACACTGCAGTGCGCTGCCACCTTGCATCCATTTCGATACGTTGTCAATAATTTATCGCCGCAATTTTCCTAGCGCAAGACTGCAAAAAACGGTGTGAGCAGTATATATCGGTATTTCTTTATAAATTTTGAATTGGCCAATATCAATAACTTGCAATATATCGAGTAATCAAAATTAATATTTATTTAATTGCATTTTATAGTTTTGTATTTTTTACTGACCCTAAAATATGAATTATTAAATACTAATCATATGTGCACATAAGCATATTATGAATATTATGAATATGTACACAAGCATGTAAATACTTGCATACATTCATATTCATTTACCACGGCACCTATTGGTTGAGTATTAGTATATATTTATGCACATGTATTTTCGGTAATTGACATGTGCACGGAAAAGAAGAGTCGAGAAATAGCTCGCGCTTCGCGCTTGCATCGTTTTTCTTTTCTTTCCTACGCAAGTAATTTAGCTCTGACGTCATCGACAACTTCTTTGCTGGTCGAAGGGTCGAAATGGTTTATCTAATAACTTCAGTGCTTATTGTCCGATCGGATTGCAATTTGGAGGATAAGTTCGTATATTGGCGGTTTGCGGGGGCGGTAGGCGTGTTATTCCAAATTGAAAATAAACTTGATCTACGTATGGTATACAGGAATCTTCATGCTAAATTTGATGTGCCTAGTTTTTGTAATAGCTGAGATCGGCGCGTTCATCCAGACAGACAGACAGACGGACAGAAAGACGGACATGGCTCAATCGACTCGGCTAGTGATCCTGAGCAAAGAAATTCATTTAATAAAATAATTTACAGGAACTCTTTCAATTACAATAAGTAAAAAACTATGATTTGCTCCACAAATTTCTGAACATTGATTAAAATGTAATCCAGGTCGGTTGATAAAAAAATTTGTTTGTTTTAATCAATGAGGAGTTCCATTAACCTTTACCCCTAAAGCTGGAATAGCTCATGAGTGAATTACATCAGCGGCTGTCACTAAAATTCGAGTTTGATAATTTATTGGTAAAACAATTCGATTATCAACGTCTAATAAACGAAACCCGTCATTTGAAAGTTCATTTGTTGGAATTAATAAAATTCAAATTCTACATTATTAAAATCAGAATATTCATAACTTCAATATCATTGATGTCCAATTCTTTTAAAAGTAACTGAAGGTTCGTTAATTTCATCTAAAAGGTATAATAAACGAAGAGATGGAAAAGCAATAAATAATAAAATAATTGACCGTGCAGTAAAAATCGATTAACATAAGAATTAAAAAATAATATAAATATTAAATATCCAACCAATACTGTAATTATTACTAAAATAAATAAAGCATGATCATAAAAAAAAATTTATTGTTCTATTAAAGGGGAAGTTCTATCTTGAAGTCCTAAGTTAGCTCATGTTGACATTTATTCGAATAAAAGTAAAATACTTTATATATGGAGCTTAAATCCATTGCACTAATCTTCCATATTAGAAATTAATTAGTAAGTAAAGGTAATTCTGAATAACTATGTTCAGCTGGTGGAGTATTTTGATATCATTCAATAGAAGAATTTAATTGAATAGGATAAATTACTTGTCGTTGAGACACTAAACTTTCTCAGATAACAAAAAAAAAGAATAAAATTCCTAGTAAAGAGATTGAAGATCCAATTGTTGAAATTACATTTCATGTAGTATAAGCATCGGGATAGTCAGAATATCTACGGGTCAGAATATCTGCTAAACCTAAAAAATGTTGAGGAAAATTTAAATTTAAATTTACTCCAATGAATATAATAATAAATTGACTTTTTAATCATTTATTATTTAATGTTAAACCTGTAAATAAAGGGTATCAATGAATAAATCCAGCTATAATAGAAAATATGGCTCCTATTGATAAAACATAATGAAAATGAGCTACAACATAATATGTTTCATGTAAAATAATATCAACTGAAGAATTAGCTAAAACAACTTCAGTTAATTCTCCAACTATAAATAAAAATACAAATCCAAAAGCTCATAAAACTGCCGGAGAATAAGAAAGTTGAGTTCCATGTAAAGTGGCTAATCAACTAAAAATTTTAATTCCTGTAGGAACAGCAATAATTATTGTAGCAGATGTAAAATAAGCTCGAGTATCAACATCTCTCCCTACTGTGAATATATGATGAGCTCATACAATAAATCCGAATAACCCAATTGCTAAATAGAATAAATTATTCCTAAGGATCCGAAAATTTCCTTTTTTCCTGATTCTTGACTAATAATATGAGAAATTATCTCAAATCCTGGTAAAATTAAAATATAAACTTCTGGGTTTCCAAAAAATGAAAATAAATGTTGGTAAAGAACTGGGTCACCTCCCCCCGCTGGGTCGAAAAGTGAAGTATTTAAATTTTGATCTGTTAAAAGCATAGTAATTGCTCCTCCAAGTACAGGTAAAGATAAAAGTAATAATAAAGCTGTAATTACTACAGATCAAACAAATAAAGGTATTCCATCAAATGTGATTCCGAAAGAACGTATGTTAATTACTGTAGTAATAAAATTTACTGCTACCAAAATTGAAGAAATTCCAGCTAAATGTAAAGAAAAAATAGCTAAATCAAAGGAAGCTCCTACTTGGGCAATACCTGAAGATAAAGGTGGATAATCAGTTCATCTTGTTCCAGCTCCGTTTTCTACTATACTTCTTACCAATAAAAGAGATAAAGCAGGAGGAAGTAGTCAAAGCTATATTAGGAGCTCCTAATATGAAAGGAAAAATAAAATATAATGTACCAATATCTTTATGATTTGTTGAAAATAATCATTGTCGCGATTGAGTCGGTGAAAATAGTCGATAGATTGTAAATTTATTTATAAGAATTATTCTTCTTAATCATTAGGCTTTATAGTCAATAATGACATCAAATTGCAATTTTGAAG
Source organism: Zaprionus ornatus (assembly GCA_018904035.1). NCBI lineage: Eukaryota > Metazoa > Arthropoda > Insecta > Diptera > Drosophilidae > Zaprionus > Zaprionus ornatus. The sequence goes on from JAEIFZ010000251.1 coordinate 476,214, forward strand.
GAGTAATAATATTACTAAAGCTTAAAGGGCAACCTATATTTATAGCTGTGAAGGCTACTAGTTTATTTAAATTAAAGCCTTAAAAAATAAAAAAAGTATAGAAATAAAAAATAATCCAAAAATAGAAAAAGAATGTTAAAATCAAGTATAATTATACCCTCGGACCATTGAAAATGGGCAAAAAAGGATATACTAACTTTGTGCAAATGTATGTATGTAACGGGCAGAAGGAGGCGTCGGAGACCTTATAAAGTATGTATATTCTTGCTCAGGATCACTAGCCGAGTCGATTGAGCCATGTCAGTTTGTTTGTCCGTCTGTCCGTCTGTCTGGCTGAACGCGCCGATCTCAGCTATTACAAATGCTGGGGACACAAAATTTAGCATGAAAATCCCTATACCATACGCAGATCAAGTTTATTTTCAATTTGGAATAACACGCCTACCGTCCCCGTAAACCGCCAATTTTGATTTACATTACGATTTACTCATTTCTTTACGTTCTGATCGGACAATAAACACTGAAGTTATTAGACCCTTCGACCAGCAAAGAAGTTCTCGATTGTCGAGTAACATATGTATTTTCGATATTAAATATAAAATAATATATAATTAATTCGGGTCAGAATGAGGAAATCTAGACAGCAACTTCAAAATCTGCCCGAAGACTCTAGGGAAATTTTTTACTTAGGACTTCTAGATCATTATATTCAGCGCCCAGACGCTTTAGAGAGCTTATGGCTAGCCGATTTTGCAGCTTTTTATAGCTACAGCAAATCAGCACGAGGAGCTCGCCAAGATAATACAGATGACTTTGAACATGATGTTGTCTAGGGATTCTGAATCAATAGTTTACGCTCTTCGCGATAATAGTGGCTTCATCAGAAAGAGGACCACTGCGTGCATAATTAGGTATAGGAGATTTAATGTCAATACAGAAACAAGTGACTATTTCAGAGAGCTAAAAATGCTTTACGCCCCATGGCGAGATGAGCATTTGGATTTAGTCACACATGACTGAATTGTTCTGTAGGGAAAATTCGGAGTTAGTAGAGAACAATCGCAGAAAATATAATTTACTAGATGATAGGGAACTAAAAGATGCTCTGAGCCACTTAACAGAGGAAGCAGAAAATGAGAATAATCAAGTAGGAGAACAGGAAGTGGTAGATGATGGCTTCACAGTTTTAGGATTGCCTGAAATAGATCCACATCTAAATGTTTTAAATGTGGATGGAAATATTGATATGAATGATGAAGATAGTAATGTCCGTTTTATCAAGCTTCCAGCCTTAGTTTCTCAGGAAAGCTTAGCTAATATAGTTAGATCTCTTAATTTAAAGCAGAAGCTATATTTTACACATGCTTTGCATAATGACAAAATCAATACAGTCTTTTATGAATTTGTTGGAGGCGGCGCCGGAGTCGGAAAGAGTCGACTTATATCAGAAATTTTTCAGTCATTATCCGTAATGTATAACAGTATACCAGGAGCTGATCCGACATCTGTTAAAATCCTCTTATGTGCACCAACAGGAAAAGCAGCATTCGGAATTAGTGGTTCGACACTGCATTCCATGTTTTCTCTTCCTGTTAATCAATCTCGCTCAGCACCTCTAAGGGCCTTAAGCCATGATTTAGTTAATAGCCTTCATTCAAGGTTAATCGATCTTAAATTAATTATTATTGATGAAATATCAATGGTTAGCTCTCTAATGTTTTCTTATTTAGATTCTCGTTTGAAGCAAATTTTCAAAAATACTTCTCCTTTTGGTGGTGTTTCTATCATCGTATTCGGTGATCTTAGACAGTTACAGCCCGTAGGAGGTAGTTGGATTTTCGATCCAAATACCACTGACCCTTACCATGAAATATTTGGTACGTATCTCTGGGACCTTTTTTTGTATTTTGAGCTCACAGAGATAATGCGTCAACGTGACGATCAGCTTTTCGCTTCTGCCTTAAATAATATGGCATCGGGTTGTATGACAGCCGATGATATTGTCCTTTTCCAATCTAGAATATGCGAACCATCGGCAGTGCCCGATGATGCAATTCATCTGTTTAGTAATAATAATGAGGTTGATTTATTTAATGTAACGAAACTTAACTCAATTGCTACTGAGCAATTTTTCTCTACTGCTGAAGATTTTATTAAGGCTGGCCATTTGGAACCAGCTAGGAAACAAAGAATATTAGAAGAAGTGAAGGGTTTTAAAACTTCCGCTACACAGGGACTCTGTACGTCTCTTCTCCTAAAAAATACTGCCAAGTGCATGATGACGGTCAGTGTAGACACAGGGGATGGATTAGTAAACGGGGCATCAGGATTTCAATATATCCAATCCAATCGCAACTCCAGAGCAGATTGTCCGCTCCCAACATTTTATGGATGAAATTTACAGAGGAAACTGTAGGAGAATCGTCGCGTTCGAAGTGTACACATCGTACAGAGCCTTCACGGCCCTAATTTTATATTCTAGCCGATAAGTAGATTCGGGTTCTTAAATTCTCTGCTAGTTCCAATTCGATTTCAATTGATAGTGTTAGAAATTATAGTTTACATAGACTGCCATTATAATCAAATTATCTACATTGCTAGATAAAATATACAACCGCAATTTTTCAACTTACATCGATTTATTTATGGAATTAAGCAATACCATTGGCTATCGCTGATTGTTACATTTTAGTTTATTGAGCCTCCGATTAAGCATGAAGATACATTTATAATTCCAACTGTCGGGACAAATCCACGTTCCTTTCAAAGCTATAAATCTAGAAACAGTCAAAATCTTCACTCAAGCCATTTTGAAAATTATTGCGATTATTACGAGTGCTCTTTATGAAATTTCCTGTTCACTTAAGAAATTTAGCTTTTTTTTTCATTTATGCTAATTACTATGTGCAAGCAGAACATACGGGCTTATCGCCTTCGATAGTGAAGGTCATCGAGGTAATGGGATTCTCGCAACGATTGCACCGGAAGCAATCACGATGCCATTTGGCATTTAGTGCCACAACGGCGCTATCAGTGATTGGTTTTTCGCACTTGGCACAGCGGCATGCGAACATATCCTCGAAGTCCTTCTTGCAATAGACTTTACCGTCGCGTTCGTAGAATGGACGATTTGTAAGCGGTTTCTTGCAGGCACCATCACAGACAAAGCAATCTTCGTGCCAGTTGGATCCAAGGGCACAGATAGTACGTTCTAGGATGGGCTTACTGCAGCCGGCGCAAGTGCTCGTGTAGCGCTCCACAAAGCATTTAATGCAGACTGGTTCACTATTTTGAACATTAAATGTGGTGTCCTGTATCTGCTTATCACAATGGCGGCACAGGAAATGCTCCGGATGCCAAGTCTTGCCTAGAGCAGTGATAACGCGCTTGGTGATCGCCTCATTGCACTTGTGGCAGACGTAGCGCTTCTCGTCTGACATACTAGTTCTTTCTTTTTCTGTGGGTATCTTTCTCGTTGCCTTTGTTCTTACACAATTTTCAAAACACACGCACACGTCGAGAGGTCACACGGCACTCACAACAATCAACCCGAAACAGGCGATATGATGGATATGTGGTTACGTATATATTGATTTTTCTTAGCAAATTTTGATTTCTTAAAATATATATATGCTTTATATAAATGTATATATATTAATTCGGAAGACAGAACAGAAAACGTGTTAATTTTGTGAGACTCAAAAACTAAATGAACTTATATTGCATGTACTGATGGAGCTCTATTTGACAATTGCTCATGAAATGAGCACGGGCTACTTGGATCCCAGTTAACCCGTACAGGCTCTACTTCGCTTGGGTAATCAAAGCAAAGCTTACAAGGCTCTTTTATTTTTAAAAGGATTTTATTAAATTACATTTAATTAATTGGATAATATGGATCAAATCTCGTGGGCTCCTTCCAGTTATTTCCAACCTAACCCTTTTTACGTCTCCTAACATTCCTCCAGCCACCCCGGCTATTATGTGCGATCCACCACTTTTATTCGTCACATCTCCAGTTGCGCCTTTGTAAAAAAAGAATCTTAAAGAGAGTAACAGTCGAGAGGCACGCGACAGTGGGATAGCCTTCGACATATATTTCAATAAAAAATATTTAATTATATGATACTAATCGCAAGCTACAAATTAATCATAACACTGCCCTAGGCTACCACATTGCATAAATTTCGATACGTTGCCAATAATTTATCGGCGCAATTTCCTAGACTGAAAAAAAGCGGTGTGAGCATTGTATATCGGTATTTCTTTATAAATTTTAAATTGCCCAATATCAATAACTCGAAATATATCGAGTAATCAAAACTAGTATTTATTTAATTGCATTTTATGGTTCTGTATTTATTACAGACCCTAAAATATTAATTATGTATTAATAATCATATGTGCACGTAAGCACATTATGAATATTATGAATATATAGTATACAAATGCATGAAAATATGTACTTGCATACATTCATATCGATCTACCCCGCCACCTATTATTTGAGTGTTAGCATATACATATGCACATAAATTTTCAGTAATTGACATGGGCACGGAAAAGAAGAGTCGATAAACAGCTCGCATTGTTCGTGCATTTCTTTCCTGCACAAGTATTATAGTTATGACGCCATCGACAACTTGTTTGCTGGTCGGAGAGTCGAAATTGTTTATGTAATAACTTCAGTGTTTATTGTCCGATCGGGTTGCAATTTGGAGGATAAGTTTATATAGTATTTATCTACATATATATGCTAAAACAGAATGTAAAGAAGTGAGTACTTCAAATGTAAATCGCAATGTAAATCAAAATTGTAGGATTGCGGGGCGGTAGGCGTGTTATTCCAAATTGAAAATAAACTTGATCTGCGTATGGTACACAGTAATCTTCATGCTGAATCTGGTATCGCTAGCTTTTCTAATAGCTGAGATCGGCGCGTTTATCTAGACAGACGGACAAACGGACAGACAGACGGACATGGCTCAATCGACTCGGCTAGTGATCCTGAGCAAGAATATATATACTTTATGGGGTCTCCGACGCCTCCTTCTGCCTGTTACATACATTTGCAAAAAGTTAGTATACCCTTTTTTGACCATTTTCAATGGTCCAAGGGTATAATAAAACCACCTTTTGCATTTATAACCTTTTAAAGTCGTGTTGGTACTGAATTAACTAATGTTTGGAGATAATCATTTGAAATGTCCTTCCAGGCATTTTGTACTTCAATAATGGTTTCATCTCTTGTTCTTGTTAAATCAGCTGATCGCTTATGTTTTACATATGACCATACATTTTCAATAATATTCAAATCTGGACTCTGGGGTGGCCAATCCAGCGTTTCCACTCCAACTACTAACAAAAACTTTTTGATTAATTTGCTTGTGTGACATGGTGCGTTATCCTGTTGGAGGACGAATGCTTCCCCGATCAATTTATCGCCAGAAGGAAATCCGTAATTATTTAAGGTTTCTAAATATTTGTGTTGGTTCATAGATCCCTCGATAGGAACCAAATCTCCTACACCATTAAATGATACGCTACCCCAAAACATAACACTCCCGCCACCATGACTTACTTTTTGGCAAACGGGAATACGTTTTTTGCGAATATTTGCATCCATTCGTACAAAAACCTTTTTAGGCGATGAATGGTATTCGAAACTACTTTCATCAGTCCAAAGAATATTGCGCCAAAATGCAAGCGGCTTATTTACATACTTTTTGGCGAAGGCCAGCCTCTTAATTTTATTTCTTGGGCTGATAAAAGGGATATTTCTTGCAATATACGTATTGAAATTATGTTGCTTCAACCGCCTGCGTATTGTCCTTTCACTAATTGAAACATTCTTATCCCTATTCCATTCCAATGCAACCATTTTCGGTGTTTTTAATGGATTCTTTTTGATTTCTCGCAAAATCAAACGGTCCTCGCTTTCTGTTGTCTTACGATTTCTGCCCGATCGATGCAAATTATTCATGTTTTTAAGTTTTTGTATTTTTTTAGTTGATAATAAACAGTTTGGCGTGACAAATTATATTCTTAAGCGATATTTATTACGGAAATACCCAAATCAAACTTTGTCACTATTTCTGTTCTAATATTAGCCTGCAGCTCAGCTGTTTTAACCATTTTAACTGTAAAAACAATTGTTGTTGTTGTAAATTGCTGTAATAATTCGAATAACAACAAAAATATTCCACTCACTTGCAAATTTGCTAATAAAAGCGACTGATTTACACGATGACAAAATAATTATGCCGCTGTGAAATTCCCTCTCCCCTAATATTTTTACTTGCAGAAGCTTAGCACAAAGAGGAATTGAAAAAAGTATATATTTAATATACTTTATGGTCTCCGACGCCTTTATCTGCCTGTCAAATACATTTGCACAAAGTTAGTATACCCTTTTTGACCATTTTCAATGGATGAAGGGTATAATTACTTACATTTATTTTTCACGTCTCCTCTTGCGGACGCGCAGTTTTAACTGGCTTTACAATAATATGTGAGCGCCCTTTTCTGTGTCCATTTTGTAGTTTAATCTATCTTGTGTTGGTGTGTTTATTATGTGTAGCATTTCGATTGTGTAACGTTTAGCATAGTGTTCTTCTTGTTGTAATATTGTTGTTGCGTCAAAATTCGGACAGTGATGTTTGTTTGCACAGTAGGTCGAAAGAGCTGTTTTTTGTGTTGTATTTTGGGGTCGTGGATCTATTTTTGACTTAGTATTATTTTAAAAATGTTTTAATGTGTTGAACGGCTTATGTGCTATGTATTTGTATTTCTGTATTATTGTAACAATCAGATCTCATTAATCGTTCTGATAATGTTGGTACAGAGATTAGAGATCTATATGATTTCACTTGTCTATTTGTGGTTTCTCTTGGTGTTTCCTGATATTTTTTAATAAGTTTTTTGATAAGCGTTTTTGGAAAGTCATTGTCTGTACGTATTTCTGTTATTTCCTTCTTAATCTCCTTATGATATATTTTGTCCGATATGTCATACATTCGTTTTATACAGCCTTTTGCTGTATTTATTATCATCGTCCTTGGGTGTTTTGAGTTGTAAGTCTTTCAGAAGCTATTGGTTTCTTATACCATTTAAGTTTCAATTATTAATTATTAATTATGGAATCCAGATATGTTAGTTTGTTGTTTTGTTCTCTGTCTCTATCGTGAATTTTATATTTTTATGGTAGTAATTTAGTTCGAGTAGTATGTTTCCTGTTTCGTAGGAGTCTGTAATCGTAGTAGTCGTGGTTTTGTTTTTAATTTTTCCATAGTGTTTGTCAATAATTCCTCCATGACAATGTCCGCAATTACGGGCTAATCTGGGGTATGGCCATTAGCATACCTTTCAACTGTGAGAGAATTGTGTCTTTATATTTTAGGTATCTGTTTTCCATGATTCATAACTTAACTGTTTCTAGGAAAGTTTGTTCAGTTATCTCAGTGTCTTGTTGTATTTGTGTCCATTTTGATTTGATTGCTGTTAAAGCTGAATCTAATGGTATGCTAGTGAACAGTGATACTACGTCGAAAGAGCCTAGTATTTCGTCTTTGTTAATGATTTGGTCATTTACCTTGAGTTTGAATTCCATGTTGTTTTTAGGTTGATTCCGTTGTCAAATTGTTAAGTATTGAAACAATGTATTTACATAAGGCGTAAGAAGAGGATCCTATTGATTAGCATATCGGTTTGCGTGGTGTCCCTTCCTTATGGATTTTAGATACTCCATAAATTCTTGGCGGTGCTGCGTTGGTTATTATAAGCTCATTTCTTTCGGCCTTTGTAATAAGCTCCTTCTTCAACAGTTACTCTATTAGTTCGTTGTTTTTCTTTTGTAATCGTGATGTGGGATCCGTTTTTAGTTTTCGGTACGTGCAGAAATCTCCTAATAATGTCAACATTTTATTTTTATATTCGTTTTTTTGTATTGCGACTGTTTTTTTCCCTTTGTCAGAGTTCAAATTTAATATATTATTATTTTCGTTCAAGAATCGTCTAGTTCGTCCCACTGTATCTATTATTGCACGCGTAAAAATTGTGTGTAAATACTTCTGACAACAGACAAGCATCAGTTCAATGCTTCTATTTTTAGCCCATGAATAGTTATTTTTTCCACTTCTTCTTTCGTTTGCTTCTGTATAGATGTAGAAGCACGACAAATACCGTTATGTTCGTTTCTGAGTACAAAAGCAGCAGCAATAAGCGATCAAAGTTGACAATTGGAAAAAAAGCACGTTGTGTAAATACTTTTGACCACCTACACACGGCGGCAAAAGTATTTTGTCATCTGCAGTCTCTGACTAATATGTCTTGACATGTCATGCACCTTCGCTAAACGGCATTGAATGAATGCAGAAATTAAAGAGCGCATTTACAGCTATAATTGAGCGAAATATTTTTTCAATTCCTCTTTGTGCTAAGCTTCTGCAAGTAAAAATATTAGGGGAGAGGGAATTTCACAGCGGCATAATTATTTTGTCATCGTGTAAATCAGTCGCTTTTATTAGCAAATTTGCAAGTGAGTGGAATATTTTTGTTGTTATTCGAATTATTACAGCAATTTACAACAACAACAATTGTTTTTACAGTTAAAATGGTTAAAACAGCTGAGCTGCAGGCTAATATTAGAACAGAAATAGTGACAAAGTTTGATTTGGGTATTTCCGTAATAAATATCGCTTAAGAATATAATTTGTCACGCCAAACTGTTTATTATCAACTAAAAAAATACAAAAACTTAAAAAACATGAATAATTTGCATCGATCGGGCAGAAATCGTAAGACAACAGAAAGCGAAGACCGTTTGATTTTGCGAGAAATCAAAAAGAATCCATTAAAAACACCGAAAATGGTTGCATTGGAATGGAATAGGGATAAGAATGTTTCAATTAGTGAAAGGACAATACGCAGGCGGTTGAAGCAACATAATTTCAATACGTATATTGCAAGAAATATCCCTTTTATCAGCCCAAGAAATAAAATTAAGAGGCTGGCCTTCGCCAAAAGTATGTAAATAAGCCGCTTGCATTTTGGCGCAATATTCTTTGGACTGATGAAAGTAGTTTCGAATACCATTCATCGCCTAAAAGGTTTTTGTACGAATGGATGCAAATATTCGCAAAAAAACGTATTCCCGTTTGCCAAAAAGTAAGTCATGGTGGCGGGAGTGTTATGTTTTGGGGTAGCGTATCATTTAATGGTGTAGGAGATTTGGTTCCTATCGAGGGATCTATGAACCAACACAAATATTTAGAAACCTTAAATAATTACGGATTTCCTTCTGGCGATAAATTGATCGGGGAAGCATTCGTCCTCCAACAGGATAACGCACCATGTCACACAAGCAAATTAATCAAAAAGTTTTTGTTAGTAGTTGGAGTGGAAACGCTGGATTGGCCACCCCAGAGTCCAGATTTGAATATTATTGAAAATGTATGGTCATATGTAAAACATAAGCGATCAGCTGATTTAACAAGAACAAGAGATGAAACCATTATTGAAGTACAAAATGCCTGGAAGGACATTTCAAATGATTATCTCCAAACATTAGTTAATTCAGTACCAAAACGACTCTAAAAGGTTATAAATGCAAAAGGTGGTTTTATTATACCCTTGGACCATTGAAAATGGTCAAAAAAGGGTATACTAACTTTGTGCAAATGTATGTAACAGGCAGAAGGAGGCGTCGGAGACCCCATAAAGTATATATATTCTTGCTCAGGATCAATAGCCGAGTCGATTGAGCCATGTCCGTCTGTCTGTCCGTCTGTCCGTCTGTCTGTCTGTCTGGATGAACGCGCCGATCTCAGCTATTACAAAAGCTACGGACACCAAATTTAGCATGAAGATTCCTGTATACCATACGCAGATCAAGTTTATTTTCAATTTGGAATAACACGCCTACCGCCCCCGCAAACCGCCAATTTTGGTTTACATTGCTATTTACATTCGAAGAACTCATTTCTTAACGTTCTGCTTTAGCATATATATAGATAAATAATATATGAACTTATTCTCCAAATTGCAATCCGATCAGACAATAAACACTGAAGTTATTAGATAAACCATTTCGACACTTCGACCAGCAAAGAACTTGTCGATGACGTCAGAACTAAATTCCTTATGCATGAAAGAAAAGGACAACGATGCGAGCGCGAAGCGCGAGCTGTTTTTCGACTCTTCTTTTCCATGCACATGTCAATTACCGAAAATACATGTGCATAAATATATGCTAACACTCAACCAATAGGTGGCGTATATATGAATATGAAGAAAGCAAAGAAGTTGTCGATGACGTCAGAACTAAATTACTTGTGCATGAAAGAAAAGGATAAACGATGCGAGCGCAAAGCGCGAGCTGTTTCTCGACTCTTCTTTCCCATCCACATGTCAATTACCCAAAATACATGTGCATAAATGCAAACACTTATACATACTTAATTTGTGTTCACACATACATATGTAAAATTATATACAACCAATAGCGTGGTTGATTGGCATGCATGAATGCAGGTATTTACTAGATTTCTAATATAGACATATTATTATTATTATTTAATAATTTATATATTGACTTTTTATTAAATAAATATTAATTTAGATTTCACGATATATTATGAGCTATCATATCGATAGCTTTTAATATATATTAAACATATCGATATATATTTCATATGTTTTGCATATAAATTATATTAATATGTGTAAATTATATTATATCCCCACGTCTATTGAAACTATGTTTGAAAAAAATGTACTAACATTTCTTCTACTTTGTTTTTTTTAATATATGTATATTTTGTATGTATATTAGATTCTATAGATCATTATTATAAATTTAAGGTTTCGCGCACTTTTTAATTGCGGCGATAAATTATTGGCAACGTATCAAAATTGTTGCAAGGTGGCAGCGCGCTTCAGTGTTATGTTAATTTGTAGTTTGCGATTGGCGTGTTCGGTGTCGTCGTCGATTGTCGATTATCATTTGTATTTTCGATATTAAATATAAAATAATATATAATTAATTCGCGTGTTCGTGATACATTTAACATTTAATGCAAATTAATATAAGTCGAGTATATAATAAGTAAATCCTCGTGTGTGACGTTAACGGAATATTTTTTATGCGTGTGAATGATTGCGCCCTGTCCGGAACGTGGCGCGCAATTTTAGAAAAGTGCGGTACACAGCGTAACGTATTTTTGTGCATGCATACATATATGTGTATAGACTCTTCTGAAGTGTGTGTGATTGTACGTGAACATCGGTATCGGTTCGTTTCCGCGATTCAAATTGGAATTTTCGCTGGAATTTCTTGCAGGTTTAATTTATTATTTCTTTGATTTATATTTATTCTTTTTCCACATTTTGTTTATTTTTATTTTCCTTATTAAATTTTATTATTATTTGTTCTTTCATTAGATATTTATTTTCATTTATAATATAATTATTTTAAATAATATACATATATTTATTTAAATATATGAATATAATTATAATATATATATATCTATTTAAATATATGAATATATTTATATATATAAATAAATATACTAACTTTATTTTATATATATAACTATATATTAATTTTTGATAAATATATATTCAAATTAAATTAATTTATAAGAATTTTATTTTTAACATACCTATATATTATTTTAAAACTTATATATTAGAAGATGCCTAGACTTAAGAGATAGTCAGCTTGCAATAGGAGTCAAACACAGCGAAAAAGAAATCGTTTGAATAGGTCAGATATAGACTTTTCTGAGCAGGAACGCGTAAATAATCTAGAGGCACATAGAGAACGTAGGCAAAATTTCGAATTTAGGGAAGCTGAAAGGGTTAGAGATAGTCAACAGCATCGAGTCCGCAGAAGTAATAGAACATTTAGGGCCGTTGAGCAATTACCGGACACAATTCGTCACACTACTCTTCGGGCTTCTTCGCCAATCAGATTACAAGAACAACTTGCTGACACTTCGCGTCGTTCGAGGCGCAGGCGAGATGCTGACCTTCGATCTCAGGAAAGAGAGCAGGATGCAGTTCGTCGCCGTGTACGTCGCAGTGATTCTGCAATTAAAACAGACGAACAACTTGCCAACACTTCGCGTCGTTCGAGTCGCAGGCAAGATGCTGAGTTTCGATCTCAGGAAAGAGAGCAGGATGCAGTTCGTCGCCGTGTACGTCGCAGTGATTCTGCAATTAAAACAGACGAACAACTTGCCAATACTTCGCGTCGTTCGAGTCGCAGGCAAGATGCTGAGTTTCGATCTCAGGAAAGAGAGCAGGATGCAGTTCGTCGCCGTGTACGTCGCAGTGATTCTGCAATTAAAACAGACGAACAACTTGCCAACACTTCGCGTCGTTCGAGTCGCAGGCAAGATACTGAGTTTCGATCTCAGGAAAGAGAGCAGGATGCAGTTCGTCGCCGTGTTCGACGAACTGATCATTCAACTAGAAATGCCGAACAACTTGCCAATACTTTGCGTCGATCGAGGCGCAGGCAATGTCCACAATTCAGGTCCAACGAAAGCGGACGAGATGCTGTTAGAAGGGCGATTCAGCGACAAAATCAGGAGACGCGAATTTTAGAAAGGGCAATAGATAGAAGTCAAAGGTCTCAGGTTAGAAACAATCCTATTCGTAGGATTGTTGAGCAGGCACGCAATACTAGTGCACGCCGCAGTGCTCGAATTCGAGCTCAACGTGAGGCCTTTGAAGCCCATAGGAATATGTCGCAAAGAGTGAGTCTATATAGAAGTATTTGCACCAATAGGATAGCAGAGAATAGGAGAAACGCGTCCCGCAATAGAGTGGACCGTGCGAATACCCTTCCAGATGATAGGATATCGCAGGTTAAAACTAGTTTAGATTGCCTAATAGCCAATTTTAATAAGACAGTCAAGCAGGGACCCGATCAGGTTTGCATATGTTGCAAAGGTTTGTGGTTTCCGCATCAAGTGGACAAAATTTCGCGTGAGGTCATAGAGGAAAAGTGTAGTGAGGCAGATAGTGTTGATATTTTGTATCTTTCCTCTATGTTTCCATCCCATAATAATAGGTTTAGCTTTTGCAAAACCTGCAGCCGCAGTATTAAGTCAGGAAAAAACCAAAGGCTTCTATTACAAATGGCCTAAATTTTCCGGAGCTTCCGGAATGCCTGGAAGGCTTGACGCCTCTAGAAGAAAGGCTGATTTCTCCCCGTCTTCCTTTTATGATCATAAAGTCTCTTGGATATGGACGTCAAAGTGCCATTAAAGGAGCAGTGATCAATGTGCCAATTCCAGTTGCAAATGTTGTAACTTCCCTTCCCAGGGCATTTAATGAAGCCGAAGTAGTTCAGATTCATCTTAAGCGTAGGATGGAGTATAACCATGATTTCATGGCTGAAACCATAAGGCCCTCAAAGATAGTTGATGCAATTCGGTATTTAGTGAACACAGAACTTTATAAGAAGCACCAGGTTACTATCAATGAGCAGTGGTTGTCTTCTTACTCAGCTGAGACTGTACCATTTGTTGCGTCAGCAGACGACAGGGACATTGTGTGTCAAATGTTAGAAAAGGCAGCACAACCTAATGAGCATAGAGTAGTAGAAGAAGAGCTAGAGTTGAATCCAGGAGGTCAAGAAACCTTCATGGAAAATGTCCCTGTTGAAAACATAGATATTCTTCGAATTGCTATAGCACCAGGAGAGGGTCAGCGACCTCTTGACATGATAACCGATTGTGATTCAGAGGAGCTGGCTTTTCCCACAATATTTGCAGGCATTAAAAGGAAATGTCAGGAAAGTTTTACAACTATAGTTAGATCAGAGCTTAGGAATTTTGATAGAAGAGGTTGTAGAACTGATAAATTATTTCATAACTTCAAAAAGTTAGAAATGATTAGCATTAGGAATAGCACATCAATTTGCTTACGTAAGCACTCTGCCACTCAAGGCATTTCGGCTGCTGATGTGCGTAATGATGAAACTTTAAATAGGTTAATACTTCATGATGATGGCTATAGGCTTTCAAAAGGTATTCGCACGTCTCCTGCTCATTGGGAGGACGAGAAAAAGAAAGTGATGGCTATGATTAGGCAGGTAGGGCTTCCAACTTTTTTTATAACATTTTCCGCAGCGGAAACTAGGTGGCCGGAGCTTTTAGTCTTGCTATGTAAAAATGTAGACAAGCTAGAAGTATCCGAAGAAGAAGCGTTAAATTTGGGGTTTAATGAGAAAGCTCGTCTCATTAGAGCAGACCCAGTGACCTGTGCCAGATATTTCGATTTTCGATATAGACAGGTTTTAAAACTGATGAAAAAGGAAGGCGGTGTCTTTGGTTGTCACCAGGTCATCAAGTTTTATTGGCGAGTGGAGTTTCAGCAAAGAGGCTCTCCACATATACATGGCATGTTCTGGCTGAAAGACGCCCCAAAGCTCGACCTAAAGAATGAGTCCACATTTATGCCTGTGAAGTCCTTTATTGATCAGTTTATTACTTCTGATTCTAGTTGCCCGGACGTTGCTCCATATTTGGAGTATCAACTCCATAGTCACGGGCACTCTTGCAGGCGAGAAATTAGGTCAAAACAAATTTGTAGATTTGGTATCCCATACCCTCCCATGCCTCAAACAGAAATTCTTCTCCCTTTAGAAGAAAATGCTCCAAATTTGGCCGAGCATCGTAGGAATTTCGAAAAATTCAAAGTCTGCTCGACTTCCCATTTGATCGTGAAAGCGTAGAAAATTTTAACGATTTTAACAACTTTTTGTCCCACGATCAACGTAACCTTAGTTATGAGGGCTACATTAATGCTGTAAGATCAAGTATAAAGAAACCAAAAGTTTTTTTGAAGCGATCTTTTGCAGCAATCAAGCTTAACGCTTATAACAAGCACCTCCTTTTGTTGCAGCGAGCAAATATGGATATTCAGTTTATTTTAGACCCCTATGCTTGCTGCAGCTACGTCGTTAATTATATTAACAAGTCTCAGAGAGGTATCTCAATGTTGATGCGTGAGGCAATCAATGAGTTTAAAGACAATAACAATGTAACTATTAAGCAAAAGTTACAACATTTAGGTAACAAATTTATATTTGGCACTGAGATATCCGCTTTTTATAGCTACTGCAAATCAGAACGAGGAGCTCGCCAAGAAAATGCAGATGACTTTGACGATGATGTGCCTAGGGCTTCTGAATCAATAGTTTACGCTCTTCGCGATAATAGTGGCTTCATCAGAAAGAGGACCACTGCGTGCATAATTAGGTATAGGAGATTTAATGTCAATACAGAAACAAGTGACTATTTCAGAGAGCTAAAAATGCTTTACGCCCCATGGCGAGATGAGCATTTGGATTTAGTCACACATGACTGTGAATTGTTCTGTAGGGAAAATTCGGAGTTAGTAGAGAACAATCGCAGAAAATATAATTTACTAGATGATAGGGAACTAGAAGATGCTCTGAGCCACTTAACAGAGGAAGCAGAAAATGAGAATAATCAAGTAGGAGAACAGGAAGTGGTAGATGATGGCTTCACAGTTTTAGGATTGCCTGAAATAGATCCACATCTAAATGTTTTAAATGTGGATGGAAATATTGATATGAATGATGAAGATAGTAATGTCCGTTTTATCAAGCTTCCAGCCTTAGTTTCTCAGGAAAGCTTAGCTAATATAGTTAGATCTCTTAATTTAAAGCAGAAGCTATATTTTACACATGCTTTGCATAATGCCAAAATCAATACAGTCTTTTATGAATTTGTTGGAGGCGGCGCCGGAGTCGGAAAGAGTCGACTTATATCAGCAATTTTTCAGTCATTATCCGTAATGTATAACAGTATACCAGGAGCTGATCCGACATCTGTTAAAATCCTCTTATGTGCACCAACAGGAAAAGCAGCATTCGGAATTAGTGGTTCGACACTGCATTACATGTTTTCACTTCCTGTTAATCAATCTCGCTCAGCACCTCTAAGGGCCTTAAGCCATGATTTAGTTAATAGCCTTCATTCAAGGTTAATCGATCTTAAATTAATTATTATTGATGAAATATCAATGGTTAGCTCTCTAATGTTTTCTTATTTAGATTCTCGTTTGAAGCAAATTTTCAAAAATACTTCTCCTTTTGGTGGTGTTTCTATCATCGTATTCGGTGATCTTAGACAGTTACAGCCCGTAGGAGGTAGTTGGATTTTCGATCCAAATACCACTGACCCTTACCATGAAATATTTGGTACGTATCTCTGGGACCTTTTTTTGTATTTTGAGCTCACAGAGATAATGCGTCAACGTGACGATCAGCTTTTCGCTTCTGCCTTAAATAATATGGCATCGGGTTGTATGACAGCCGATGATATTGTCCTTTTCCAATCTAGAATATGCGAACCATCGGCAGTGCCCGATGATGCAATTCATCTGTTTAGTAATAATAATGAGGTTGATTTATTTAATGTAACGAAACTTAACTCAATTGCTACTGAGCAATTTTTCTCTACTGCTGAAGATTTTATTAAGGCGGGCCATTTGGAACCAGCTAGGAAACAAAGAATATTAGAAGAAGTGAAGGGTTTTAAAACTTCCGCTACACAGGGACTCTGTACGTCTCTTCTCCTAAAAAATACTGCCAAGTACATGATGACGGTCAATGTAGACACAGGGGATGGATTAGTAAACGGGGCATCAGGTGTGTTGATGCAAATAGATTTCAATACATACAACACTCTCAAATTTTATTGATGAAATTTACAGAGGAAACTGTAGGAGAATCTGCGCGTTCGAAGTGTACACACATCGTACAGATCCTTCATGGACTCCTATTCAGAAAATTGTTCGCAGTTTTCAATATTCAAATAACGCACAAATTAACATTGACCGTAGGCAGTTTCCAATTGTGCCTGCTGAAGGCATCACAATTCATAAGAGTCAGGGAGCTACGTATGGCAAAGTGGTAGTCCCTGCTAATTCCAGAATGCACCGTGCTGCATTATACGTAGCTTGCAGTAGAGCAACTACTGCTTTAGGATTATTCATTATTGGGAATTTTGTTCCTCCTAAGTCTCCCCAAAATAATGATAAAGTGAAAGCCCAATTGAAGAAATTGCGGACTGAAAAACTACTGTGTACTCATTACGATTATTTAATTAACAGTTCTGCCCTTAACATTTTCTTCCATAATACGAGGGTCGTTTGATAAGTCCGTGACTTTTTGTATTTGCCGCGCACCTGCTCTAAATACAACACTGCTCCTGTCAGCAGTTATCGATTAACAGCTGACTGTAAAATTTTGAGAAAGCTGCGTTTCTTAGTTTGCGTTTTATAGGCATTGAAAGCAGACGATCTCGTGAATTTTAACGAAAATGGAAAAAAGTGAATTTCGTGTGCTAATTAAGCATTATTTTTTGCGTAAAAAATCCATCACCGAAACCAAGGAAAGACTTGATAAATATTATGGGGACTCTGCACCATCAATTTCAATGGTTAAGAAATGGTTTACTGAGTTCCGTTGTGGTCGTACCAGTACAAGTGATGCCGAACGTTCAGGTCGCCCAAAAGAGGTCGTCATGCCAGAAATCGTCGACAAAATCCATGGAATGATATTGGATGATCGGAGAATGAAAGTGCGTGAGGTAGCTGAGGCTGTAGGCATCTCAACTGAACGGGTACATCACATTTTACATGAATATTTGGACATGAAAAAGCTTTCCGCGCGATGGGTGCCGCGATTGCTCACACACGACCATAAGCGCAACCGTGTGACCATTTCAAAGGAGTGTTTGGCGATGTTCAACCGCAATCCAAACGAATTTTGCGCCGTTTCGTTACCGTAGACGAAACATGGATCCACCACACCACACCAGAGACCAAAGAACAATCAAGACAGTGGGTTTCTCCGGGTGAACGTGCACCAAAGAAGGCCAAGGTGGGTCTGTCGGCCAACAAGGTCATGGCCACAGTTTTTTGGGATGCACAAGGTATCATTCACATCGATTACCTTGAAAAGGGTAAAACGATCACCGGCGAATATTATTCAGAGCTTTTGGACAGATTCGATATTGATTTGAAGCAGAAACGACCGCATTTGGCGAAAAAAAAGTGCTGTTCCATCAGGACAATGCACGGGTGCACACGTGTAGTCAGCATGGCAAAATTTCATAAATTGGGCTACGAACTGCTACCCCATCCAGCATATTCTCCAGATTTAGCCCCCTGTGACTATTTTTTGTTTCCAAACATGAAGAAATGGCTCGGCGGTAAGAGATTCGGGTCAAATGAAGAGGTCATCACAGAAACAAACGACTATTTTGAGGGCCTTGAGAAAACCTATTATTTGGAAGGAATAAAAAAAATATGGAAAAACGCTGGACTAAATGTATAGAGCTAAAAGGAGATTATGTTGAGAAATAAAACGCTTCTTTGACGAAAAAAATATATTTTATTCAAAAAGTCACGGACTTATCAAACGACCCTCTCTAGAGCTTGAATTCCCATCTTGAAGATATTCGATCGGACAAGCTGATGCTTCAGTCATCAATATTATGTTTCGTGGAAACTTCCATAAGCAATGAAACTGTAGAAATACCTGGGTTTACTATTGTGGTTCAACTTGAATCAATTAGGCCTTTAACAGGCATCATAATTTATGTAAAGAGCGGGCTGGTAGAAAGATTTCCCCCCCCTGGCGGGGTAGAAAAACTTTTGGCTCAGTAGTTTTTGAGTTCGGCATATTTAGGTTTGATGCCATAAGTTTTCTTATATTATATAAAAGTCCAGACTTTCCTCTGTCCACATTTAAAATAGAATTTGAGGAGATAATTCATCAATTTTCTCGTTTAGGTGATTTAGGGGATAGCTTGCTAGTTTTAGAAGATTTTAATTTGTGCCTCAAAACCTTTAACAGGTGTAAGAGTATTTATAATTTTTTGATTAGCAAAGGATTAAGGAGTTTGTTAGATTTGAAAACGTCCACTACCAATATGGATACACATATTGATTGGGCGTTTTCAAATATACTAGATAATGAAAAGATTAGTGCTAGTACTTTTGAGGTTTTGCATAGCCATCACACTGGGATATCTGTTAGTATTCAGGCATGAGTTTGTAATGTTTGGAATAGGTTAGAAATTAAGAAATCTAAATGACAGGATATATGTAAATATGTATGTAGGCATATTTTAATAATTTATATTTAATTATCTAATAGTTAAGTATAACCATTGAATGGAAAATTGGTTTGATAATTATTATTATTTTTTTATTTTTATACCCTTGGACCTTGTTATCGATATTAACCAATTTAAAATTTATAAAGAAATACCGATATCTACTGCTCACACCGATTTAGGGAATTGCGGCGATAAATTATTGGCAAAATATCGAAATTGAAGCAAGGTGGCAGCGCACTCCAGTATTATTATTAATTTATAGCTTGCAATTAGTATTATACAATTAAATACTTTTTATGGCAACATACGTCCAAGGGTATCCTACTGTCGTGTGCAACTCGACTGTTGCTCTTGTTTTTTATTAATCTTATGATTAAAAACTATGAAATGAACTTTTTGTAATATTAGACGTGCAAAAGCGAAATGTCAAAATACTTATGCCGTCCATTGAACTGCCATATATTTAGTATAAATTACAAAAAAAATACTAAATGGATACGAAATATCCCAAATTGTTATTTCGTTATGTTATTACATTGTATACTACAAATTTAAAATAAAATACCTAATTGTATCCTCTACTTTCTGAATTAATTTAAAAATAAAGAAAAACATTACCATGACAAAATACTTTTGCCGACGTGTGTATCTGCACCAGTTCTTCGCCGTCCGCGATGTAATTGACGATTGGCAAGTAGCGATTGTACGTTTTGCGGAAACTTTGTCGTCGTCTTGTTTATAAACCAATGTTGGGTTTTGTTGTTGTCCACGAAGTTGTTGTTCCGTTTTTTTTAAGTCCATGTCATTCTGTGCGAACTGTTGTGACGTCATCGACCATTTGACTATTTGTTGACCATTGAAGGGAATAAAAATTACATAATTTAAAAAATTAAATATATCAAATAATAATGAATAAAAGTGAGCTATGTTCCGGACTAATGTGGCCAGTGAAATCGACATGTGAAATGTTTTTGTTGATTTTCATTAAATAAAATTTAAACGTTCAATAAATATTAGAATTTGTTTGTCTTAAAAATAAATAAATCAAAATAAATGAAACCAAATTGAGGAACAACTATTTCTAATTGAAATTTTATTTAACATGATATTAGCAAACGCTGTGGAACATGAGAATCGAACTCGCACCACAACACACACAAGCCTTCAAAATTCCGTCGGCCGCTCTAACCACTCAGATATTGGCTTTTCTCTTGTATAGGTGTTACGGTTGCATGTTGAATCATTTCATTTCCCACCGGCCGCTGGCAAATACAAAGTTTTATTGCTGTGTGTCTGTGTACTGTATATACGTTCAAAACGAATTTAATTCTTATCATATCTTTCTTATTTATGTGCATACAGATATAATGGATAGGTCATAAAAACTTTTAAAACCAGTCGAACGCTACAGTCAGGTGCTGACTGTAAAAGGCTATGTAATACAAGTTTGTATTTGTATTTATTATATTTGAAGAAAGTAATTTAATTAAGTTGAATATTATTATTATTATTATTTTATGGCTAGCTCGAGGTAAAAATCAAGTAAAATAAATAAAATTTGTTTGTATTTTCTTACTATTCCGATATATTTCGGCTACACTGCGGTAACCGTCTTCAGGAGTAAAACAAAAAAATACATAATGGGATTTTTAAAAATATCTTTTTAAAAACTAAATAGAACAATACTAAATTACATACAATTATTTTTGACGTCTGCTCTTGCGGGCGCGGAGTTCCTAACTGGCTTAATAAGTAAAGGTCTGTATATGTGAGCGCAAGTTTCTGTGTCCGTTTTGCAGCTTAATCTATCTTGTGTTGGTGTGTTTATTAGTTAAAGAGTGTCTTATTGTTGTGGGTCGTCCCTACTAGGGAATAGGGAAATATTTCCAAACTTCACTTGGTGCCATGGTTAGCAGAAATATGCAAGTGAGTGTAGGTGTGAATCAAGCAGCAAACGTTTTACAAGTAAAATTAATATGAGGAAATAAACGCCGCGACGGCTGCGGCCGCTGCGGATGACTTCCAAGAATTTGTCGCCTCATGCGTCTGTCGCCTTATGCTGCTCGGCAGCAAAAATCAGAAGTAGCAAAAAGTCGAAAGCACCGACTTACGCTGCTGCGACTGTTGATCAGCAGCAATAGCAACGAAAATCAAAAGCAGCAAACAGTCGACAGCGCCGACTTACGCTGCTTGGACTGTTGATCAGCAGCAATAGCAACGAAAATCAAAAGCAGCAAACAGTCGAAGGCGCCGACTTATGCTGCTGCGACTGCCGACGACTTTCGGAAGCAGCGACTTACGTCTACGATCAAAAGCAACAGCAAAGCAGAAAGCAAAAAAACGAAAAACGCCGACTGCTGCTGATTTTTGATATTCGTCGATGCGTGATTTTTACTTATGCTTTGACTGCGACTTCTGATTTTTCAGAAGCAGAAGCAGAAGCAGAAGCAATTGTTCACTTTCTGATATCGCTCGCAGCAGAAGCAGTGAAAAGCAAAAATATTGCGACTTCTGCTAATTCGACTGCAGCTTTTCAAACACTGGTCCCTAGTCTCGTTTAGCTTTTCTATGTTCCGACTTTTCGCCAAACTCATTTTATTTGCTATGTCCGGGTAAAGTTTTTCCCTAAAGTCATTCAGTTGACTGAGATACTCATGTTGATCGTTAAACTCAATATTCTTATTAAAGGAATGCGTTCTACCTGAAAACAATTCAAACGGTGTGAGCTTAATTGCTGAATGAATAGCATTGTTATACGTGATTAAGGTTTCTGTTAATATACTATCGTATTCTATCTGTAATCCTTCTGACTTTTTCTTCTCTACTATTATCCTGTAAATTTCTGTTAGGGTGGAATGTAAACTTTCCTCCGGTGCATTGCTCGATGACTGTTGGAAAGATGTCATGTGCAATTCGATCCCGTATTGTTTACAGAAATCTTTGAACAAGTTTGAATGATATTCGGCTCCTTGGTCGCAAACTATCTTCATTGGAATACCGAAATATTGTTTGAACTGTTGCATCGATTTTACAATGTTTATACTGTTTCTAGTGGGGATCATATACGCCGCAGCGAATTTGGAAAATTTATTTGTTACAGTCATTACAAATCTTCCGTTGATTGTATATAAGTCCCCGTGTATAATTTGCTTTGGTGTTACGGGAGTTTCTGTCTCTAGATATTTAATTTTGAGTGGCAATCAGTCGTACTTAAGTTGCTTACATGTGTTACAGTTATTTTTCGCTTAAATAATCATTATTATTTCGAACATAAGTTGGATATAAAAATTCATTTATAGGCTTTTCCGAAACAAAAAAATAAATAAAATTTAAAGTGTCCCCGGCTGAAGCCACCATCGATTCGTGATCGTTTACATTTACGTCTATTTGTACCCTACTTAATGCGTCCGCTACTACGTTCTGAGATCCTTTCTTGTAAATTACCTTTTTTTTTCCCTTTTAATTGTCTAGTCAAAGGTTTAGTAATCCTTGCAAAATCTCTTCTATAGTACCTTAATAGTCCAAGGAACGATTTTATTTCCTTTTTTGTTTGTGGAATAGGGAATTTTTTAATTGATTCAATCATTTTGGGGATGGCTTTGATCCCCCAAGCTGTAACTATGTGTCTTAAATATTCAATTTCCTTCTTTAAAAAATCTGAGATTTCTATCTGAAGTTTTAAATTAATACACTTAATACACTGTCCATCACTCTTTGGAATGTAGCCGGGGCATTTGATAGTCCGAACAGCATCATAGTGAATTCGTAATGGCATCCGACTGGTGATACCCGCTGGGCAGGTCCAATGCGGAAAAATATTTTGCACGGCCGATCTTGTTTAAGACATCGTTGATCGCTGGCTTTGGGTACTTCTCTTTGACCGTTTCCTCATTCAGTTTACGAAAATCTACAACCGTACTCCATTTTGGCTCTCCAAAGGCGTCCAATTTCTTTGAGACGAGCCAAACCGGTGCGCTCCATGGCTATTTCTAATAATGTCTTGTTCTAACAGTTTCCAAGTTTGTTCCGTAATTTAAATTTTCTCGCATTGTGCCTGTTTAAAAGGTCTAGCATAAATTGGTATCTCATCTGTAGTGGGAATGTCATGTTTAATCTGATTCGAAAATGAACGTTTATCTGACCCATTATGAAATATTTTAGGGAACTCAAGATAAAACTTTTTCAGCTCCGTTTCCTGCTCCTGATTCAGATGATCGATACGAAGTTTTGTAAAATCGACTTTCTTAGTCGGTTGATCACCGCTAACAGCTATAATTACGTTAGCCTCTATAATGAATTCCTTGGGCCACTTGTGTACTATCAGTGGCAAATCCAAGTATATTATTTGCTGCTCCTCATTGACATTTACAACTTCCGTAAAACTAACATTGTCTTTCGCTTGGTTTAAACCCTCTGTCATTATTACATTTTTCAAAATTTGGACTTCCCTACACAAAAACTCCCCCCTACGTTTACGGGGAGGGCTACTACAGTTTTGGTTTGTGGTTCTAGAACGTACGTGGTCTTGTTCTGTTTCAGCCTGATCGGAATTTGGGCAGTGTCTGTTTGTAACAAACGATTTTCCAAGTCAAAAATAACTTTTAATTTAGATAAAATATCGATTTCAAAGTTAAGTTAAGTTGGAACTATAATTGGAATGATTGTTCCCGTTATTATTATAAGAAGTTCCTTTGTTCTGTCCTTGGTCCGAGTTATTACCTCTCTTTACCTGTCTTGGGTTTTTGATTCTCGCATTCTTCTCTTTCTATCCTGAAAAAACAACTCCCTTTCTTTGAGAGCCTCTTCATATGCTTCTTATATTGTTTTAGGTCTTAACGCCCTCACAAGTGCACCCATGGGTTCTCTAAATCTTGTTACAAACACGTCTAAACACAACTTGGTATATAAGGTGAAATTCGTCTTTGGACGAGTCAAACTTCTCCTGTAGAACTCCGTCCCCAGAGCCTCTTCCTCCCCGGCCCGTCCCCCATTCCCCTCTCCAACCATTCCCCCCCCCTTCCAGCATCCCTCCGGAAGCGTCAAAGGTGGCCCCTACCTATGCGACAGCAGTGGCTGCCGCCCCGGTAGCGTCCACCAGTGCTGCGGCCGCAGTGGCGCTGAAAGCCCCACCCCCAAACCCCCGACCCCATAGAGTGCTCCAGGCGAACCTGCACCACGCCAGAGGAGTGTCAGCCACCCTGTGCAGGGTCGTCTCTAAAGAGTAGATTGACCTGGCTTTCGTCCAAGAGCCATGGTTAATAGGTGGCCTCGTCCGTGGACTATCATGCGGATCATGTAAGTTATTATATGACCGTATGGGAGGTACCCCTCGCACTGCTATACTGATCAATAACAGTGTGAGACACTTTCCTTTAACCAACTTCATTCACAGAGACCTGGTGGCAACGGCTATGGAGGTAGCCACTGCTGATGGCGTCCGGGAAGTGGTGATCACCTCTGCTTACTTCCCGGGCGATGTGGATGACGTACCCCCCGCAGAGGTTCAGCGGCTTGTGGGATTCTGCCGCCTTCACAACAAGCCGCTCGTGATTGGGTGTGATGCCAACGCCCATCACACAATCTGGGGGAGCAGCGACGTCAACAAACGCGGTGAGTCTCTCCTTGATTATCTAATTTGTTGTCATTTAGAAATAGCGAACGACGGGTGTAAACCGACGTTTATTAATTCTATTAGGGAAGAGGTATTAGATCTCACCCTAATAAGCAACTCAATTGCGGGTTCGCTTATAAACTGGCGGGTCACAGACGAAGGCACCTTGTCGGACCATCAGCACATCAGGTTCGACCTTCCTGGCCAAGTCGAGATCCGCCAGAACTCCTTTTGTCCTAAAAAGACAAATTGGGAACTCTTCAAAGCCTCTGTGGCTTTGAAAGCAGACCTGTTGATCAGCAATCCTAACTCTGTCAGTGAGATAGAACTTCCTGCCAACCTGCTCCAAGATGTGCTTATTACGTCCTTCGAAGCCAGCTCAGTTCGGAAGACACTAACGGTCAACCGTAAAGTTCCTTGGTGGAACGAAGAGTTGGTTGCTCAAAGAAGGAAGGTTAGAAGCCTTTTCAACAAGGCCAGATCTAACCGTATAAGTTGGGACGTCTATAGGGACGCTCTCACAAACTATAATAAGAACATTAGACGCTCCAAATGCGATACGTGGCGCAGCTACTGTGGTAGCATAGAATCTTTGCCAGAGGCAGCGAGACTCCACGCCAAAGGATCGTCTAATGGTATAGGGCTTCTAAAAAGAGCAGATGGCTCTTTCACTCAAGATCGTAGGGAAGCACTTGAACTTTTACTACAAGTTCACTTCCCAGGTTCCGTGGCCAACCCAGATCTATCCAGTCACGTTGACGCCACCTGGTCACCTGACTCACGTGGAACCAGTTTATCTGGTACCATCTTCGATCCTGAAAAGGTCAAATGGGCTGTAGATTCCTTCGCTCCCTTCAAAGCCCCAGGGGGTGAACAAATCTTTCCAGCCCTTCTCCAAAACAGTCTGGATCATATCCTCGATCCACTGGTCGGCCTTCTTAGAGCCAGCCTCACGTGGGGACACATACCCAACTCTTGGAGGAGAGTCAATGTGGTATTCATCCCCAAACAGGGGAATCGTCCTCTTGACCAGCCTAAGTCCTACCGGCCGATCAGCCTTACCTCCTTTCTGCTCAAGACTGCGGAAAGGCTGCTAGACTTGCACATTCGGTGCTCTCTGCAGGAAAACAACCCTCTGCACCCCACGCAGTTCGCGTATATAGCCGGTAGATCGACAGAGGTCGCTCTCCACAAATTAGGGAGTAAGATCGAAAAGGCCTTCGTATCAAAGAACATTGCTCTGTGCTCTTTTCTTGATATAGAGGGTGCTTTCGATAATACCGGCTACGGGTCTATCTCTACTGCCCTTGAGCGCAGGAACATTGCCCGTCCCATAATCCGGTGGATTGACGCCATGCTCAAACACCGGACTATCTCCTCTACCCTGGACACGACGACCTCCCATATTAGTGCGGTAAAAGGGTGTCCCCAGGGAGGGGTTCTATCCCCTTTGCTCTGGTCCCTAGTAGTTGACGAACTACTAATCATACTCGCAGAACAGGGCGTGGAAGCGATTGGCTATGCCGACACCGTGACAGAGCTGATGCAATCAGCTCTGAACACGGTCAGTAGATGGTGCGATGATGTAGGTCTTAGCATCAATCTTCAAAAGGCAATCATTGTTCCCTTCACTAAGCGTTACTCTATTGACATTGGTCAATTACATATTGGCGGCTCTCCTGTGGAACTTTCCAACGAAGCCAAATATCTAGGGTAACCCTTGATAAGCGACTAAACTGGAACTCCCACCTGCATAACACTCTATCAAAGGCCACTCATGCCATGTGGGCATGTAGAAGGCTTTTCGGTAGAATATGGGGTCTCAAATCCTGCACCATTAGGTGGCTTTTTGAGATGATGGTTAAACCGATCGTAACCTACGCTGCTATTGTGTGGTGGCCCAAGGTTACGCAGGTCACTGCCATCAATAAATGCACGAAAATGCATAGGCTGCTCTGCCTTTCCTTGACGGGTGCACTCCGCACCTGTCCCACTGCAGCAATGGAATCGATTTTGAATCTGACTCCGCTGCATATCCGTATAAAAGAAGTTGCTGCTATAAGCCTTCTTAGAATCAAGCTCCAATCTGGGCTTCTAGCTACCGAGTCTGGGCATGCTAGCCTACTCAAAGATATTCCTGGCTTAGAGATCTGCACTAGATCAGATTCTATGACCAAGGAACTCTTCTTTGTTGCAAAATTTAGAACCCTAATCCCGGACCGCAGGGTTTGGGATGCTGGCAACCCCATCAGAGACCCAAATGGTATACATTGGTACACCGACGGGTCAAAGACTGAACAGGCGGTTGGAGCTGGGATACATGGTCCCAACTCCAGGACCTCGATTGCTATTGGCAACTGGCCCACAGTTTTCCAATCAGAGGTTCACGCCATTGAGTTCTGCTGCCGTCTTATCCTTGAGAAGGGGACTAGAGGAGCGAAAATATACATCTTCTCGGACAGCCAAGCGGCCATACTAGCCCTCTCCTCAAAAAGAGTAGGCTCGCGTATGGTGGCTGACTGCTGGAATTGTCTCCAGAGGCTGTCAATAAGGAATAAAGTCACCCTAATTTGGGTACATGGGCACTCTGGCTTCCAGGGCAATGAGCTGGCGGACGAACTAGCGAGAGCTGGGTTATCAGCCACCTTGCTCGGCCCCGAACCCTTCTGTGGCGTGGGGTGGTCTACTATCTCCTCCCTTGTGAAAACCTGGGCTGGAAGATTGACTGAACGCTACTGGTTCTTCCAACCAGGGATGCGGCAGGCTAAAGAGCTTACCAATCCCAAAGTTGATCGAAGGACCAAGCTACTCTCCAGGAGAGACCTCTATCTCCTTGTTGGCTACCTAAGTGGCCACCACTTGGTGAACTACCACCTCAAAAAAATGCGTTTGTCCTCGGACGCGGAGTGCAGGCTCTGCAAAGAGGACGATGAAACTACTAAACACATTCTATGTGACTGTCCGGCCTTGGTATGGACTAGGAGGAAACATCTGCACGTGGAAATCGCAACTCCAGAGCAGATTGTCCGTTCCTCGACGAAAGATCTGTTATGCTTCATTAGGGAAGCAGAACAGCTTTTGTCATGACAGGGAGATCATTCTGGGTACAAAAGATCATATTGGTCGCAGTGCCTCGCGCTTTCTCCGCTGGGAGACTCCCTCTTCTATAATAATAATAATAATAATCCTGAAAAAACAACTCCCTTTCTTTGAGAGCCTCTTCATATGCTTCTTATATTGTTTTAGGTCTTAACGCCCTCACAAATGCACCCATGGGTTCTCTAAATCTTGTTACAAACACGTCTAAACACAACTTGGTATATGATTCCTTTTTCGCTCTAATTATGGGCTGTTCCCTTTCTCTAGTCTCAATGATCGCTTACATCTTCAAATAGCGAAGTCAGGGACAAATTGTTCATGTTTAAAAGGTGAAGTTCCTGTAATAGGGACGATTCTTCCCTCTTGTCTGTTAATTAAAAGGAACACCTTTTACTATCAGTACTTCGTTTGCTTTAACCTCAACCCTCAATGGACGTACGAAGTATGGTCCGCATGGGAGTGTTGGGAGTGTTGGATGTATTGAAATCTATTTGCATCAACACACCTGATGCCTCGTTTACTAATCCATCCCCTGTGTCTACACTGACCGTCATCATGCACTTGGCAGTATTTTTTTGAAAGAGACACACAGAGTCCCTGTGTAGCGGAAGTTTTAAAACCCTTCACTTCTTCTAATATTCTTTTTTTCCTAGCTGATTCTAAATGGCCCGCCTTAATAAAATCTTCAGCAGTAGAAAAAAATTGCTCAGTAGCGATTGAGTTAAGTTTCGTTACATGACATAAATCTACCACATTATTATTACTCAACAGATGAATTGTATCATCGGGCACTGCCGATGGTTCGCATATTCTAGATTGGAAAGGGACAATATCATCGGCTGTCATACAACCCGATGCCATATTATTTAAGGCAGAAGCGAAAAGCTGAATGTCACATTGACGCATTATCTCTGTGAGCTCAAAATACAAAAAAAGCTCCCAGAGATACGTACCAAATATTTCATGGTAAAGGTCAGTGATCGAAAATCCAACTACCTCCTACGGGCTGTAACTGTTTAAGATCACCGAATACGATGATAGAATCACCACCAAAAGGAGAAGTATTTTTGAAAATTTGCTTCTAACGGGAATCTAAATATGAAAACGTTAGAGAGCTAACCATTGATATTTCATCAATAATAATTAATTTAAGATCGATTAACCTTGAATGAAGGGTATTAACTAAATCATGGCCTAAGGCCCTTAGAGTTGCTGAGCGAGATTGATTAACAAGATGTGAAAACATGGAATGCAAGTCGAATCACTAGTTCCGAATGCTGCTTTTCCTGTTGGTGCACATAAGAGGATTTTAACAGATGTCGGATCAGCTCCTGGTATACTGTTATATATTACGGATAATGACTGTAAAATTGCTGATATAAGTCAACACTTTCTGACTCCGGAGTCGCCTTCAACAAATTCATAAAAGACTGTATTGATTTTAGCATTATGTGTGAAATATAGCTTCTGCTTTAAATTAAGAGATCTAACTTTATTAGCTAAGCTTTCCTGAGAAACTATGGCTGGAAGCTTAATAAAACGGACTCTACTATCATCATCATTCATATCAGCAGTTCCATCCACATTTAAAACATTAAGATGTGGATCTATTTCAGGCAATCCCAAAACTGTGAAGCCATCATTTACTACTACCTGTTCTCCTAATTGATTTGTAAGGTAGTTTTCCCTGGCTGAGGTACGCTCGGTCTTGTCCAGGGCCACTTTTACAAATTATTTATAAAAATTGCCGAGACTGTGAGACGGAGAATAGTTCCCCTTGGGAGTGAGAGAGGGGAAAGGGAAAGGGGAATACCCGCACGACGCCTCGATTATACCGAGTCAGATGTCCCTACACGCTGTACGGGTATGTCGAATGTGTGAGGCACGAATCAGCACTCCACGCCCCGTGCACTTTTCAGTCGACATTTCGGCCAGTCTATGAGACCGGACCGCTAACATCGCTGATCTGTGCCTGCTCCAAATGTTGGGCGCAAGTGTGGTGTGGTTGAGCCCGACTACCACACTTTCGCCAAACCTTCGGTTCAGTTGGGGTGTCGGAATACTGATCGTTCCTCTGGAGGTCTGCCCCCGCTGGTGCTCACGCCTTTACAGGCACTGCCATCGACGCCCAACAGCTATGAATCTTTTCCATCTTTTTTCTTTATTTACTTTATAATTTATCTTATTCTATGTCCCTGCCTAGCACCGTAGCCATTTGGCAGGAATTAACTATGCTAATGCTGCGTCGCAGCCCTGATTGCCGACACCAAAATATTAAACCTCGCTCACCAGAAACTCAGTCCCGCTGGGGTCGTCGCTGTCGCTGTCGTTGTGCTTGTTGTTGTTGCCGTCTGTTCTCGGGGATGCTGCCGTTGAGTTTTCTGCCGTATCGTCGTTCCGAACGTTGCTGCTGTTGTGTTGCGGCGGTTATTGTTCCTGCTGTTGTTGTTGACACTTGCACTTGTTACTCGCGCTCGGACTTTTCGCACTTGACCTAGTTTGGCCCTGATCGTCGACTGACTGCCCTCTGTCCTTTGAGTCGTTGACCCGTTGCGATTTTTGGCGCCGGCGACACACTTGTCGCCTGCATCTCTCTCTACTGCATCTTACGGTTGTGTGTGCGTGTGCTATGTGTGAGTGTGTGCGTGTGTTGACGTCGGCATGCGCGTGCGCTCTTTGTTGCGCTCTCGATGTGCGTGCGCTCTCGGTTTTGACGTCGGCAGGCGCGTGCGCTCTTGCCTGTGCGTCTGCGCTCTTTGCTGCGTGTGCGCTCTTGCCTGTGCGTCTGCGCTCTTTGCTGCGTGTGCGCTCTTTGTTATGCGTTCTCTTGCCGATGCGGCTGCGCTTTTTGCTGTGTGCACTCTGTATCGTTGCGTGCGCTCTCTCTGGTGTGCTCGCTCCGGTGTGTTGGTGTGGGTGTGTATCTACTTTGTGCGTGCCCTATTGCCAATTGGCCTACCTTATAACTAATACCTTCGTGGTAAATATTAACATATAATAAATATTATTATTATTTTTGTGGGGCTCGAAATACGAGTCCTCACACCTCCCCCCCCCTATCTTCGCCAACGCTGTAGGACGGAGACGAGTCCTCCTCGACCAATGACCACGCGGAACCGGATGCCGTCGACCCTCAGGGTGAAACGTGACCGGCACGGGGGGGGGGGGCTCGCTGGTCCTGTCGCATGCGCACCTGGTCCAGCAGCATGGGCGGGAGCCTAGGTTCCTTGTCCTGGGGATCTAGTATTCGTCTTCGTAGTCCTTGATCTTCGCTGTTAGTCGTGCCCCTTGATCCTGGTTCTCCCTGTTTCTTGTTATCCTTGAAATTTCCGTGTACTTAATCGTGATCCGTGGTTCCTGCCTGTGGTCTTCGCCCCTTGATTCTTCCTTGTTATTGTTGTATCCTTGAAAATTTTTTTTATTGTGTCCTTGATCGTGATTCGTGGTCCCTGCCTGTGGTCTTTACCCCTTGATTCTTCCTTGTTAATTTCCTGAAGCTTGGTGTCGTTGATCGTTGTCCTTGCTCGTGATCCAAGATTCCTGCCTTAGGTCGTTTCCCCTTGATCTATCCTTATTAATTTCTTGAAGCCTGGTGTCGTTGATCGTTGTCCTTGATCGTGATTCCGTGAATCCTGGCTGTGGTCGTTGCCCCTTGATTCTTCCTTGTTAATTTCCTGAAGTCTGGTGACGTTGATCGTTGTCCTTGCTCGTGATCCAAGATTCCTGCCTCTGGTCGTTGCCCCTTGATCCTTCCTTGTTAATTTCTTGAAGCCTGGTGTCGTTGATCGTTGTCCTTGATCGTGATTCCGTGATTCCTGCCTGTGGTCGTTGCCCCTTGATTCTTCTTTGTTGATTTCCTGAAGCCTGGTGTCGTTGATCGTTGTCCTTGATCGTGATTCCGTGATTCCTGCCTGTGGTCGTTGCCCGCTGATTCTTCCTTGTTATTGTTGTATCCTTGAAAATTTTTTTTATTGTGTCCTTGATCGTAATCCGTGGTCCCTGCCTGTGGTCTTTGCCCTTTGATTCTTCCTTGTTAATTTCCTGAAGCCTGGTGTCGTTGATCGTTGTCCTTGCTCGTGATCCAAGATTCCTGCCTCAGGTCGTTGCCCCTTGATCCTTCCTTGTTAATTTCTTGAAGCCTGGTGTCGTTGATCGTTGTCCTTGATCGTGATCCAAGATTCCTGCCTCAGGTCGTTGCCCCTTGATTCTTCCTTGTTAATTTCCTAAAGTCTGGTGTCGTTGATCGTTGTCTTTGCTCGTGATCCAAGATTCCTGCCTCAGGTCGTTGCCCCTTGATTCTTCTTTGTTGATTCCCTGAAGCCTGGTGTCGTTGATCGTTGTCCTTGATCGTGATTCCGTGATTCCTGCCTGTGGTCGTTGCCTCTTGATTCTTCCTTGTTAATTTCCTGAAGTTTGCTCGTTGTCCTAGGTCCTTGCTCGTGATCCGTGTTGCTGCCTGTGGTCTTCGCTGATGTGATCCTTGATGTCCTTGATTGTTTCCTTGAGGTTGTTGAAATTATTCGTATCCTTGCTCGTGCACTTGATGTTATCGCTGCTGTAGCTCGATGTAGAATGAATCTCTCCTGCCAGCGGCCGGCCTTTTATACCAGATCCGGCGTGAGTTTTACCGTTCGGGTCGGCCTCGGGTCCCGTTACTTTTCTGAGCGGCCCGGACGCACGCGTCAATCTGTCGTCCTGTCGGTGTCTCTATTCGTGTTTCTATTATTTTTTCCTTCCTGGTGTTTCTATTTTTTTTTTTCTCCTGGTGTTTCTATTTGCTTGATGTTTCTATTATTTTTTCCTCCCTGGTGTTTCTATTTTTTTTTCTCCTGGTCCCTGGCATATGGATATCTCCTGGTGCACTATCCCTAGCCTACCCGTTCCTTCCCCTGTCGATCCCTAAACACGTCTTTCACTCCTCTGGTGGTTCTTTAGGCCACCAAGGACACTATTCTCCCGCGTCTCAGAGTCCCTGCTCGGGCGCCATTTGTAAGGTAGTTTTCCCTGGCTGAGGTACGCTCGTTCCTGTTCAGGGCCACTTTTACAAATTATTTATAAAAATTGCCGAGACTGTGAGACGGAGAATAGGTCCCCTTGGGAGTGAGAGAGATGCGTTTCAGTCTCGGTGGGAGGGGAAAGGGGAATACCCGCACGACGCCTCGATTATACCGAGTCAGATGTCCCTACACGCTGTACGGGTATGTCGAATGTGTGAGGCACGAATCAGCACTCCACGCCCCGTGCACTTTTCAGTCGACATTTCGGCCAGTCTATGAGACCGGACCGCTAACATCGCTGATCTGTGCCTGCTCCAAATGTTGGGCGCAAGTGTGGTGTGGTTGAGCCCGACTACCACACTTTCGCCAAACCTTCGGTTCAGTTGGGGTGTCGGAATACTGATCGTTCCTCTGGAGGTCTGCCCCCGCTGGTGCTCACGCCTTTACAGGCACTGCCATCGACGCCCAAACGCTATGTTCTTTTCCATCTTTTTTCTTTATTTACTTTATAATTTATCTTATTCTATGTCCCTGCCTAGCACCGTAGCCATTTGGCAGGAATTAACTATGCTAATGCTGCGTCGCAGCCCTGATTGCCGACACCAAAATATTAAACCTCGCTCACCAGAAACTCAGTCCCGCTGGGGTCGTCGCTGTCGCTGTCGTTGTGCTTGTTGTTGTTGCCGTCTGTTCTCGGGGATGCTGCCGTTGAGTTTTCTGCCGTATCGTCGTTCCGAACGTTGCTGCTGTTGTGTTGCGGCGGTTATTGTTCCTGCTGTTGTTGTTGCCACTTGCACTTGTTACTCGCGCTCGGACTTTTCGCACTTGACCTAGTTTGGCCCTGATCGTCGACTGACTGCCCTCTGTCCTTTGAGTCGTTGACCCGTTGCGATTTTAGGCGCCGGCGACACACTTGTCGCCTGCATCTCTCTCTACTGCATCTTTCGGTGCGTGTGCATTGGCTGTGTATGCGTGTGCTATGTGTGAGTGTGTGCGTGTGTTGACGTCGGCATGCGCGTGCGCTCTTTGTTGCGCTCTCGATGTGCGTGCGCTCTCGGTTTTGACGTCGGCATGCGCGTGCGCTCTTGCCTGTGCGTCTGCGCTCTTTGCTGCGTGTGCGCTCTTTGTTATGCGTTCTCTTGCCGATGCGGCTGCGCTCTTTGCTGTGTGCACTCTGTATCGTTGCGTGCGCTCTCTCTGGTGTGCTCGCTCCGGTGTGTTGGTGTGGGTGTGTATCTACTTTGTGCGTGCCCTATTGCCAATTGGCCTACCTTATAACTAATACCTTCGTGGTAAATATTAACATATAATAAATATTATTATTATTTTTGTGGGGCTCGAAATACGAGTCCTCACAGATTATTCTCATTTTCTGCTTCCACTCTTAAGTGGCTCAGAGCATCTTCTAGTTCTCTATCATCTAGTAAATTATATTTTCTGCGATTGTTCTCTACTAACTCCTGATTTTCCCTACAGAACAATTCACAGTCATGAGTGACTAAATGCAAATGCTTATCTCACCATGGGGCGTAAAGCATTTTTAGCTCTCTGAAATAGTCACTTGTCTCTGAATTGACATTAAATATCCTATACCTAATTATGCACGCAGTGGGCCTTTTTCTGATGAAGCCACTATTATCGCGAAGAGCGTAAACTATTGATTCAGAATCCCTAGGCACATCATCGTCAAAGTCATCTGTATTTTCTTGGCGAGCTCCTCGTGCTGATTTGCTGTAGCTATAAAAAGCTGCAAAATCGGCTAGGCATAAGCTCTCTAAAGCGTCTGGGCGCTGAATATAATGATCTAGAAGTCCTAAGTAAAAAATTTCCCTAGAGTCTTCGGGCAGATTTTGAAGTTGCTGTCTAGATTTCATCATTCTGACCCGTTTTTCTGGAACGTGTGAATTAATATACACACTGGCACTACTGCTGGCGGACAATGCATACCAAAACAGCAGTAGACGGCTTCCTGAGCGGATATCTCAGTGCCAAATATGAATTGGATACCACAATGTTGTAACTTTTGCTTAATAGTTACATTGTTGTTGTCTTTAATCTCATTGATTGCATCACGTATCAACATCGGGATACCTCTCTGAGACTTGTTTATATAATTAACGACATAGCTGCTGCAAGCATAGGGGTCTAAAATAGACTGAATATCCATATTTGCTCGCTGCAACAAAAGGAGGTGCTTGTTATAAACGTTAAGCTTGATTGCTAAAAAAGATCGCTTCAAAAAAACTTTTGGTTTCTTTATACTTGATCTTACAGCATTAATGTAGCCCTCATAACTAAGGTTAAGTTGATCGTGGGACAAAAAGTTGTTAAAATCGTTAAAATATTCTACGCTTTCACGATCAACTGGGAAGTCGAGCAGACTTTGAATTTTTTCGAAATTTGCTCGAAAAGCATTTTCTTCTAAAGGGAGGAGAATTTCTGTTTGCGACATGGGAGGGTATGGGATACCAAATCTACAAATTCGTTTTGATCTAATTTCTCGCCTGCAAGAGTGCCCGTGACTATGGAATTGATACTCCAAATATAGAGCAACGTCCGGGCATCAGCAGTAATAAACTGATCAATAAAGGACTTCACAGGCTTAAATGTGGACTCATTCTTGAGGTCAAGAATGGTCTTTCAGCCAGAACATGCCATGTATATGTGGAGAGACTCTTTGCTGAAACTCCACTCGCCAATAAAACTTGATGACCTGGTGACAACCAAAGACTACGCCTTCCTTTCTCATCAGTTTTAAAACCTGGCTATATCGAAAATCGAACTATCTGGCACAGGTCACTGCTCCAATGAGAAGAGCTTTCTCATTAAACCCCAAATTTAACGCTTCTTCTTCGGATACTTCTAGCTTGTCTACATTTATACATACCAAGACTGAAAGCTCCGGCCATCTAGTTTCCGCTGCGGAAAATGGAAAAAAAGGTGAAAGCCCTACCTGCCCAATCATAGACATCACTTTCTTTTTCTCGTCCTCCCAATGAGCAGGAGACGTGCGAATACCTTTTAAAAGCCTGTAGCCATCATCATGAACTATTAACTTATTTAAGGTTTCATCATTACGCACATCAGCAGCCGAAACGCCTTGAGTGGCAGAGTGCTTATGTAAGCAAATTGATTTGCTATTCCTAATGCTAATCATTTCTTACTTTTTGAAGTTATGAAATAATTGATCAGTTCTACAAGCTCTTCTTTCAAAATTTCTAAGCTCTGATCTAACTATAGTTGTAAAACTTTCCTAACATTTCCTTTTAATGCCTGCAAATATTGTGGGAAAAGCCAGCTCCTCTGAATCACAATCGGTTATTAAGTCAAGAGGTCTCTGACCCTCTCCGGGTGCTATAGCAATTCGAGGAATATCTATGTTTTCAACAGGGATATTTCCCATGAAGGTTTCTTGACCTCCTGGATTCAACTCTACCTCTTCTTCTACAACTCTATGCTCATTATGTTGTGCTGCCTTTTCGAACATTTGACACTCCCCGTCGTCTGCTGACGCAACAAATGGTACAGTCTCAGCAGAGTAAGAAGACAACCACTGTTCATTGATAGTAGCCTGGTGTTCTTATAAAGTTCTGTGTTCACTAAATACCCAATTGCATCAACTATCTTTGAGGGCCTTATGGTTTCAGCCATGAAATCATGGTTATACTCCATCCTACGCTTAAGATGAATCTGAACTACTTCGGCTTCATTAAATGCCCTGGGAACGGAAGTTACAACATTTGCAACTGGAAATGGGCACATTGATCACTGCTCCTTTAATGGCACTTTGACGTCCATATCCAAGAGACTTTATAAAAGACTTATAAAGCCTTTCTAATAGCATCTCGTCCGCTTTCGTTGGACCTGAATTGTGAACATTGCCCGCGCATCCGGTAATTGCTCAACGGCCCTAAATGTTCTATTACTTCTGCGCACTCAGTGCTGTTGACTATCTCTAGCCCGTTCAATTTCCCTAAATTCGAATTTTTTCCTACGTTCTCTATGTGCCTCTAGATTATTAACTCGTACCTGCTCAGAAAAATCTATATCTGACCTATTTAAACGATTTCTTTTTCGCTGTGTTTGACTCCTATTGCAAGCTGACTTTCTCTTAAGTCTAGGCATCTAATATAAAAGTTTTAAAATAATATATATGTTAAAAATAAAATTCTTTTTAATTAATTCAACGAGTCGAAGTCTTTAACGAAGTCAGACGTGTTTTCATCGAGCTCCGTATAAAATCACTTGATTTTAGTGAAGTAAATAGCTAATAACATAAAATAAATAAATAAATCGATAGCGGAAGAGACGCTATTGGCAAAATTGTTAAAAATAAAATTTTTATTAAATAATTTAATTTGAATATATATTTATCAAAAATTAATATATAGTTATATGTATACCATAATATAAAGTTAGTATATTTATTTATATATATAAATATATTCATATATTTAAATAAATATATGTATATTATATATTATAATTATATTATAAATGAAAATAAATATCTAATAATAGAACAAATACTAATAAAATTTAATAAAGAAAATAAAAATAAACAAGAAGAAATATATATAAAAGAAATAATAAATTAAACCTGCGAGCAATTCCAGCGAAAATTCCAATTTGAATCGCGGAAACGAACCGATACCGATATTCACACACAATCACACACACTTTAGAAGAGTCTATACACACATACACGTATATGTATGCATGCACAAATATACGTTACGCTGTGTACCGCATTTTTCTTAAATTGCGCGCCACGTTCCGGGCCGAGCCCAATCATTCATACACATTAAAAAATGTTCCGTTAACGCATAACACTCACACACGAGGATTTACTTATTATACCATATACTCGACTTATATTAATTTGCATTAAATGTTAAATGCACCACGAACACGCGAATTAATTATATATTATTTTATATTTAATATCGAAAATACATATGTTACTCGACAATCGAGAACTTCTTTGCTGGTCGAAGGGTCTAATAACTTCAGTGTTTATTGTCCGATCAGAACGTAAAGAAATGAGTAAATCGTAATGTAAATCAAAATTGGCGGTTTACGGGGACGGTAGGCGTGTTATTCCAAATTGAAAATAAACTTGATCTGCGTATGGTATAGGGATTTTCATGCTAAATTTTGTGTCCCCAGTATATATTATAGTTGTGATGCCACACTGCTTTGGCATCATAGTAATGGGGTTCGCAAATACGAATCATATATGCACGATTTATCTTCAGTTTATTTCTCCATTTAAATTCATTTGTTTTTAGTAGACATAAAACTACTTCTTATCGCTATGACCGCAAAGTTACAAGAGAGCTTTAGAAAGAATACAGCTGAGTTCATTTATGCATCGACACATAGAATGTTAATCCGCTGTTATGACAGCTGTAGCACCGGGTGACTCCGCTCATAATCCGTACATAGTTAATCTAATAACTTCAGTGTTTATAATCCGATTGGATTGCAATTTGGAGGATAAGTTTATATAGCATAAATCTATATATGTGCTAGAGCACCAACGTTAAGAAATGAGTACTTCAAATGTAAATCGCGATGTAAATCGAAATTGTCGGTTTGCGGAGGCGGTAGGCGGTAGTTTAAAAGTAAACTTAATCTGGGTGTCCCAAGCTGGCGGACAGACAGACGGAAATGGCTCAATCGACTCGGGTAGTGATCCTGAGTAAGAATATGTATACTTTGTGGTGTCTACCACGCATCCTTCTGCCCTACCCTTTTCTTTACCATTTTCAATGGTGGAAGGGTATAAAAATAACTATGCTTATGTCAATAAAGAAATGAGTCGGTGTAGCAAACGAACTATATATAGTTTATGGACTCGGAGATGCCTCCTTCTGCCTGTTAAGCATATGTTCGTTCCGACAAATATAATAGTCCATTAATTTTTTTTTTAATTCATGGCCAAAACGGCACACAGAAAAACAAAGAAGATAGAATTAATAAAATAAATGAAACTAGGTTAGATTCATTAAACACTAATCAAAATTTTCTAAAGAAACCAAATAATAAGTGTAGTAGGCTAGAGGATATGTAGATACTATGCACACACATTGTATATAAGTTTGGCATATCAACATTGTAAATAAACATTATACTTAAGTCATTGTTCGCTTTCGGGTGGCGTTCTGTCTATTTCGCAACATCGGCTCTTTAGCGGAGAGAGAGTCAGTCAAATGCTAACACCGAAAACGTCGAGTACAAATAAACGAAGAGAGAGACTAATTTGTGCGTTTGCATTTTACAAAAGAGGGGGATTCATATTACAACCCTACTTAAGAAAAATCTACTTCCTTACGAAGAAGTATCTAATACTAAAAAATAGACGATAAGCATTATCCAAATTTTTTTATCGGCTTTAATTAAGCTATTATCAGACATTTTAATATATAGGATCGAGTATATAGGTTCCTATTCTGCACTTTATATGATACTGACAAGGAAAAAATACAAAACCAATTAAATATCTTAAGCAATAATCTAGTATCCAAAGAAATGAACTTAATCATGTATTTAATAAAGTAAATGAAATAATTAAAGCAATAGAAAACACAAATATTAAAAAAATATAAAAATAACTTACATACTAACATTTTCAACTATCGTGGTGAAGTGATTTGCCTATGTGCTTTTATTATTAGTGCGGTATCTTACTAGTGCTAACCCGGTGAGAAAAAAACTTAAAAGTAGCATACTAATCCTGGTTTATTAGTGAATTCGCTAACAAAAATTTTAATTCTTTTCACTTGCGTGATTTGGCGTCAAGTTTTTGTTTTTGTTTTTACTAATATTCAACCACTCTCCTGCTCTCCCGCTATCCCGCTCACGAAAGTAAATTTCGCTCTCTGAGTAAGTTGTGTAGTGCTTTTGTTGTAGACGTAACAGTTGTTGTTTTGTTTACCTCGAGTGCTCGCTAGATTTGTTTTTTTATTTTCGTTCTCGCTTGCTTGCCTGTTTTCGGCGCTCTAACTGTTTCTTGCTCTCTCAAGAAATTTGTCTTACTTGGTATTTTATTGCTCTCTTCGTTGTCCCCTACAATTCGAAGGCATATCTATTCTATAATCATGGTGTCGTGCTCTGCAGCAAATTGCATATGCTCTTCAGATGCTAATGCGGACTACATTGGTTGCTGGCTCTGTGACAATTTTAGTCACTTAAAATGCTGTGGCCTAACTGTGCGGGTTAGAGACGCCGTCAACGCCAATGTAGGTTTTAAATGGTCGTGTGAAGCGTGCCGTGTGGGTGAATCCGATCTACGGAAAATCCACAATAAAACCAAACTCGGGTTTTATCGGATACGCACAGCTTTCTCTAATCTCCAATCTGCATTTTTGGATGTGGAGACCCAATTCAACCCAATTCAACGCCTTTTCGGCTCTTAGTAAGCCACCTGTTCCTCTTAGTATTCCTTTAGGTTCAGTTACTACGAATCTAAAGACCACAAATCTACCTTCTTGCAAGGCTTCTTCTTCTGATCTTCTAAGTCTAATTTCCCTTATACCGTCTTGCTCTTCTAGATGCACCAAAAAAAAAAAAACCAGTAGCAATGTTACCGCACCGAAACCTCTTGATGCCCCTCTTGTGCCTACTCCCATTACGAGCAATGATAACAACGTAAAGGGTAATGTTCCCGCAATCATGCCTGCTAGTCAGGCACCGAGTATAAAACCTCTGATTGCGATTAAACCCAAAAATTTGGTGTTTATCTCTCGCTTGGCTCCAGACACTACCATAGAAGATGTACAATCGTACATTCTCTAAAGGATGCCTGTAAATGATTTGATTGTTAAAAAATTCAACTTCAAATTAAAGCGCGACATTTCTTCTTTCAAAATTATTCTCCCTGCAGAACAGTTTAAAGACGCTTGCGCAGCTTTTTTCTGGCCGCCCGACCTTATTGTTAAGGAGTTCACTCCAAAACAAAAAAGCCGAACGACCGTCACTCTTCCCACATTGGCCGTTACATCGCCAAGTGGACCTGCAAAGTCCTCAAAAAACTGAAGTTCTCTTCTCTTCATGCTTCTGTAAATGCTAGGGGATACACAAATAATCTTTCTTCCTTAATTCTTTCCTATCAAAATGTTAGAGGACTCTGTAGTAAAATATCTAGTCTTTATCTTCATATTCTTGCCTTTTCTTGCCAAATTATTGCCTTTACCGAAACCTGGTTAAAACCAGAGATTCTAAGCTCTGAAGTCTTTCCAGATAGGTATACAACATACAGGCTTGATCGACCTGACCGACGGGGTGGTGGAGTACTGATTGCAGTAGACTCCTCCATTATGTCGGACCTCTTACAGGCGGAATTTCAATTCGACATTGAATTAATCTGTGTAAAACTACACTTTCCCGGTTTTTTTGTATATAACCTGCTCCTATATTCCGCCGTCATCGGAATTATCAGTCTACTTGAAACATTTGTCTGCAATTCAGACTATTTTTAACCTGTTATCAGACAGAGATCCCTTCATAGTCCTGGGTGACTTTAATATCCCGGAATGTAATTGGACATCCATCGCGGAGGGAAACTTCCTGCTGCCCTCCCGGCAACATGATCTGTTTGACGGTTTGTTTGACATGTCTTTGTCGCAGGTTAATCATGTCAAAAACACTTTAAACAGATCGCTTGATCTATGTTTCGTCTCAGATCCTTCCACGGTGATTTTAGAAAGGGCACAACCCCTTTCCCTACTTGAAGATCCTTATCATCCCACTTTCGATATGAATTACGACTTGGGTATTAGCTTTGTGGATAAAAGTGTAAAGCCGTGCAATCGCGTGCGCTGCTTTAAGAAAGCAGACTTTGAATATTTAAATTTAATTTCATATTGTGATTGGTCTGACTTTTATCTATCAACTGATATGTCAGTGGCTATTAATATATTTTATAAAACCCTTAAGTCTGCTTTTGATATCTGTGTTCCGTCTTTCTATCCGACAAGCTCAAGCCTCCTTGGTTTACAAAAGAGTTGTCTCGCTTAAAAAACTTAAAGAGTAGCTTATTTAAGAAATACAAGGTGAAAAACTCACCGCTTGTCTTTTCCCGCTACCTAACTGATCGGGCAAATTTTACCGTGCTTAACGCGAAGTGTTATAAGAAGTATTTGACCAGATGTACGATTAAGTTCTTTCAGAATCCTAAACAGTTTTATAGTTTTGTTAACATAAAGCGTAGGTTATCGGGCTTTCCTTCTAAACTTATGTTTGATAAGGCTGAGGCGGACACAGATCAGGCCACTGCCGATATGTTTGCCAAGTTTTTTCAAACAACTTATTCTTCTTCTACGCCAAACATTCACTCCTATCCATATAGCGTACCAACCTCGAATGGCATCTTCACACCTTTACTGAATGAAAGTTCACTTCTTAAGGATCTTCGATTGGTTAAACCAGTCTTCTCACCAGGTCCCGATGGTATCCCCGCCTGTGTACTTCGATACTGTGCCAACTCCTTATATAAGCCATTTCTCAAACTATTTTCGCTGTCCTTAGTAACTGCCTCTTTTCCATCCATATGGAAGGAATCCTTTATTATCCCTTTACATAAAAAGGGCAGCAAGTCTGATGCACGCAATTATAGAGGTATCTCTAAATTGTCGGCTATACCGAAATTCTTCTAGAATGTTATTAGTCCTCACTTGCAGCATTTTAGTAGATCCGTTATATCCCCTTTTCAACACGGATTTGTGAAACGTCGTTCTACCACGACAAATTTGCTTGAGCTGACATCCTTTGAGGTAAAAGGATTTCAGGAAAATCTTCAAACTGATGTCATTTATACTGATTTCAGTAATGAATTTGACTCAGTCAACCATTCCCTTCTTGCACATAAACTGAATCTTCTCGGTTTCTCACCAAAACTTCTTAGTTGGATTGTAAGATATTTGGGTGACAGAACCCAACGAGTCCTCTTTAAAAATACTCGTTCCTATCCCGTTCATGCCACATCTGGTGTTCCTCAGGGAAGCCACTTAGGTCCCCTGCTTTTTACACTTTTCATCAATGACCTCCCAACGGTCATACTTAACTCACGTACTCTCATGTATGCGGATGATGTCAAGCTCAATCTGACCTAGATTGTTTCTTTTCTTGGTTTCGTGCAAATCTCCTTAATCTGAACAGCTCAAAATGCAAACTGATGACATTCTCACGAGCCTGCCCAAAGTACGTATCATACTCTCTTTGTGGTTGTACCTTGGAAAGAATTTCCCTGGTTGATGATCTGGGTGTCCGTTTGAACCGAAAACTCAAGTTTTCCGAACATATATCATCAATGGTTAATAAAGCTATGGGTGTACTCGGCTTTATTAAGAGATGGTTCAAGGAGTTTGACGATCCTTACCGTCTGTCTTCACTTCGCTTGTTCGTCGAATTCTCGAGTACGGATCATGTGTCTGGAACCCTCAGTACACAGTTCATAGAGACCGCATTGAATCCGTACAGAAAAACTTCTTAATGTTTGTCTTACGAGGCCTTAACTGGGATGTAAATTCAAGACTTCCTTCCTATCCTAGTAGACTTTTGTTACTTAATCTGCCTTCCCTAGCCAATCGTAGAACCATGCTTGGTGTTATATTTATTAACAACCTTATCCAAGGGGACATAGATAGTAACGACTTACTTAGTAGACTACACTTCTCTGTCCCTGGTAGAATCACCCGTAATCACTTTCCTTTAAAACTTCCCAATTGTAGCTCGAACTATGCCCTGCATGAGCCATTCAGCGTATTATGTTCGGACTATAATAAACTATACTTCATTGTAGCTAACAATAACAACTTGACATCTAGCTTAAAATTACAACTCCTCGCCCACTGATCTAGAATTTAGTTAAATACATAATTATCTTCTTTCTATTCATAGTAGTACTTTCAACAAACTGCATGCTTTAACACTCTACTCATGATTTTATTTGCATTTGGTTACTAACACTAACTCTCCTGATCTGATTGGGTTTTTCTGGGTTTTCCCCAATCTTTTGCAACAAATGTTGGATCGGCATTTTTTTTATCCCAGTTTGCACATTTTTTAAATAATCTCTTTTCTTTACATTTAAGGTTTTACCCTTAATTTAAAATTACTTTTAGTTTAAAATTTCAATTTAAATAATTTAAATTTACTTTTAATTATAAATTTCAATTGTTTCTTTACTTTTAAAAAGTCGACTGATCATAGTTCGACTATAAACTAAACTAAATAAATAAATAATTAATTCGCTATAAGATATTAATTCGCATTAATTGTGTTTTATTTGGACTTAAATTTCGCGTTGTTATAATATGTTGGAACGACACGCACAAATTTAATTGACGAACAGAAGAAGAAAAACGCATAGACACTACAAAAGCGAATAGACAAGTGTCGTAAGCATTAGAATAAGCTAGAGGGCAATAAGTATTTGCATGCATTTTAAGCGCCTGAAAAAATTAGTTACATATGCATCTTCTTGATTTTTTGGCATGAGTTAAAAATGCATATAGTGTCTTCTCGCTATGTCTAATGTCTCTACTCATGTGTAAATGCTTAATGTCATGTGTGTGTATATTAATATAAATATATATTTACACACATTTACTTATGTAATAAAATAGCGGGAACGAGAGCAACAGTCGAGCAGCACGCGCACCCTTCGACGTATGCTGCCATAAAAAGTAGCTAATTGTATGAGGCCAATCGCAAGCTACAAATTAATCATAACACTGCAGACACTGCCAACTTGCATAAACTTCGATTCGTTGCCAATAATTTATCGCCGCAATTGTCCGAAAGACTGCA
Source organism: Zaprionus ornatus (assembly GCA_018904035.1). Lineage (NCBI taxonomy): Eukaryota > Metazoa > Arthropoda > Insecta > Diptera > Drosophilidae > Zaprionus > Zaprionus ornatus. Next base: position 520,907 of record JAEIFZ010000251.1, read on the forward strand.
AAGAGCGGTGTGAGCATTATATATCGCTATTTTGTTATAAATCTTAAATTGCCCAATATCCATAACTCGCAATATATCGAGTAATCATAACCATATTTATTTAATAATTGCAATTTATGGCTTTGTATTTTTTACTGACCCTAAAATATGAATTATTAAATAATAATCATATGTGCACGTACGAATATTATGAATATGTATGTACAAATGTATGTAAATAGTTCCATACAGTCATATGGATCTACCATGCCACCTATTGGTTATATACAAATGTATGAGTTTTAGCATATATACATACGTATTTTCGCTAATTGACATGTGCATGGAAAAGAAGCTCGAGAAATCTTTCGCGCTTCGCGCTCGCAGTAATATAGTTATATAGTTATGTTTGCTGGTCGAAGGGTTAAAATAGTTTATCTAATAACTGCAGTGTTTATTGTCCGATCGGATTGCAATTTGGAGGATAAGTTTATATAGCATAAATCTATATATGTGCTAAAGCACCAACGTTAAGAAATGAGTACTTCAAATGAATATCGTTAGCTCTGACACCTTGGATGAAAATGGCTCCAGCCAAATCAATATGAAAAGGAATCTGCTGTGGAAGAAACGGAGTTTGATCTTTAGTGAGAAGCAACTGCAGCTGCTTGCAAGTACTTCATTGCCTCCAGAACTGATGGAACTTTCGAGCCCTATACAGTTTTTCTTATATCTGTTTCCGAATCAAATTTTTGATAACATTTGCAATGAAACGAACATTTATATTCGTCAAAAGAATTTAAACTCAAATGTCCATTTCAACTCTGTGGATATTCGCCAATTTGTTGGAATTTCATTATATATGTCCATTTCACGCCTTCCAAAAAGTGACCAATACTGGTCTGAAAGTCTTGGAATACCAGCCATCAGAAATATTATGTCCCAAAAATCTTTTGAAACAATCAAACATTCCATTCATTTCAACAACAACGATAATAATCTGCCAACTTCGGATCCCCGCCACGATCGACTTTTTAAAATACGGCCCCTTCTTGACCAATTAAATAATACTTTTTCTAAAGTACCTAAGGAGCAGTTTCTATGCGTCGATGAACAGATTTGCTCTTCAAAAGCTCGATGTCATTTAAAGCGGTACAATCCCAACAAGCCTCATAAATGGGGATTTAAAGTATATGTCCTAAGCGGAATTTCTGGCTTCTGCTACAAGTTTGAGATAGACTCTGGTAAAGAAAATGTTCAAATCCCCAACGAGCCAGATTTGGGCGCAGCATCGAATTATGTAGTAAGATTGGCTAGAGGGGTGCCCAGACATCAAAATTTTCGCCTTTACTTCGACAACTATTTCAACTCATTGCCTCTTTGAAAGTACTTGGCGGAAGGTGGATCCTAGCTTTGGGTACCATACGGAGAAACAGAATTCCGAATTTTAAAACAATTGACATCGGCTTAAAGAAAACTCTTCGTGGTACGTCTACAGAATACGTGGCTGACTTCGCTGGAGTGGATATATCTATAACAACATGGGTTGATAACAAAATTGTCACATTGGCATCCAACTATGCATGCATAGTTCCCAATGACACTGCGCGTCGGTACAACAAAGCCCAAAAACAATATGTTGAAATTGATCGTCCATTCGCAGTAGCGCAGTATAACAGCTATATGGGTGGTGTTGATTTGATCGATAGTATAATCGGCAGATACAAAATTTTATTGAGAAGCAAACGTTGGAATGTCAGAATTTTTTACCATTTACTGGACTTGACAGTCAGTAACGCTTGGCTATTGTACAAAAGGGTTCAAAAAGCAAACAGATATTCTGGAAAAATGTTGGGATCATCCGATTTTCGACTTAGCATTGCAGAAGTGCTAACAAAACTGGAAACTAAAAGTAAATTGGGAAAACACAGCTTTATGATTGAAAATGAGTTAGAACAAAAAAAGCAGGGAGGTCCAACCCAGCACGTTCCAAACCAAATGGTACGGCAGGATCAGATTGGACATTGGCCAATTTGGACAGAGAATAGAATCAGGTGCAAGAAACCAAACTGTGTTGGATATGGGCAAGTTATGTGCAACAAATGTGGAGTTGCTTTTTGCTTTAACAAAAGAAACAATTGTTTTAAAGATTTCCATTTAAATTAATTTGTTATAATTACATGGAAACATTTGCAAACCTATAGTTAAAATAAGTTAAATAATAATAATCCCATATAAGTCATTTTGGATACAACTTTCTGTTTAAACTCTGTTAAAATATTATCTTTCAAAATATATACTTGTTGAATTTTCTGGATATATTTAGAATTTTTTTTCCCCGACAACGTATTTGATGCATATGTGCAACAAATATATATTCTTCAATAAATCGGCTAAAAATCAAAATCTTGAAAAACGAAAAAGAATTGTATTTTTTATTTTCAAATATCTATCGAATAAAAAAAACCGCATCAAAATCCGTTTTCATGCCGGATAAAGGGTTAAGTTCATATATTTATCTACACGTATTTTTAACTTTTGATGTGTATACTTTACTATTCATAGTAAATCTTATTATTGGTACATTGTACTCACATGTTCCATCAAACGCTAGATTACCATCTTTAGTTACTCTAATGCCATCAGGGTTAAACTCAACCGTCATTCTAACATCATGCATCTTCTTCACTGATAATAGATTATGTGTTATTTCATTACAATATACCACATCCTTCAGCGTTATTTTCCTTCCACTACTGGTAAGTTTAACCACTCCTTTGGCAGTTGCATGTATGTTCTCTACGCTTTGCAATTTCGATGGCAAAATGATTTTGCAAGTTCTCATGTTCAGAAAACAACGACATGTCATTGATGAGGTGATCTGATGCACCGGTGTCCAGGATGAATTCAATCAGGCCCATATTTTTATACCCTTGGACCATTGAAAATGGTCAAAAAAGGGTATACTAACTTTGTGCAAATGTATGTAACAGGCAGAAGGAGGCGTCGGAGACCCCATACAGTATATATATTCTGGCTCAGGATCAATAGCCGAGTCGATTGAGCCATATCCGTCTGTCTGTCCGTCTGTCTGTCTGTCTGGATGAACGCGTCGATCTCAGCTATTACAAAAGTTACGGACACCAAATTTAGCATGAAGATTCCTGTATACCATACGCAGATCAAGTTTATTTTCAATTTGGAATAACACGCCTACCGCCCCCGCAAATCGCCAATTTTGGTTTACATTGCTATTTACATAAAAGTACTCATTTCTTAACGTTCTGCTTTAGCATATATAGAGATAAATACTATATGAACTTATCCTCCAAATTGCAATCCGATCGGACAATAAACACTGAAGTTATTAAATAAACCATTTCGACCCTTCGACCAACAAAGAAGTTGTCGATGACGTCAGAACTAAATTACTTGTGCATGAAAGAAAAGGACAAACGATGCGAGCGCGAAGCGCGACCTGTTTCTCGACTCTTCTTTTCCATGCACATGTCAATTACCGAAAATACATGTGCATAAATATATGCTAACACTCAACCAATAGGTGGCGTATAGATGAATGTGAATGTATGCAAGCAGTTGCATGCATGTGTAACTATTCATAATATTCATAATATGCGTACGTGCAGCTATGTTTATTATTTAATAATTCATATTTTAGGGTCAATAAAAAATACAAAACCATAAAATGCAATTAAATAAATATTAATTTTGATTACTCTATATATTGCAAGTTATCGATATTGGCCAATTCAAAATTTATAAAGTAATTCCGATATATACTGCTCCCACCGATTTTTGCAGTCTTTCGCGCGCTAGGAAAATTGCGGCGATTAATTATTGGCAACGTATCGAAATTGAAGCAAGGTGGCAGCGCACTGCAGTGTTATGATTAATTTGTAGCGTGCGATTAGTATTATATAGTACATTTAAATACTTTTTATGGCAACATACGTCCAAGGGTATCCCACTGTCGCGTGGCGCCCGACTGTTGCTCTCGTTAAGTATCTAACTGTATGATACACTCTACACTTTAATAGATTCATATAATACATTTGTACGATTTCAGCAGAAAATCGTACGCTGCAGCAGATACGACAGACATGCTGCTATCCAAAAGGCAGATAATGAAGGCTGCATGCGTACTTAAATAAATAATGACCCTTTAATAACATGGATGCAGACACATGTTTTCGTTCTATATTCTACATTTCTATATATTTCTACATTAGGTGACCCCCGGCAAGGACTATTTTTGAAGTTGTCAACCAGGCGTCAAGGATTCTTTCTGAAGTTGTCATCCATGCGACAAGGACCCTTTTGTTTTAAATATTGTCATTGCGGGATAAAGCAGCAAAAAGCAGCTACTTACTATCATAAGCCGATTAATTAAAGAAAGTTTTTTGTTTATAAAGAATATGGTGTGTATACTTCACGTATTACGATGGCATACAGCAAGTTGCAATTGAATATCTGGAGATATTCAGGAAACAGATGCAAATCATTGGAATGAATGTATAATCTATAATGTCAACAACAACGGGAGCAACAAGTTTTGCTCGACAGTCTTGAGCGCATCATAAACATGATGACTAAAGAAACTCAAGCTGGTTTAAAGCTGGTTAATACAATAGTACAAATTTGGAATGATATTGAAAATATCCATGTACAAATTTATAAGTGGTTTACAGACCCAGTAAGCCTCGGTAACAATCCTACAAATTACCTGACTGCCGAGGTGGCTGTGGTCACAATCCAAGCAGCATGTGATGTTAAGATATCATAGGTGATGGAGCCTTCATTACCATCACAATCCGCACTTTCACTACCAAAGGTCTCCATTGCAAAATTTGATGGAGCCTACCTAAAATGGCAACAATTTCATGACATGTTTAGAAAAATGGTTCACACAAGATGTGGTATTCAAAAAATCATGTTATTGGCGATGCAGAAAGACTTATTCGCCACCTTTCCCTAACGGAAAGCAACTACAATATAATACGGCATGGACAATGCTGGAAGAGAGATTCAATAACAAAAGAGTGCTCATTACAGTATTGATTCAAAAATTATTAGAGCAAGCAACAACGACTAGTAATGATGCCAACTCAATTAAAGCATGATTATCAAACGTTATCAGGTCTCAATTACATTGGTATGGAGACAAACCAATGGGACCCACTTTTACACTGTATTTTGACGAAGAAATTAAATCGCCAATATCATCTTTTGTATGAATATTCCATACAAAACATAAAACAAACACAGTCAATCAGTGAGTTTTTAGTTTTCATGGAGCAACGATTCCTGACACTGGAGGCTATTAACGCTGATAAATCGAAAATAAAGCAGAACACATGTGCCTCCGCAGGAGCTGAACAGCCTTTTGTATGTTATTTATGTAAAAATCCCAATCATAGTAACTTTAAATGCAATGACTTCTAAAAAAGACAGCAACGGAGCTTTTAAATTGGGTACAGAAACAGAAACTCTTCGTAAAATGTTTTAGACCAGAGCATTCTGCGCAGTTCTGCCCTAAAAAGGATTGATTCATGTGTAATAAAAAGCAAAATACCTTATTACACTTAGAGGTAATGGCAGAAAATACAACTGCTGTAATCGCAAGTGGAAAGCAGTCAAATTACATACTGCTAGCCACTGTCCGAATTATTATTAAGGGCAACAACGGGCAAGAAGCCAAATTTATAGCACTCATAGACACAGAATCTCAAAAAAATGTCATCTTAGAGCGAGCTGTTAAAATATTAGGACTAAGATCAACACACTCCACGTTTAAAATCAACGGTATTGGAGGGAAAGCCCACACTTCCAATGCACGCATAAATGTTATGTTGAAATTAAGCTATGGGGATTTTATCTAAAGACTGGAAGCATTGGTATTGCCTAATATTATCAATGACTAACCAACACGAGACATTTGCGCTGAAAAATGGAAGTTACAATATCTTGGTTGATCCATATTTTGGAAAACCAGGAAAGATCTATGTCCTTTTAGGTGCCGAGCACTATTTCGAAACCCTCAAGAAAGGACAAGTGTCCCTATAAGGAGAATTACCTAAGTTGCAAAATACCAGACTTGGATGGATTATCGCGGGAAAAATGCATACTATGGCATCATCATCGGCATCAACATGTGCTATGCTTAGTGAAGAAGAGAAGGTGGATGAACTGAGAACTGGACAACTTTCAAACAATGTTACCCTGCTATTCACCGATGGACAAGGAATGTGAACGGCAATTTGATCAAAATCTACAAATGCCTAAGGACAATAGATTAATTGTTCGACTACCATATGTGGAAGAGGCATCAGCGTAGGGTGAGTCTCATGATATAGCGTCACGAAGCTTCCAATCACTGGAGAAACGTCATCAAAAGGATCCAACACTAAAACAAGGATACACTCAGTTAATGAAGGAGTATGAAGATCTCGGTCACATGAAGCAAGTTCCGGTCAAGTATATACCAAAAAGGCAGTACTTCATACCACATCATTGTGTTCTCAAACCAGATAGTCAGACTACTAAATTAAGAGTAGTATTTGACGCATCAGCAGTAACCTTTTCTGGAAAATGAGAGAACGCTATTTTCTATACTGCTAAGGTTCAGAGCCCAAAAATATGTGTTCACTGCCGATATAAAAAAAAGTATCGACGAATTTGGATTGTATCACAGGAGCAGAGATAATTTCTGAAGCTCTCCAAAAGCAAAATGAGCTTAACAAAATACTTGCTAAATCTGGATTTAAACTGAGGAAATGGTGTGCAAATGATAATCACCTTCTACAAGGTTTACCCAAGGAAGACATTACGCCCAACGTCCATTTAGAAGATGCTGTCTATGAGAAATGCAGCATTGAGACACTGGGAATCACTTGGAGTTCACGGTTAGAAAAATTATGCTGCACAACGAAATGTAATACAATGGAGAAGTGGTTTCGGAAATCTTTAAAACCTTCGATCCACTAGGATTATTCACACCGGTCGTAATACAGGCAAAGATCTTCATGCAAGAGCTGTCCAAACAAGAACTGCCTCAACACCTTCAAAGAGAATGGAAACAATACAGAGATGATTTAAAAACTCTCATCGACATTAAAATCGATCGTCATGTTTTTAACAAAGAAAATCTCGCTAAATCTCGACTAGCACCGTTAAATGCTATTACACTTCCTCGATTGGAGTTAAAGGCTACAGTACTAGGAGCTGAGCTAACTAACAACATAAAGAAACAACTATCTATGGAAAATACAGCTACATTTTATTGGGGCGATTCAGAAATAGTATTATCCTGGATCAACAACCAAAAAACTACGAAGGACAATACAATACAAGAGTTATCTATCCATAGGGAATGGAGACACGTTCCAAGCATTCACAACGCTGCAGATATTGCAACAAGGGGATTGACTGCATCCAAATTTAAGGATCACAGTTTATGATTCTACGTTCCACTATTTCTACATAAAGCACCGTCAGCTTGGCCAATACCATTTGCGGCATCAAGACCTGAAATCACAAAGATACCAACTGCAATTATCTTGACTGCAAATACTTCCGAAACAATCGATAATGGAAACTCTCTTCTCTTCATGCTTCTGAAAATGCTAGGGGATACACAAATAATCTTTCTTCCGCAATTCTTTCCTATCAAAATGTTAGAGGACTCTGTAGTAAAATATCTAGTCTTTATCTTCATATTATTGCCTTTACCGAAACCTGGTTAAAACCAGAGATTCTAAGCTCTGAAGTCTTTCCAGATAGGTATACAACTTACAGGCTTGATCGACCTGACCGACGGGGTGGTGGAGTACTGATTGCAGTAGACTCCTCCATTATGTCGGACCTCTTACAGCCGGAGTTTCAATTCGACATTGAATTAATCTGTGTAAAACTACACTTTCCCGGTTTTTCTTGTATATAACCTGCTCCTATATTCCGCCGTCATCGGAATTATCAGTCTACTTGCAACATTTGTCTGCAATTAAGACTATTTTTAACTGTTATCAGACAGAGATCCCTTCATAGTCCTGGGTGACTTTAATATCCCGGAATGTAATTGGACATCCATCTCGGAGGGAAAATTCCTTCTGCCCTCCCGGCAACATGATCTGTTTGACGGTTTGTTTGACAGGTCTTTGTCGCAGGTTAATCATGTCAAAAACACTTTAAACAGATCGCTTGATCTATGTTTCGTCTCAGATCCTTCCAGGGTGATTTTAGACAGGGCACAACCCCTTTCCCTACCTGAAGATCCTTATCATCCCACTTTCGATGTGAATTTCGAATTGGGTATTAGCTTTGTGGATAAAAGTGTAAAGCCGTGCAATCGCGCGCGCTTCTTTAAGAAATCAGACATTAAATGTTTAAATTATTTAATTTCATATTGTGATTGGTCTGACTTTTATCTATCAACTGATATGTCACTGGCTATTAATATATTTTATAAAACACTCCGCTTTTGATACCTGTGTTCCGTCTTTCTATCCGACAAGCTCAAGTAGGCCTCCTTGGTTTACAAAAGAGTTGTCTCGCTTAAAAAACTTAAAGAGTAGCTTATTTAAGAAATACAAGGTGAAAAACTCACCGCTTGTCTTTTCCCGCTACCTAACTGCTCGGGCAAATTTTACCGTGCTTAACGCGAAGTGTTATAAAAACTTTTTGACCAGATGTACGATTCAGTTCTTTCAGAATCCTAAACAGTTTTATAGTTTTGTTAACATGAAGCGTAGGTTAGCGGACTTTCCTTCTAAACTTATGTTCGATAACGCTGAGGCGGACACAGATCAGGCCACAGCCGATATGTTTACCAAGTTTTTTCAAACAACTTATTCTTCTTCTACGCCAAACATTCACTCCTATCCATATAGCGTACCAAGCTCGAATGGCATTTTCACACCTTTACTGAATGAAAGTTCACTTCTTAAGGATCTTCGATTGGTTAAACCAGTCTTCTCACCAGGTCCCGATGGTATCCCCGCCTGTGTACTTCGATACTGTGCCAACTCCTTATGTAAGCCATTGCTCAAACTATTTTCTGTGTCCTTAGTAACTGCCTCTTTTCCATCCATATGGAAGGAATCCTTTATTATCTCTTTACATAAAAAGGGCAGCAAGTCTGATGCACGCAATTATAGAGGTATCTCTAAATTGTCGGCTATACCGAAATTCTTCGAGAATGTTATTATTCCTCACTTGCAGCATTTTAGTAGATCCGTTATATCCCCTTTTCAACACGGATTTGTGAAACGTCGTTCTACCACGACAAATTTGCTTGAGCTGACATCCTTTGTGGTAAAAGGATTTCAGGAAAATCTTCAAACTGATGTCATTTATACTGATTTCAGTAAGGCATTTGACTCAGTCAACCATTCCCTTCTTGCACATAAACTGAATCTTCTCGGTTTCTCACAAAACTTCTTAGTTGGATTGTGAGCTATTGTATTTGGGTGACAGAACCCAACGAGTCCTCTTTAAAAATACTCGTTCCTATCCCGTTCATGCCACATCTGGTGCTCTTCAGGGAAGCCACTTAGGTCCCCTGCTTTTTACACTTTTCATCAATGACCTCCCAACGGTCATACTTAACTCACGTACTCTCATGTATGCGGATGATGTCAAGCTCTGTTTTCAATTTAGAGACGACTCCTGTCATTCTCGCCTTTAATCTGACCTAGATTGTTTCTTTTCTTGGGGTCGTGGAAATCCCCTTTATCTAAACCCCCCAAAAAAAAAACAAAAACAACCCCCCCCCCCCAAAACAATAAAATAAAATATAAATGGGGGTGGAACTTAAAAGAAAATTCCCTGCTTGGAGGGTCGGGGGGGACGTAAAAAAAAAAAAAAAAAATTAAAAAAAAATAAAAAAAAAAATTATAAAAAAATAATAGTATTAATAAAAAAAAATAAAAGAAGATTTAGGAAGTGAATTTGTAAGTATAAGTGGATCTAGAATGACAATTTAAAGCTTATAAAGTAAAGTATTTCATTTACATTGAAAAGATTTTTGTGCAAATCAATATAAATTGATTAAATTTTATTTATTAATTTATTTTATTTATTAATTTAATGTATTAAAAATAATTGTAAAAAATAAAGTTTTAGTATTGTTTAAAGAAAAAATAAATTTTATAATAGTTTAATAGTATTGTAAAAGAAAATTGAAATAATTTGAAAAATTTTTATTGTAAAAGAAAATTTAATTTATTGTACCTTGTGTATCAGCGTTTTTTAAATAAAAAATAATTAAAATATTTTTCTCGATTTTAAAAGAGTTAATATAATATAAAAGTTAATGTAATAAAATTATTTTTAATATTATATTAGAAATGAAATGTTATTCGTTTTTAAAGGTATCTAGTTTTTAAAGAAATGAATTTAATTCAGAAATTATAAATTTATTTAAAAAATTTTTTAATTAAATAATTTATAATTTTAATATTTTATGGGATAAGCTATAAAATAAATTTTTAAAAATAATAATAATACATTAATAAATATATGCTTAGAATTAGCAATTATTAAAAATTATGTTATAATTTATTTTATAACAATCATTATTTATTAAATTTTAATAATTTATTTAAATATTAATTTTAATTTTTAAAATTAAGTAATTATGAAAAAATTAGTATATTATATTGTAAAAATAAATTTATTTGAAAAGTTTAAATAAAGAATTCGGCAAAAATAATGTTCGCCTGTTTAACAAAAACATGTCTTTTTGAATTAAATTTAAAGTCTGACCTGCCCACTGAATTTTTAAATGGCCGCAGTATCCTAACTGTGCAAAGGTAGCATAATCATTAGTCTTTTAATTGAAGGCTGGAATGAATGGTTGGACGAAATATTAACTGTTTCATTTAAATTTTTTATAGAATTTTATTTTTTAGTCAAAAAGCTAAAATATATTTAAAAGACGAGAAGACCCTATAAATCTTTATATTTTTATATATTTTAATTATAAAGATTAATTTTGTTATAATATATAAAAATATTTTATTGGGGTGATATTAAAATTTAAAAAACTTTTAATTTTTAAAAACATTAATTTATGAATAATTGATCCATTAATAATGATTAAAAAATTAAGTTACTTTAGGGATAACAGCGTAATTTTTTTGGAGAGTTCATATCGATAAAAAAGATTGCGACCTCGATGTTGGATTAAGATATAATTTTGGGTGTAGCCGTTCAAATTTTAAGTCTGTTCGACTTTTAAATTCTTACATGATCTGAGTTCAAACCGGCGTAAGCCAGGTTGGTTTCTATCTTTAATAAATTATAATATTTTAGTACGAAAGGACCAAATATTAAAATAATTTTATTTTTTGTAAAGAATATTATTAATTTGATAAAACTATTTTGGCAGATTAGTGCAATAAATTTAGAATTTATGTATGTAAATTTTTATTACAAATAGTACTTGTTTTATATAGAATTAATTTTGTCTTTAATTGGAAGTTTATTATTAATTATTTGTGTATTAGTAAGTGTTGCTTTTTTAACTTTATTAGAACGTAAAGTTTTAGGTTATATTCAAATTCGTAAAGGACCAAATAAAGTTGGATTGATAGGAATTCCTCAACCTTTTTGTGATGCGATTAAGTTATTTACAAAAGAACAAACTTATCCTTTATTATCAAATTATTTAAGATATTATATTTCTCCAATTTTATCTTTGTTTTTATCATTAGTTGTATGAATATGTATGCCTTTTTTTGTAAAATTATATTCATTTAATTTAGGAGGATTATTTTTTTTATGCTGTACTAGTTTAGGAGTTTATACAGTAATAGTTGCAGGTTGATCTTCTAATTCAAATTATGCTTTATTAGGAGGTTTACGAGCTGTTGCTCAAACTATTTCTTATGAAGTTAGATTGGCTTTAATTTTATTATCATTTATTTTTTTAATTGGAAGTTATAATTTACTTTATTTTTATTATTATCAAATTTATTTATGATTTTTAATTGTTTTATTTCCAATAGCTTTAGTTTGATTTACTATTTCTTTAGCAGAAACTAATCGTACTCCTTTTGATTTTGCTGAAGGTGAATCAGAGTTAGTTTCTGGGTTTAATGTAGAATACAGAAGAGGAGGATTTGCTTTAATTTTTTTAGCTGAATATGCAAGAATTTTATTTATGAGAATGTTATTTTGTGTTATTTTTTTAGGTAGAGATGTATTTAGAATTTTATTTTATATTAAATTAATATTTATTTCTTTTGTATTTATTTGAGCTCGTGGGACTTTACCTCGTTTTCGTTATGATAAATTAATATATTTAGCTTGAAAATGTTTTTTACCTTTTTCTTTAAATTATTTAATATTTTTTATTGGGTTTAAAATTTTAATTTTTTCTTTTTTATTATGAATTATTTTTAGTAAAGTTAATAGAAAAGAAAATTTCTATCTTATGTTTTCAAAACATATGCTTATTCAAGCTCATTAACTTAATTAATTTAATAAATTATCTCATCATTTATTTACTAAAGGATTAATTAAATAATATAAAAAATAGATAACTGTTAAAATTTGTCCAAGTAATACATAAGGTTCTTCAACAGGTCGAGCTCCAATTCAAGTCAATAAAATTACAGTAACTACTATAATTCAAAATAAAATTTGGTTAATAGGATAAAATTGAATTCCTCGAAATTTTCTTAAATTATAAAATGGAAGAATTATTAAAATAGCAATAGATAAAACTAGTGCGATTACTCCTCCTAATTTATTAGGAATTGAACGAAGAATTGCATAGGCGAATAAAAAATATCATTCAGGTTGAATGTGAGCAGGGGTTACTAAAGGATTAGCTGGAATGAAATTATCTGGGTCTCCTAATAAGTAAGGATTAATTAATACTAAAGTAATTAAAATAAAAAATATTACAATAAATCCAACAATATCCTTATAAGTAAAATAAGGATGAAATGGAATTTTATCAATATTTGAATTTACCCCAATTGGATTATTTGATCCTGTTTGGTGTAAAAATAATAAATGGATTATTACTATAGCAAGAACAATAAAAGGTAAAATAAAATGAAAAGTAAAAAATCGAGTTAATGTTGCATTATCAACAGCAAATCCTCCTCAAACTCATTGTACAAGGTCTAATCCTAAATAAGGTACTGCAGAAAGTAAATTTGTAATAACGGTTGCTCCTCAAAATGATATTTGACCTCAAGGTAAAACATATCCTATAAATGCGGTTCCTATAACTAAAAATAAAATAATTACTCCGATTATTCATGTTGGAGTATATAAGTATGAACCATAATATATTCCTCGTCCTACGTGTAAATAAATACAAATAAAAAAAAATGATGCTCCGTTAGCATGTATAGTTCGTAATAATCACCCGTAATTTACATCTCGACAAATATGATTTACTCTATAAAAAGCTAAATTTACATCTGCTGTATAATGTATTGCTAAAAATAGTCCAGTTAAAATTTGAATAATTAAACATAATCCTAATAAAGATCCAAAATTTCATCAACTTGAAATATTTCTAGGGGCGGGTAAGTCTACTAAAGCATTGTTAGCAATTTTGAATAAGGGGTGTGAAGTTCGTAAAGGTTTATTCATTAATTTATTATTCGTAAAGGTCCTTTAAATAATTTAGTAATTTTTACAATAACAATTAAAGTAATTAGTAAATAATTTATTAAAAGAATTGTAATAAAATTTGTAGGAAAATTATATAATTTATTTAAAGATAAAGAATTTTCTGAAAAATAAGTGTATAAATTTGAAATTCTTTCTATTTCATTATTCAAAAAAAATGAAGTTAATGAATTTTTATCAATAATAATTGATAAAATTAATAAAATGATTAATAAAATAAAAGAAAATAATGTTAATTTAATTGATAAATTAAATATTTCATTAGAAGCTAAAGATGTAACATAAATAAATAAAACTAGTATTCCCCCTAAAAAAATTAAAAATAAAATATAAGAAAATCAAAATGTTTTTGTAATTAAACCAGTTCTTAAACAAATTAAAATGGTTTGAATTAATAAAGTTAATCCTATAGCCAATGGGTGAAATATGTTAATAAAAATGATTGAAGTTAAAAAAATTAAAGAAAATAAAATTAATTGAATAATATCAAGAGGTAGTTTATATAAAATATTAATTTTGGGGATTAATGAAAAAGAAATTCTTTTCTCTTGAAGTTTTAAAAGAATTAATCTTATTTTTGATTTACAAGACCAATGTTTTTATTAAACTATTAAAACTAATGATTATAATTTTGTATTGAAGATTTCCAATGATTTTATTTATTTTAGGGTTATTTTGTTTTGTTTCTAATCGAAAACATTTACTTTCTATATTATTAAGCTTAGAATATATTGTTCTAATTTTATTTTTTATATTATTTATTTATTTAAATATATTAAATTATGAAAGTTATTTTAGAATAATATTTTTAACTTTTAGAGTTTGTGAAGGTGCATTAGGGTTATCTATTTTAGTCTCAATAATTCGTACACATGGTAATGATTATTTTCAATCTTTTAGAATTATATAATGTTAAAATTGATTTTTTTTTATTATTTTTAATTCCATTATGTTTTATTAATAATATATTTTGAATGGTACAAGTTTTATTATTTTTTATTTCTTTTTTATTTTTGTTGATAAATAATTTTATAAATTATTGAATAAGTATTTCATATTTTTTAGGTTCAGATATTCTATCATATGGATTAATTTTATTAAGTTTATGAATTTGTTCTTTAATATTATTAGCGAGAGAAAGAGTGTATAAATATAATAATTATAAAAATTTATTTTTATTAAATATTATTTTATTATTATTATTATTAATTTTAACTTTTAGAAGAATAAGATTATTTATATTTTATTTATTTTTTGAAAGAAGATTAATTCCTACATTATTTTTAATTTTAGGTTGAGGGTATCAACCTGAACGTTTGCAAGCAGGAATTTATTTATTATTTTATACTCTTTTAGTTTCTTTACCAATATTAATTGGTATTTTTTATTTTATAAATAAAACTAATACAATAAATTTTTACTTACTAAATAATTATATATTTAATTTTGATTTATTGTATTTTTGTATAATAAGAGCTTTTTAGTTAAAATACCAATATTTTTAGTTCATTTATGATTGCCTAAGGCTCATGTAGAAGCTCCAGTTTCAGGATCTATAATTTTAGCTGGAATTATACTAAAATTAGGGGGTTATGGTATATTGCGAGTAATTTCTATTTTGCAACAGATAAATTTAAAATATAGATTTATTTGAATTAGAATTAGCTTAGTAGGGGGTGTTTTAGTTAGATTAATTTGTTTACGTCAAACTGATTTAAAGGCATTAATTGCTTATTCTTCTGTTGCTCATATAGGAATTGTTTTATCAGGGTTATTAACAATAAGTTATTGAGGTTTAAGAGGTTCATATAGTTTAATAATTGCTCATGGACTTTGTTCTTCTGGTTTATTTTGTTTAGCTAATGTTTCTTATGAACGGTTAGGAAGTCGAAGATTATTAATTAATAAGGGTTTATTAAATTTTATGCCAGTTATAGCTTTATGATGATTTTTATTAAGTTCTGCAAATATAGCTGCTCCTCCTACTTTAAATTTATTAGGAGAAATTTCTTTATTAAATAGAATTGTTTCTTGATCATGAATTTCTATAATTATATTATCTTTACTTTCTTTTTTAGAGCAGCTTATACTTTATATTTATATTCTTTTAGACAACATGGAAAAATTTTTTCTAGAGTTTATTCATTTAGAGGAGGTAAAATTCGTGAGTATTTATTAATAATTTTACATTGATTACCTTTAAACTTATTAATTATAAAAAGAGAAACTTGTATATTATGATTATATTTAAATAGTTTAAAAAAAAATACTAATTTGTGGTGTTAGTGATATGAGTAATTCATTTTAGATCGTGAAATATTTATCAATTTGTAGAATTAGATTTTTAAGTTTAATTTCTATTAGTTTTTCTTTATTTTTAATAAGATTAAATTTTTTATTAAAAAATTTAGTTTATTTTGTTGAATGAGAAGTAGTTTCGTTAAATTCTATAAGAATTGTAATAACATTATTATTTGATTGAATAAGTTTATTATTTATGTCTTTTGTTTTAATAATTGCTTCTTTAGTAATTTTTTATAGAAAAGAATATATAATAAGAGATGAAAATATTAATCGATTTATTATATTAGTTTTAATATTTGTTTTATCTATAATATTATTAATTATTAGTCCTAATTTAATTAGAATTTTATTAGGATGAGATGGGTTAGGGTTAGTTTCTTATTGTTTAGTAATTTATTTTCAAAATATTAAATCTTATAATGCTGGGATATTAACTGCTTTATCTAATCGAATTGGGGATGTTGCTTTACTTTTAGCAATTGCTTGAATATTAAATTATGGAAGATGAAATTATATTTTTTATTTAGAAATTATACAAAATGAATTTGAAATAATAGTAATTGGTAGATTAGTTATATTAGCTGCTATAACTAAAAGAGCTCAAATTCCTTTTTCTTCTTGGTTACCTGCTGCTATAGCA